>CM053784.1:320315289-320455289 GCA_028749045.1 Cupressus sempervirens
ATGAAGCTAAGACAGGAAGTAGACACCAAGAGAGATTGTGAAAGGTAAAGAAACATGGGATAATAAGAGTGGGTGGTAATAATAGGAGGGGATGAAAAACATAGAGACATATAGGGGAGAGGGTGAGAGACATGAGATAGACATAGAGAGATAATTTTAGAGATAAAGAGGCATGAGGTAGAGAGAAAGATAATAATTAGGGCATGGAATAGATAAACATAGAGAGAGAGAGAGAGAGAGAGAGAGAGAGAGAGAGAGAGAGAGAGAGAGAGAGAGAGAGAGAAATTTTGATTTTAAATTTAATTTTAATTACTTTAAGAATACTTTTATTTTATTAATTATTATACATGTGGTAATACATTTTTAATTTTCAAAGGGAATTTATTGTATTAAATATATTTTTGAAGTGAACATATATAATATCATATTTTTAATAACTATAATTTACTCTTATAGACTATCAATAATAATGTTTTTCATTTTGCATTGTGACTACTACTATCTTATATATATTATATATATATATATATATATATAAAACAAGCCAAGAGATATCCTTCTCAAGGCCCCTATTTTCATAATCTGACTCAGTGCAATAGACGCCTCGAGAAGGATATCTCTTGGCTTATATATATATAAAAGCTAGTTAGCATATATAGAGAAATACAATATGTACATAATAGTAATATATATTATAAAACAAATAAATATAGTACATATAAAGATGTAAAAAAACTAACTTTAAACTCATATATTATAAATTTAATAATATAACTCAAACAAAATATATATATATCTTACCCACACTTCATTTAAACTTTTACAAAAAAATTAAACTCTTTTAAACTCTTCTTCAAAAAAAAACATTCTTTCTTAATTCTATTAAAATTTTGCATACTTTGTACTGCACGATGCCTGATAGGGCATAGGAGCATAGAGGGTATACCAGTTGAGGACATGGGCATGATGGGAATGTGGGCATCCGGGCAGTCAAACGAACTACCTGGATAGCCATTGCCATGAAACAAAGCTTTTTTTTGGCAACTAGATTCTTTTTCTAGCACTGGCCATTTTTTAGGCACATGTTTCTGGTGGCTAGATATTTTTTCAGTAGGGGTCATTTTTTTTGCCTCGATGGTCATTTAACCATCAAATTTGGGCTTGTCTCTTACTGACATCAACACCATGTCAACATTGCATCATCAATCTATTTTTCCTTCAAGCTCTGTTTGGACCTACCTTCACATTTTTCTCATATGGACTCCATTTTCTAAAAATGAGATATCAACGAAAAGCTAGTTCTGAGCTTGTCACAATGCTATAGGTGATTTTTTGATATCTTCTTCTATTGTTAAAGTCAAGGGTATAGTTTTGCACTTTGAGAAACATCTTGAGCCTTCGATCTCTGATTTGGGAATTCTTTATATCATTGTAAAGGTCTTTCTGAGCTCTTCCTAGTGATGCTAGTTGTTGTTCCAGATTCTTCTCCAAGCAAATTTTATTTAGTCTTTTGCATTTTTTCATTCTAGTGGATATCTTGGTTATTTCAGGTATGAGAATCAATTTTGTTGCTTCAAATGATTCGTCATGGGTTGTAATATTTGTTTTATCAGCCTTATGTCTTTTCTAGTCTACTTAGACATCACATATATGCATTCTTGCAAACACACTGAGATAAAGTGCCATCACTAGTAAATTTGCACCCATTTTTTGATGAAACCTAGTCAAATTTTCAACCAATTTCTTTGTGGCTATTTTTGTCATCAAAGTTTCAACAAATTTTTGTATTGGTCAGAATTTGGAACAAACATTTGGTCAAAATAAGTTTGCATTAGTGTGAGGACTATTGGTCACAATTTCGACAAGTATTGGTCGAAAGTTTTAGTGAATGTTGGTCGTATAATTGATCAGAATTTTGACAAAGCTTGGTTAAAAGGACTACCAAGCATTGGTCAAAAGTTTTTCCAATGTTGGGCCTCCATCGACCACCATGCTAAACCCATGACCAAACCATTAGTTGACATGTCAACTAAAGTTTGGTTGAAAGTTTGACCAGTTCTGGTCTTTGATCGACTAGCATGGAAAACCCACGACCAATGCATTGGTTGAAAGTTCAACCAAATTGTGGTGGAAATGTCAATCAAATTTGGTCAAAATTTTGAACAATATAAGTAATTTTTTAAAAAAAAAAGTGGGTCTACCATGACTTTGAGATGAGATTTCAGAGACCTAGATTGATGGCACTATAAGTGGCTACAAATGGATGAGGTTCTGATATTGTTTGCATATACAAGTCCAAGTATGATTGTACCTTGATCATTTCCCTCTCACACCCTTGCAAATAAAGTGACTTCAACTAGGGAATATAATCCCCAATATTAACACACCCATGATACACAAAAGACTCCTCAATTACCTTGGAAATAATCTCCTCTAAGACATGAGCGTCTTGAAGCCCAAGAAGGAGAAGAACCATCTTCATGTTAACACTATTTTGTAGCTAAGCCTTCTCAAACAAAGAAGCGACTCCTTTATGAAGTTGTGGGGATCTCTTGGGAGCAAAAGTTTGGACTCTCTTGGGAGAGAGAAGCTCAAGAACACAAATCCTTTGAGCGATTCTCTAGAAGGGGCCATATATAGCCCAAGTAGCCATTGAATAATTGTACCCCAAATGATTCTATTATGAAAGTCCATTTGTGATGCAAAGCCCTCCGTTGTCACCTTAAGTAAACTAATTCAATTTGAGGATTCAATAAGAAACTTGGAATTGATTCAAGGAATTAGTCATACTCAAAGATCAAATGGAGTTCTCTAACTTTGTAAATCACTCCCTCAACCACGCTCATGATTTTACTAACACTTTTCTTTGCTCCCATTTCTCCAAGCACCAATACCCTCCTAGGCTACCTAGTGCCTCCACCATATCAAAACTCCAACTGGGCTTCACACCTTGATCCTAACACCTTAGATTATCTCAACATGGTACATTTTCCATGTTATAACTTCTCATTCACTCCTATCCACTCATCTTCAACATTTTCTCTTCTATAGCCTTTCTAGGCTTGCCTTGTAGCCCTTCCAACTCTAAAATCAACAATTTTCTCCCAAAAACCGCAAACAACCTATCAAGGATTTTACACTTTCAAATACATTTTTCAAAGTTACTAAGTTCATATCAATTCAAGGAATAAATCATACTCAAAGATCAAATGGAGTTATTTGACTTTGTAAGTCACTCCCACAACCATGATCACGAGTTTACTAAAACTTTTCTTTGTTCCCATCTCTCGAAGCACCAATACCCTCCTAGGCCACCTAGTGCACCTAGTGCCTCCACCATACCAAAAATCCAACTAGGCTTCATACCTTAATCCTAACACCTTAGATCATCTCAAAATGGTACATTTCCATGCTACAACTTCCCATTCACTCATATCTACTCATCTTCAACCCTTTCTCTTCTATAGCCTTTTTAGGCTTGCCTAGAGGCCCTTCCAACACTAAAATCAGAAATTCTCTCCCAAAACCCCCAAACAACCTATCAAGTTTTTTACACTTTCAAATACCCTTTTTAGAGTTACTAAATTCATATCATTCTCAAACTTTCACGACCTGACTGGTGAACACTTCACCCCCTAACCCTTCAACTAGGCCTAATTAGCCCTTGCCCAAAGAAGCAACTCTATCATCCTATAATCTTTGGGACTCCACAACCTAAAATAGTTTTGAAAATGGATTAGAATATGGGTTAAAAATGATCAAGGGAAAAGAAGGCATCAAAAATTAACATTAGGGGAAAAGAAGGCATTATGTTTTTCACAATTTTGTAAACTATCATATCTGTTGCTATAGAAAGATTTATCCATTGAAATATAAAATGAAAAATTTACTTTGAAATTATAAAATGTTTCCTAACTACAATTGAAAATATTTCAACAACCCCATTCATTGCATCTCCAAACTTGGTCTTGCTTGCCTTAAACTTGCTAGTTCCTATAGTATCTTTTGTATATCTAGTAAAGTACCTAAAGAAACAAAACATGGTGAATATATGAAATGCATGAAAGTGATGTAAAGAAAAATAATTTATAATAGAATAGTTTAAGGTACTTTTACTTAGCTTATCAAAAGGACAATTAATACAAAACCTACAATTGTGGTTCCAACCTTGCCAAAAAATGTGGACACACCATTTAGATGAACCTGTTGTAACAAGAACCATTTTTGTGTGTTCAAAATTTGAGCATGAAACTAATAGAAGTGAATAGACATAATGGATAATTTGATAAGTCGAGAAGGGTCCAAGATAAAACATATAGTGGAGTTTCTTCCCCATTATCCTCTGATATACTCACCATTAAAACACCCCACTCAACATTTAATCCTACTCCAGTAACTTATGATAAGCTAGAAAAATATGTCAACCAATTAAACATAGTCATAAAGCATAACACTATTTCTTTAAGATAAATACTTACCATTATTTTTCCATAGCCATCTGCCACATTACATCCAGACATCAAAAATAGATTTTTTTGATCTTTGTGAACTTGCAGCCAAAATAGGGAGTTGAGCTGATTACAATATCCCAAAAATTGGCATCAAAAACTTATAAGATATCTATCACCTCAAAAACATGCCATTGAAAAAACATAAGAGAGATTTGCATACAAATTTTCTTTCCCCAGTCATGTTGGATTCCTCCATTGACAAGGAATGCCCTTCAACTAGAATGTCATCTATAAGGACCTGAAAATAGTTGATAAATGTCTAAGAAAGCAATAATTTATTTTTGAAATAGACTAATAAAAGAATGTAGAGGATAATAATGTTAGGTAGATTATATTTATACCTAATCACCAATATTTAATGGTAGAACATCACCATTAGGAAGATAAAAAATGGAAACTTTAAATATTCTCCCCCCTTCAGATAACCTGAACATGTAATGCAAAATACTATCAAATCAGAGCAATTGACAATAGAAGAAAAAGAGAGAGAAAAAAATTGTCTATTGATGAAATACAAGATTGAGGAAAATAGCAACAAGATATATACCTATAGTTGAATGTTCATTTTTAGAACTTCATTCAAATTTTTGAACTGTAGAGATTTTTGGTAGTCACTAATTGCTGCAAACAAAAAAGACAAGGCACATAATAATTTGTAAACATGCCCTTCCTTTACAATGGCGGCGGTAAGGAATCCCTTAATGAGCCATCAATTCATGAAGCCATCAAAGTCAAAGGACATTTTTTGGAAATTTTCTATGTTACATTGGCCCAAAAAATACAAGTGTTGGCATTCATTCCAATTAAGTTTAATAAGAAATATGCATTCATCTACATATATTTATTTATATACAGGCTTCCAATTATAAGTAGATACCAAGATAATTGCCAGTAATTACACCAAAATAGATCTAGAATTACATGTGATGATTTTCTATACAAATTCAAGGCTCAAAACATCAAGACAATTTTGATGCACACCTGATATATAATGCACACCTTACTATGAGCACCTCCGAAAAGATCTAATGTACTAGAAAGATGATTGAAAAAAGCCATGATATTCTGGTAGAAATTTGCAGATCCTTTTGGTTTAATTTCCATGTCTGCAATATTTAATCAATTAAATGAATCAGTGGTAAAGAGATCTTCAAAAGATAAAAAAGATACAATGAAGATATTAATCTAATACCATGTTCATAGACAACAAGAAAATATCACAATGTAGGCCATGTGATGATAGCTTATAGCTATGCATTTAGGACAAGTTATTCTTAAAAACCTTTAGAAGAATAAAAATATAAGGAAAAATTATAGGTGCTACTTCTTTCAACCAATTTTGATATTGCACTAATAAACTTGATGATGCTAGTTCAAGGCATAAATATACAACACCATAAGCTTGTTTTTTTGATGCCTTGGAACCTGTAAAGACAAATAATATCAATAATGTGACTATTTAAAAAAAAAAAGATAAGGTACAAATATGCAATATATTAACTTTTTTCAATAAGGTATTAGTATTCCACATGTCTTAATGAGTATAATATCCTTGAGCCAAAGATAAAAAATAGTTGGATGGGGTAGTAGGGGCTTAGAAAGCCATGTTGATGGGCTTAAAAAGACGCACTGTGTAGACTTTTTTGCGGGAACAAAACCTAATGAATACAATAGAACACTATGCAAAATTTGTTGAGGGATGAAAACCTAATGAATACAATAGAATAGTAATTGGAGAAAGTATAGGTATAAAGATCAAGATTATATTTCTTGGTAACTAAGATAAAGATGATCAAGAATAAATTTCTACTTTGGAACAAAAATGACTTTGATAATAGTTTTGAAGAAAAAGAAAGGATAGATTAGGAAATTGAGGAGCCTAAAAGAGTAGTGATTGATAAAGGAATGGACATAGAACTATATCTCAAAGAAAATAAACTATTAGCTAGTTAGAAAGATATCCTTGGTATGTTAGTTTGAGCTTCACTTGGTTTTGAGAATACTTTAATAGTCTCTACTTAACAAGGCCAACCATGTGAAGGTGGAAGCTCATCTTGCCTAACCCCACTCACCCCCCACCCTCCCACTAACAACAATCTAAATTCCCCATTATCATCTAATTACATACTTCATTCATTCATTCATCCATTAGTGAACTATAACATTCAATCAATGCAATCACATAACATTCATTAATATGATATAAAATTCATTAATAGACAATACTAATCAAGACTTCATTAACACATAACAATATTCACTAACATGAAATAAAAATCAATATTAATACACAACATTCATAGATAATTACTTATAACAACATTCTTTCATTATCCAACAAAGTTTATCAAAGAGCATTTAAAAAAAATCATTTCTTCTTTTTGTGTTTCTTAGCTCTCGTAAGAAAAGGGCTAATAGGAACATCAATATCTTCCTCATTCTCCTCCTCTTGTGGCACATGTAACATTTTGTCAAATTATGATGCCTCCTCCTATTTTGAGGAGCAGGAGACTATTGCACTAAAGGGGGCTTTGTTGCAAGTGTAGACACCTAAAAACTTTTAGAAAATAAAGTATTTTTATTTTCTGAAAAATTCCTGATGACATCATCATTTATTAATTAATTAATTATTTAATTAATTTATTTATTTTTATGCCATTAAATCCCTTTATCTTAATTAAAAATATTTAATTAAGGAATCCCTCCCAAAAATGTTTAAATCTTATTTAAACATTATTTCCTTATTTATTAATTATTTAATTAATAAATTGACCAAAAAATCCAAAATAAATAAAAATTTTATTTTTTGCCCAAAACTTGGTCAATTTCCTTAAGACCACTAACCTCTTCCAAAATCTTCTAATCCTTCTTTAATTTTGATTAAAGGCTAATCCCATCATTTCCTACCCCTGATCCCAACTCAAAAATATTTAATTAAGATTAAATATTAATCCTCATGTTTATTAAATTTTTTTTAATAAATATCTCCTCAATCCAAACCCTTGAAATAAATAAAACTTGATTTATTTCCTAAAAATCTAATTTATCCTCATCCTAAGAAGTTCTAGACTCTTCTAGAAAGTCTTCATCCTCATCCTAGGAAGTTCTAGACTATTCTAGAAAGTCTTTATCCTCATCCAAAGTCTAGACTCTTCTAGAAGATGTCTTTAAACCTAATCCTAATCCCCTCCTAACCTTGTCACATTCTCTAAACATGGGTTAAGACTTACTAACCCAAGCCAAAGTTAACAAATATCTCCTCCTTCACCCACCCTCATTAAATGCCATCCACTTGCCTATCCCTAATCTAATCCTAAACCATCCTAATCCATCCTCTAATCATTTGCACAATCCTAAGCAAGCTTAAAACCCTCCTAATCAAGCCCAAGTCGAAATTTCTCTCATCTCCCTCAAAATATCTCAACCATAAAACTTTATGAAGCCCACTAGGCCATAAATGACTCTTTCAAGCCCTTTTATTGCTCTTACAAGCCATTATGAGGGTCTTTATGAAGATTTTATCCCTTGAGCCTCCTTTGTTGAATCATCCTTCCCCTTTCCTCCATCCTCTCACCCTGTGACATGTGTCACTCCCTGATTGGTTGTAAGAAAGCACAATCCATGTGCTCTCCTCTCATGCAATCTGAGCCCTCCATGAGCTTTTTCCCATCCTTGCATCTTAGCCCTCAATCCCTCAAGCCTCTTGCCTATAAATTGGATCCTTCCCCTTTTCAAAATAACACAATTCATGAAGTAAAGTCATAATGCCATTTTGAGAAGCCATTTTACATCAAAACCATACACTCACACCCAAATTCCAACTCCATTTGAAGCCCTTTTTGAAGCATAAAGCTTGCGCATACATCCTATCTATTTAGAAAAAGCTACTCAACAAGAAATCTTCTCATTGAGAGAGCCCATTAATGGCTCATATTCTCAATTGAGAGCTCATCTTAGTCTATCTTGAAGTTTATGAATTTTGTTTAGTTTGTAGAAGCTTTATTTAAATTTGGTTTCTATTAGCATACTAACATTGCTCATATACATTTTGGCACGCCCGGTGGGACCCCGCATGGGTCATCTTCATTAGCTTTTTTAGTCAAGTTTTGTATGTCATTTGCTAATTTTGGCTAATTTTGCTCATTTTTGTGATTGGTAGGATTGTATAAATTGGTTTTGTAGGTCCACATGAGCATGAAAAAGACAAAGGAACTCATAATCTATCTCATAGTGTTTGCAGATTTTTCAAGCTTATAGGTGGACAAAGAACTTGGAATTCTTCTTCCTCTTCTTGTCTATATTCTTCTTATTCCATCTACTTCTTCTTCTTCTTCTTGTGGGAGATCTTGGCCATTTTTTTTTTAAGGAAGCAAAATCATACACACTTCTTTTTAGTGCTTAAAATGAACCCCCAAATCATATTTAAATCCATTAAAAACTAAAAATTTGCAAAAAAAAAATAATCTTTTAACAAGTGAAACTAAACCAATCCAATCATTTGCATCCTTGCAACATCAAGGTTTTAGATGCATTCATGCAAAGTTAGGAACACTTCATTTTTGGGAATTTAAAAAGAACTTCAAAGTTTCCATTTCAAAAGGTTCAAAATCAACATTAAGTGCACACTAAAATCTAAATCAAACTCAAAGCATCAATCAAGGATAAAATGAACCTCATTTGCAAATATTTTAAAGTTCTTTTAAAAATCTCATGAAAACTAAGAGTCCTAAATGGTTGCCAAAAATTGTCCTAAAAGCTTTGTTATTTGTTCCAAACAAATGTCTTGTTGCAAAATCTTGAATGTTGCTTAGGTTTTTCATGCATCAAAACAACCTAAGAATATCATTTTTGAGCTTAAAACATGCAAACTAGAACACAAAATCTTGAATGAAAACCAAAGTCCAAAGAGTCATTTTCACTTTTGAGTCCAAAACAATCTTGAATGATCTAAGGTTAAAACAAAGCATTTCAAAGTTCTTAAAATAACATACAAAATCTCAATCTTGAATGCTCAAAGGAAAAAAACTTGAATGTTTAATCACTTGTCTTTGAATGCATGTTGCTAAAATCACTCTTGAGTGCCATGGATTAAAAATCAAGTTTATTTTTTTATGAATGCATGATTAAAACAACAAATCCAATCTTGAATGACATAGATCAAATAATCATCTGTTGGGGCATAAAAAGAATCCACATTTTTAAAATCTTCGAAGTTATAAAAACTAATAAAGACGCTTTTAGTAAGTTTATAGCTGGACTCACCCTCTTTAATCACCCATCACTTTAACCATTGGTTGCAATCTCAGCGCCATCTATGGGGATGGGTCTACCTAAGAGGGTGTTAAGTGCTCCACAAAGATCAAACTCCACTCGCTTGGGTCTTTAGTGGTTTTTCTAAGTTAGAAAATTCTTTGAATGCGCATTAATCTCACTCACACTTCATTTGGGCATAAAAATTGGACAAATCTTGATGTGGAGGGCCTCCAGGTGCGTGCTTGGCAATCAAGTTTCACACATCTTTGTTTTGGGCTTAAAACAAACTCACACTCAATCTTGAATGCCTAACAATCAATGAACATTGCATGGTTTGGACGCATTTTCAATAACGCTCGCATTTCTTATGTTGACGATCTCTCAAATTTCATTATGCTAACGATGCTATCAAATTGGAATGAACATTGTATGCCATAATCACAAGTGTCTTCAATCATAGCTTACAAAATCTAAATCATCAATTGGAATAAATGCATGTCTTTTAAAGCCCAAGATCATGTATGTGGTCTTGTTTTACACTTTTTAGGAGGTCTGCTTGGGGATTTCATCACCCCTTGGGATGACCTCAACTCCAGCGTTCCGGTGGAGTGTAAAAATCAGGAGGTGAATCCAAAGACACCTCTCTTGGAATCAAGATTTTGTCACTCGGGCTAAGCCTCAAGGAACTTTATACCCTTGAGAAGTGAAAGAGGAGAAGTGGGTTACCGCTCCTCTCGGCTATGTGACATCTTTTTGGTTTCATCTACGGATTTGGGCCTCACGTACCTTGCGTATATCGAGGACTCTCTAGCTATAACAAATTTCATCCTTGTAGAAAGCTTCCTAGGATGTTGGTGTGTTTGACATGCTTGCTCCAAACTTTTGTCTGCTTGTTTGTTCATAGCTTTTGAATGAATGCTTGCCTACTTTGGTCAAAATCCTAGAAAAGCAAAAATATCTTAGCTCAAGGCATACTTAGCGTAGTCACTGCTTCATCAAAAAATCATCCAAGCTCCCCCGCTGCAACTAAATCTATCTAGTTCCTTGCTTTAGAACAATCCCAAATCCAAAGTCTCTCCAAATCATCCCCCCCAGCCAGCTAGCAACCCAATCCAAAATCACACCCAAGCCTTTAGAGAGTTGTTGTCATTCTGCTAGAATTTGCTATCCAATCAATCTGACCAATCCACCAGCCTCACCAAGGTTATCCCTTTGACAAAGCTTTGTCTAGGGTAATCTAGCTTTGTCACTTGTTATCCCTCATCACCTTGAGCTAAAGGTTGGGATCCACAAGTGGTCAATCTTGTGTCATGCCCATAGGATCATTAGTCTATCCTTAAGTTGACACAATCTCCACCAATCCAACACATAGGAAAGAAAAACTCTCACTTTTTGACAGCATGCCCTTGAAGTCTTCCATCCATAGGAAAGCCAAAAATCTCCAGCCAATCCTCCTTAGGTCTGTCATACAACTTTGACTCTCCCTAGGAAATCCTTCATCAACCAATCCAAAATCTGCATTTAATCCAAATCCAACCATGAGCTTTTGTGTTCATCCATATGCAAGACCCCATCCCCATCCGACTCATCATCAAAACGTGAAATCCCAAACCTATCATGATGTGTTCGGTCGTATTGTCCTTGCTCCTGCCACCTCCTATTCCAATGATGATGAAAATCTTGTTGACTATGATGGGTATATTGAAAGCCTTAGAAACATTCCCCCAAGCATCCCACAAAATCCATGCATTCTTCCAAACTATCTAGTCATGCCATCTAATATCCCAGCTTCTCCTCCATCACCCAATCAACCAAGCTTCCAATCTTCCACCCCATCACACTAGCTATTCCTGTCAATCCACCTCCACCTCCGACACACAAGTCTCCAAGGAATCTCCTAGAGGCAATACAAGAAAAGCCACCTCCAATAGTCGATAAGCCATGTCATCTAATCCAACCATGTGAAGTAGTCAGTGATGAAGCTTCCCCATCTATAATATCACCTCCATCTCCCATACCATCCATCAAATTGCTTAAAATCCTTCCACTTCCCACAAGCGTCAAAATCCCACCACCCATCGAATCACTCCAAATACCATCCACATCTCCTTCTCCAAGCATTATCCAAATCCCATATAATGAACCTCATGCATCCACTCCCATCCATTCTTATCAAGATCTACTCCAAAAGCATGTTGAAATATTCTCTGACAGAATAGCAGATCCCGCCATCCCACTTATTCCCCAACATGATCCACTTTTACCATCCCCTCCATATCTAAATCCTACCATCTTACTTACTCCATCTCAAGATCCCTTTCCCTCAGCCCACCCAAATCAAGATCCTATCCTCCCATCTCCTCTGCTTCATGATCATACATCTCCCATAATCCATGATGATAGATCCATCGAAAAAGAACTTATTATCATATCCAAAGCTCCAACTCCTTCAGCTAGTAATGGACTCACATCTTGTGTTCCAAATAATGAACATCATATTGAAAAAAGAAATGAAAATGTATTTCTAGATGTTGGTATCCCCGCTATTCCTGCATGGTCCTAAGTCCTTCCATCTCCACCCCAAAGTTCCCATCCATCTTATTCTACACCTATTTTGGGCCCTCATCCTACTCCTTATCTCCAACCCTCCATTTTGGGTCCATATATCCCTTATCTAAATCCCACAGCCTTTCCATCCATTTTGGGTCCTTACATACCTAATATGAATCCTTTATCCCCTCCATCTATTTTGGGACCTACACCTTCCTCGTTTCCATCTATTTTGGGCCCATATCCTTCCTTCCCTCCATCCATTTTGGGCAATTATATCCATCCATATCCTATGTTCCAATCTATCCTTCCATCCCCTCAAATCCACCAGCTAGATCATCAAAGGCACTCACCCTTGAATCCCTTCCAACCTTTAAACCCTATCACTCCATCAATTATCCCTCCATCTCCTCCATGCTCTTGTTCCCATCCCATGGCTAATAGAAGCATATTGGATGCCAAAATACAAAAGCATAAATCCAACAATCCACAAAAATCCAAGTCTCAACATGTCCCTTCTAAAATACATGTTCAAAACAAGAAACATTTAATCCCAATCAAAGAAAAAGTCAAGAGGCCACAAAAGCCCAAGCTAAAAAAGTCAAAAATCATGTGAATACTCAAGATGCTCATAAAAGAAATGCATCTCAAAGAAAAATCTCAATTGGCATCCATTCATGCTACTCAACAGGCCTCATCCAACCATCCTTCATCAAAATCCCCATATAAGCATCCTTCATCCCCCCAATCCACTTTTAGTCCATATGCTTCTTATCCTAAATTTCCCATCCTCCATCTTCCAACTCTACTTTTAGTCCTTATCTTTCTCTTCCTCCATTTTCTCCTCAACCTCGCTCAAAACCATTTTTCCCACTACTTTATCACCTCTCAAGGTGTGTGCCAATGATGATCTTTCCATTTTCCTCATCCATTTACCCACAAGCCTTATGTCTTTGCATCCATTATCTGTCAAACTCCCACCCACCATTCCACTTGTTCAATCCAATCCTTTTTCATCCATCCTACCAACATCTATGAGCCAAAAATAGCTGAAGAAAGCTAAAATCATTCTAGCTAAGTCAAAAGTCAAACAGTCAAAAAGTAATAAAGAAAAATAAAGCGTCCACTGGTGAAAACTTGGCAATTCAAGCGCCTTGGACAAGTACCATGATGAAAACTTGGCAAACAAGCATCATGCATAATCTCGCCATCCCTAGCTTAGCCTATCACCCTCATACTTTTGGTCATCTCTTGACATCCAACTCCATCTTCCAATCTATCCACCTATCCTCCACCCTCCATCTTCCATCTCACACCATCCACTTATCTCTTGCAGCTTCAGCCAACCATCCCAGCTATCATCCATCTCCCTAGCCCCTTTAGCTTTTTCCATCCTAGTTTCAATCCTATCACATCCATCATAAGACCTCCTTTCACATGTTATCTTTTGATTGGGGGCACTATATTCTTTGGAGATCTTTTCTTGTCCATCCTCCCTTGTCATTGGTATCTAGCTCTAGGCTATCCTCATGCAAACCCAATGTCATCTCTTTATATCCATCATAATCCTAGCTATCTACCATCTTATCTAGCCATCTCATCCTGCTCCTCTAGCTATCCTTGGTCACAAAATCTCTCATCATCATTGGATGCATCTTGCAAAATCCATATCTTTCGCTATCACCCCACCCTTAGCTTTCGCATCTTGCACAACATTGAACCATCCCACTATCCTATCATCCTGAGCTTTTGCCTGCTTGTAACTATCTTGGTCAGCTTCAGCTTGTAAATAACTTGGTCCATCAACTTGTACATCCTCTTTAGTTTAGTACCATTGTATCTATCCAGCATTCATGTCAGTTCATCTTTGATCAGCATCTTGCACCCATCGCACATCTTGGTTAGCTATTCCAATGCATCTTTTAGCTAGATTTCCTATCACCAAAGTGTTATCTTTCTTAGTTCAGCTTGCCAGATGCATCACTCATCCAAATCCACCAGCTTAGGTGCTCTCTGATAGGTCCTTGTAGGATATAGCTTTCCTCATGTTTGATCTTGGTCCGTTAGTACCTCATCCTACCCATCTCGTTGGAAAATGGTTCTCTTTTGGATTTTCGCTTTCTTTTGATTTGGACTCTTCCCTGTTGGGTCTTGAAATATCTTTTCCAAGCAATCTCCTTGTTACCTCCTCAAGGTTGCCACGATCTTCCATATTATGGTATACTACGAATGGGGCAATCAGAGTATAAGGTCTTGATCATGTCTTTTGCTTGTTTTCTTTTCTGCTTGTGGGTTACCCAGTGTCGTTTCCACACTGCTTCCTCTAGGATTCATGTGTGATAGTGGGGCAATCCTTGTGTGTTTGTTTTGAGTCAGTTCGTCAGTCTTCTGGATAGTTGGTGAAAAGGCCTTGATGTTCTTAGTAACCTTGGCAATTAACCAACAGTCCTATAGCAAATCTAGTGCTCAACTACATGGTGGTACTTCTCTTTGAAGTATCCCCCCCGTTCAAAAAGCTTCAATGGTTTTCCTTCATCTCCATTATCCCCCATCCATATCCAGCATCCATCTCTCCTACCCCAACTTGTGCAACTGTATCTCTTTGAATCAATCATCACTCTTAGCTTTAGGGATCCACAATCCTAGTCTTAGGGATCTACCAATCCAAATCAATCCACCAAGCCTCATCTTTCGAGATCCACAATCCTAGTCCTAGGGATCTCTGAAGCCCTTCTTCTGCCAATCTGACTCTTTGAAATCCTATTGCATCAGCTTTATAATCCCCTCATCCATCTTCCTATCCTGGATTCCTTTTTATAGCACTCCGCTCCTTCATCCTCCACCTTCCCTAAAGTCTTAAGCTTGCTTCCTCTTGTGCATCTGATTCTCCTTTATCATTCTCCCATAGTGAGAGTTTGAGCTAATTCAGCCCCTTCTCTTTGCCCATCTGAGTCTTCTTGCTCATCTCAGATTCTTGTACTTTTCAAGAAGTCATCGAGCCTCACTTTCTCTCCCCGCCACCTTCTTGAGGGGGCATCTTGCAGTCCATTCTCTCCTCTTCTGCTCTAGCCTTGGGCATCTTATTTTCTTATCTTTGATGCCATGCCACTTGCGGCATCACATCAAAGAGGGGCAAAATGTAGACACCTAAAAACTTTTAGAAAATAAAGTATTTTTATTTTTTGAAAAATTCCTGATGACATCATCATTTATTAATTTATTTATTTATTTTTATGCCATTAAATACCTTATCTTAATTAAAAATATTTAATTAAGGAATCCCTCCCAAAAATGTTTAAATCTTATTTAAACATTATTTCCTTATTTATTAATTATTTAATTAATAAATTGATCAAAAAACCCAAAATAAATAAAAAATTTATTTTTTGCCCAAAACTTGGTCAATTTCCTTAAGACCACTAACCACTTCCAAAATCTTCTAATCCTTCTTTAATTTTGATTAAAGGCTAATCCCATCATTTTCTACCCCTGATCCCAACTCAAAAATATTTAATTAAGATTAAATATTAATCCTCATGTTTATTAAAAAAGTTTTAATAAATATCTCCTCAACCCAAACCCTTGAAATAAATAAAACTTTATTTATTTTCTAAAAATCTAATTTATCCTCATCCTAAGAAGTTCTAGACTCTTCTAGAAAGTCTTCATCCTCATCTTAGGAAGTTCTAGACTATTCTAGAAAGTCTTTATCCTCATCCAAAGTCTAGACTCTTCTAGAAGATGTCTTTAAACCTAATCCTAATCCCCTCCTAACCTTGTCACATTCTCTAAACATGGGTTAAGACTTACTAACCCAAGCCAAAGTTAACAAATATCTCCTCCTTCACCCACCCTCATTAAATGCCATCCACTTGCCTATCCCTAAGCTAATCCTAAACCACCCTAATCCATCCTCTAATCATTTTCATAATCCTAAGCAAGCTTAAAACCATCCTAATCAAGCCCAAGTCGAAATTGCTCTCATCTCCCTCAAAATATCTCAACCATAAAACTTTATGAAGCCCACTAGGCCATAAATGACTCTTTCAAGCCCTTTTATTGCTCTTACAAGCCATTATGAGGGTCTTTATGAAGATTTTATCCCTTGAGCCTCCTTTGTTGACTCATCCTTCCCCTTTCCTCCATCCTCTCACCCTGTGACATGTGTCACTCCCTGATTGGCTGTAAGGAAGCACAATCCATGTGCTCTCCTCTCATGCAATCTGAGCCCTCCATGAGCTTTTTTCCATCCTTGCATCTTAGCCCTCAATCCCTCAAGCTTCGTGCCTATAAATTGGATCCTTCCCCTTTGCAAAATAACACAATCCATGAAGTAAAGTCATAATGCCATTTTGAGAAGCCATTTTACATCAAAACCATACACTCACACCCAAATTTCAACTCCATTTGAAGCCCTTTTTGAAGCATAAAGCTTGAGCATACATCCTATCTATTTAGACAAAGCTACTCAACAAGAAAGCTTCTCATTGAGAGAGCCCATTAATGGCTCATATTCTCCATTGAGAGCTCATCTTAGTCTATCTTGAAGTTTATGAATTTTGTTTAGTTTGTAGAAGCTTTATTTAAATTTGGTTTCTATTAGCATACTAACATTGCTCATATACAACAACAAGTAAATGGGTTAAATTGGCATACTCTTTTTCTTTTTTTAAACTATTACAAGTATTTAATTATCTAGTAAAACATAACATGCATTTTTCTCACCTAAAAATGCCACATCATGTACATTAGCTGCCACGTCAACATGCTGAACACTTGAAACATGTTCCACTCCTTCACCATCATGTTCAAGATGATCTAAAATATTCAAAATAAGGTTACACATCAAATTGCAATTGAAGATGTTAAATTTTATTCATAATTGCGTAATTAATTTCCAATAGCAAATTAATACCTCCATTATGATGCACATCATGTACTTCATCACATGTAGGTTCTATGATAGGATATGAAGGCTAAAGTGAAATGTTATGCTCATTATTATGCAATCAATTTATATTCAAAACTAACACCAAAAAATTAATTTCTCAACTATTCAATTTGATTTACTTTTCATTTGACCAATTTACATATGTCTCATTTGGTGCGTCAGGTTCTTTGGTATGGCTTTTAGATTCTCTGCGTAGGCGTAAAGCCATGACTTTATAGCCTTCCTTCAAGGCAATTTTTTATCTTCATCTGTGGGCTCTACATTGAATTATGTGCCTTCTCTTTTTTGCTTAATATCATTAATTTTGCATGTATGATTTGATTAAACAATTTTTTTTGCAACATTATATAAACAAATTTATATTAAATTCCATTCTTTCTATTTACATGTCGAGACTGAAGATTCATATAGCCACCAAAGCCAAGTTTGTGTTGGCCAACCTTTTCTACTCTCACTTTTGTAGCCGCTGATGTGTTTTTTAGTCTATGAATAGTTTGAAACATGTTAGTTTATATATTTACAAAGATCACTAATTAGTGTATTATTACATTCTACTTAATAATATCATGGCATACCTTCTTTTTCCCTCTTCTAGTTCATTTTCTTTATTACATAGCCTTTTCTCTTTTGTATCTTCTATTATTTTTTTTCACTCCATCAGTGGAATCATAAGAGGATGATCATACTCTGGGTTCTCCTTTAGACCCCTTCTATATAGGTCCCTCATAGTCTTCATATGCTCCGATGCTCTTTTGAGAAGTAGGGCAGTGTCAAAAACGCTTTTTCCAAAATGGCCCTCAAAAGATGTAATAAGCTAATTTTTTAATTCAGGACCCTACTCATTCCACCTTTTAAAATAAAATAAAATTGTTAGTTCAATAACTTTAATATAGTACAATAAATGAAAGAAAAGAAAGATATTGTAGCAATGATATGAAACTATGTACCTTTTATGTATGGTGGGTCCGAATAGGCTCAATGTCATAACAAAAAGATGATCAAAGAAATTATAATTTCCTACAAAAACATCATAGGATTAGTAGTCCAAAACAAGTTATGTATAAGTAAACTACAATTACACTATAAATAATAATAATTTCAAAGAACCTAGAAGATTTCATAATTTTAACGAAGACATAGTTTTCTCGTCCAACAACAATGTCCCCATAAATGAACTAGTACTAGTCACATGTGCTGCTCCAAGAAATGGATCAACTTCAGTAGTACTGGTCTCTATTGCTCTATCAATTGAAGGTCTATCTATTAGTGCATAAAATAGGTCCATGAGTATAAAATCCACCTGCTGGAACCCAATATTCTGCATATATTTGTTTACCTTATTGCTTACTCTCATTAATTATTTCTTGTATGTTCTACAAGATTTTATGAATAAAATAAAGATTCACTTACTGAATCTATTTGTGTTTTGAAAAAAACTTGACAACTGATTATGATGGACACAACTTCAAAGTGCTCTCTATTACATACACATTAGATGGTGTAGTCTTATTTGGCGACATACTAATTGGTAATAATCATTGCATGCTATTAGTAGGAATTCATATTTGTTTTTCACTAGTTATAGTGAATGTCTTCCAACTATCCCTGCTAAATACAAACCCTACTTTATTAGAGTGGATTTGTATCTCTTATTAGATGCCTCTATCTTATCATCACCGGTACTAAGAATTTTCCACACAACCTTTTATCAGTGTTGAATGAAATGTTTCCAATACTAATTGAATTGTTTTTAATGTTGACCATAGTGCTCCCTCCATATTCATTGGTGATAATGGTCTATAGATATATATGTCATGAACTAAATGTTGTAAATTTAGCAATCTAATGATGTACTACTAATGGTACATATGTTGATGCTAGTTGTTTGACCCATCTTATGTGTTGGATAGGTATCATATTTTACTGCCTATGGATGTAGCTCGCATGAACATTTGATTGGTAACTATTGAGTTCATCATGTTTTCCTATCACTAGTTAATGAGGAACTTCCATCAATAATAATCATCTGAGGATATGGTTGTTACATTTATAGAATATTCACTTTAACTTTCATTCACAAAGACTTCTTTCATCCAAACTGTTACTCAATTCTTTAATTTCTCTATCAGTATTTTTAAGGTTATCGCTATAGCTACAACGATAAGAAATTAGATTTTGGGATACATTGTAGTGATTGAGTTTTGATGGTTTGAAGTCCAACATGGTGTCTCTATAGGAAATAACAATTGGGTTAATCACTAAGCAAAGAAGGTTCAAAGAAGACATAGCGATGAGTGATAGAGTTATCGCTATACTTTATAGTGATGTGTTTGATTGCTGAGCGGAGAAGGTGTCATTTTGATAGGCTAATGAGTGATGAACCTTTGGATGTCATTGTATGTTATAGAGATTATAATCTATCACTAAGTAGTGAGTGTACAAAATCATTTGGTGATCAATGATAAAGGTTTGGATATTGCTAAATCCTACAGTGATCATTACTAATTGAAGTAATAGAGGGGCAGCCTGGGTGATCAACAATGAGTTGAAGTCATCATTATAGCTTATGGAAATCATCACTAATAAAGAAAATAATCTTTTAGACATAGTGACAAGTGACAAGGTTATCATTATATTTTACAGTGATCATCGTTGATCGAGGTATTTGAAAAAGGCTTCGATGACTAGCGATAAGGGTTTTGTGATCACTGAAGGATATGGCGATGATTATCACTATATGTTGTATCAATAAAGTAAGTATGATTGCTGATCATGATTGGTGTAATGGAGATATAACATCAATGATGACCTGTAGAATATTGACATATGTTCCAACAATTCTTTCTACTAGAATAAAAAATAGAGATTTACAATCTCCATACCTAATAGCAAAAAATTATATCGAGGATTGTAGTTGAGGGGTTTGCATTGTAGTGATGAGAAATGGTGTTATCATTATTATTATAGCAATGGGCATAGATTTGAAAATAGTTCGCTATTATTGGAATTTGGTTATGGTAATTAAGAGAATCATATGTTCATATCACTAATGGATATAATGATGAATGTTTCAATATATTTTTATAGGTACAAAAATGAGTACACGAGATGAGCTCTGAGTACCAATTCATCTACTACAATGATAAAAAATAGCTTTATGTTTCAATTCATTTAGAAAATAAATGCATGAATGTAGCCTATTTTTTAATAAAAGGGTAATCATTATAGTGTTATGGTCACAAATTCTCATAAGCGAGCCAATAGAGTTAATATTTGTGTTCAGTCTTTGTTAAAGATTTGTATGTGAAAAAGTATTAGGAATACTCATGGAGATCTCTAGTTCTATTCAAAAAAGGAAAACAGAGAAGGATAAGAAGGTGAAGGCTGGAAAAAGTAGAAAGCTAATGATGAGGTTCCACCATGAAAATTGAATGAGGATCTCATTGAACAAATGGAATTTGCAGGCCCCAAATCTGGAAGAGGAAAATTTGCTTCTCCAGATAAGGTGGAAGACAAATACAATGATGTTGGAGATGTTTGGACTTAGACTAGAGGATATGAGTTATTTCTATATCATTATGTGAGAATAAAACATAAGGCACCTATATGTCATCCTTGGGTGATGAATTTGGGAAAATTGACAATGTTGAATGTATTCTTCAATTTGGAGTTGCTCAAGATCATTATTAGAAAATGTAATGCTGAGGATAGATGTATATACAAAAAAGATGGGGGAAATTTCATGGAAGTATCTATTGAATCATTGAATGAAGCATTTAGACTCACTGATGGCCTAATAAAGAAATTGTCTTTCATTGAATTGAAAAATGAATGTGAACAATCAGATATCTCATACATGTAGTGGAAGTTGATGTTGCATAAGATAGAAAAAGATCCTTTGACATTAGAAGATGGGCCTCCTTTCAATGTCAAATTGTTTAAGACATACTTAGATATGACTTATCAAGAATGCTCACAAGTAGGGAGAATGGAAGCACCTTATTTGTTTGAAGTTAAACCTATGGTGTTAGCATCAAATGTGTAGATGCTGGAATCAAGACTTATGATTATGCAACATATGTTGTTGACAATATGCATACTACTTTTGTTAATTTTGATGATGTAGAAGACCCTACCTTTAAGGCCTATTCATTATTTATGCATATGGTTTTGTGTTTTGGACAAAAGAAAGGATTATGGGGCGAGGGTTTAAAGTTGAATTTAAGAGATTCCAATGGGGATATGAAACCAGTTCAAATATGGATGTCTGTTTGGGATTATACGTTAATTAGTTCTTGTTATCTAACATTTGAAGATCAATTTGTGCAACCTTTGTATACATTGTTTAGATAGCACTCTTTCCCTTCAATCAACTCTAACATCAAAAAATTCTTAAGACCTAAGGAGAATGGGCTAGGTGAGAAGATTAAGCATAAATGGGGAGACTGGTATGCTTATGACTATTTCACAATTGTAAGAGTGTTTGGATTTGAAGGGAGACCATGTAGATTGCTTGCATCAATGCCTAATCAAATTGCTTATTTGGAGATTGTTAGGTAGATGTTAGAGTCTAGCAAGCAACATTTTGGAGGTAAGCAAATAAAGCAATCTTTCCTTCCTATGACCTTATCATTTGGAAATTTTACTACTTTTTCAACCAAGTCATATGATAAGATAGAAGAAAAACTATAGAATGACTATCATATGTATACTATGGATTCCTAGAGTAACTATGATCCAGAAGGATACATCCATGTATGTAGAAAATCACAAAATTTGGGTCATTACATTCACCATGGAAAAGAGTATGAAGAAAGTTTCAAAAATATGGAATTGATTGAAGTACAACAAAAGATTGAGGAACAAGAATGGGAAATAGAAGAATGGGGATAGAAAGCCAGGGAACAATTTAGCAAAGAAATTCAAAGAGTTTCAAATTTCCGTGTTCAAGTTTCTAGAACTATAGAAAGACTAGTACTTTAGCCTATAGAACATGATGTGCAAATCCTAGAGAAGATAGATGTCGAGAAGGATGGGATACTTTTAGAGCTAGAAAGTTTGTGAATGATGATTCTTTCATCAAATCCAAATAATTTATAGTTGGACTGTATAAACATAGAGGTAAATTGTTGAGGCAGGGTATCCCTAATATCTCTCCTTAAAATGAGCATGAATTAATGTCAAATATGAAAGAATATATTAAGAGAGAGGTTGAACACATGACTTCAGCAAGAGGGAGCTAATTGCTAAATGAGGCAGGGGTAATGGTTCTACTTGGTTGGGACTTAAGTGCATCATATATTTTTGATAGCTTGATCAAGTTGGCCAAGTAGGATATAAAGTTGGATGTGTAAGGAGTTAAAGATGTTATTATTGGATCATGATTTATTGAGGATGAAAAATCTACATTTCTTTGGGATTTATATCCACTACATAAGAGGCCACAAATCATCAATATTGATTAGGCATTTGGTCATTTAATGACATTAAAAATTGGTCACAGACCCAAACAAAGTTGTAGGCATGCAAGTACATTTTGTATTATTCAATGAATTAAGTGTTAAGAAGCTTACTTTTGAAAGAGATAATTGGAGATCTATTTACTAAGATTTTTTGAAAATAGGACAACCTCAGATGCAAGCAAGGATACAATCATCTGATGATGCCCTAAAGTCTAAATTGAAGAGGTTGCGAGAGGAAAATTCTAAATTGAAAGATATCTCAATTATTAGAAGGGAGGTCACTAGTACCATGATTATAAATCATTTCAAGAATTGTTGGTTAAATTAGGCTAGTTCTAGGATACTTATAATGTGTATGAACCTCTAGCCCAGAGACATAATGAGATATATAAGAAATTAGTTAAAGAAAGAGATACCTTCAAAGAGGACAAAGATATAAAGGAGGTTGAAAAATTGATCAAACATTATACTATTTATTCTCAAGAATTCCATGTAGTGCCTCTCCCATTTGACTTTTGTAAGTCATCCTGATGGATGCAACCTTACTGATCTTTTGTTATGATGGATCATGACTGTGACCCTAAGTGGTCTATACCGTTGAGGTGTTTAGATTTATGTTTCTATATCAGTTGCTTTGATTATGCTTTTGTCTGATCTTTGAGATTATGATGTGATTTTTGGTTCACTGAGGTTTGTACCAGTGGTTACCAGGATCAATGTGGTATCATGAGGTTGTTCCGTGATTACCCTGAGATGTGTGCAGAGATTGCACTATGTTCTTTTACCATGCTACACTGGACTAGGTTCCTGTAGCAGTGGTTAGTCATGTTTATGACTGTGTTTTCTTATGTGTTTTGAATGCCTTTTTAATGTAGAGTAATCAATCATTATTAAATGCTTAAGTAATTAGAATGGATTGTTCTTGTTGGATTATTTGGTTATGTGCCACAGACATTTACCTTGTTTTATTTTGATCTAAGAGATATCTATTCTTATGTGATGGTTTACATTTGAGATGACCTGAGGGTCAAATGTTACTCTTTGATTCTAGTATCATAGATATTAGACTATTATGCTGTTCAGTTAATCATATTGCATGATGATGCCATTTTCAGATGATAGTGTGTTTTATCATGATATCTGGTTATCTGGTATTTGGACATACCTCTAATTTTGTTATGTGATGGATTTAATGCTATGGTTATTTACTCCATTCCTACGTTGTTATGCTTTATGCGAACGTGAGTGATGTAAATAGATTATTTTAATATAATTAATTAAATGGCTAAATTAGGTGATTTAATGCATTTATTGCTTCGGCTATGTTATTATATGCAATTCCACTTGATCATGTTGTTTAGTGTGCAGGATTTATATCCCTAGCAGTGGCACATGGAGTTAGTGATTCAGCCTTTCATATTTTACCAATGTCGTCCTTGTATGGTCAATGTATCCTTTATTAAAATGTTTAATTTAAAACTTTTGGTGATTATTAAATCCAAACTCATTGCATTATGTGATTAGACCAGTAAGCATGTTTGTGCATTTAGAGTTTCACTTTGTCGCGAAAGTTGTTCAGGAGATTTATGTGTTTTTGGGTTTTCGAGATTTTAAATTGATTTATTTTAATTTTTGGCAGCTTTTCCATAGATGAATTTCTATTTATAGGAATAGCCTATTTTAATTTGGGTCGATTCAGGGTTTAACTAGATTGGCCAGTTAAATGCCCTAATCGATTATTCACCCGAAAAGTGAATAAGTATCCAAAAAGGAATTTAATTCCTCACTTCTCACTTTTGAATTGGAAAGTTGGAGAGTAAAACCCAAAATCCTCTTCATGAGGATTTACTGCTTTGTTCATTGTGGGAGCTACGGGCATGGGATCGTCGCGAGGTTGGGCTCGTTCGATCCAGCTCAAGGAAACCTTGGATTGCCGTGATTTTCAGCTACTTCTGCGAGATATTTATTTTATGGTTTAGATTCCTATTTTGCCCTTTTGGCTGTGAGGTAGGGCTTTCCTATTTTATTGTTTCTGCTTCGTTTCTGCTTCTATTTTTGGTAGCCGTTTGTTTGGAGGCTGAGAACTAGTGTTCCCCTCTATTTTTGTATGCTAGTTCTACCCGGTTGGGCGGGTATGAACATTTCCCTATTTTTTGGGATGAGGGTTTGGGATTTTATGCCGTTATGCTGGCCATTTTTGCATACGGTGTTCGATTCCATTTATTTTTAGATTTTTGAGGGTTTTGGACCCAAAGGCCAAATGGGTTTTAATTTTGAAGTTTTCCAAAATTTTGGAGTTTTTACCTCATTTTGTGTGCTGCCCTATTTTCTCGAGTTTTCTTGGCACAATGTGGGTCGTGGACTTGGATGATCCATTTGGATATCAGTCAGACCACTATTGCACCTTTTGTTGAATTGGGATGCGTGTTGCATCCGTACTCTCGATGTTGTGTTCAGTTGAGTGATTTTATACTTGTTATGGTTTTGTTGGACCTTTTCTTTTGTTTCGTGAACGCTAGGATTCGTGTAGAATCCATACTCTCGGATTGAGGCCAGTTGAGTGAGTTCATGATGTTTGGTCTTGTTACATCATTAGGATTCGTGTAGAATCCATACTCTCAGATTGAGGCTGGTTGAGTGATTTTATGATGTATGGTTTTATTGGCTTTGGGATTCATGTAGAATTCATCCTTCCCGTGTTGCTTTCAGTTGGGTGTTTTCTTTGCATTGTGTTCTCATTCCTGTCCTTGTGTTATGATCTTTGTGATGGTGGTGCGCCACACATGAGTATGTGCGCGTACATTTGTTGGGTGACTTGTGAGGCCCAATCTTTTGTGGATTTGCCAGAAGTTATGATCATTGGGGTTGGGATGGGAGTATGCATGCCCACAGGCACTTGTTGTAGGATGAGCATGGGTAGGGTAGGGTAGCATCTGGAGGGGGCTTCTATCTCATAGCTCGATGTTCATGGTGTTGAAGGTTGATGGAGGATAAGAAGTTTTAAGCAAGTGATAACTAAATAAAATGTGTGATTGTTAATAAAACTTAAGATAAGAAAAATGTGTGAGCACTCGATTAAGTTCGAGGACATAATGTGTGAGCAACCATTTAAGTTTGAGGACACACGATCCGAACTTGGGCTTTTTGATGCCAAGAAACTCTCTAGGATGTCAGCCCCTACATAGTAGCCTATTGAGTGTCTGACCAGGACCTTTACTCCTTGCATTGTCTTAGGTTCTTGGTTAGGCTATCATACTGTCTGGTGTGAGTGTTAGCCTTGGATGTTGTGCTTTATGTGTGTTTGTGGTTGGATCATTATCTCCATTAGCACAGTGGGTGTGGACCTATGGGTGCCATGTGGTTGGGAGGCGTAGCTACCTTCACCACTACTAGGGATCGATGTACAGAGATGATCTTTGTCCTAGTGCGACTGTTGCTGGATGTTTTCACTTGATACTTCGGGTTCTGGAGTATGCTTTCTTGTGATTTATACTTTCATTGGGATGCTTGTATATCATGTTTAGATGATGTTATTTTATTCGACGCATTCCCTTATTATGATGTTTAGCATATGATTAGATGATGTTATTTGATTTAGTAGTATATCTATTGCTTACTGTCGTTTAGCATGTGATAGGTGATATTATCTACTGTAGGATTATCTTATGCTTTACTACTAGCATGTTAGATTTTCTTGTGCTTATATTGTTGCATTTTTTTATCAGTGACGTCCCTATTACGACAATACCGACGATTTGGTCGGTGGCTTGGGATGTTACCTGCGGGGGATGGCTAGGACCCACGATGGTCTTATGATGCTATTGACGGTTGGGAGGAACCGCGTACTTAGTTTGGTTGTTCAGTTCACTGTGATGTTTATTTCAGTGTGTTCATTGTTGTTGTAGTTTAGACAGATAGATTTTCTCCTTTCTGCGTTGTTCTTGCACTCGAGTGTTCATTCCTCGAGCCTTTGTGGATCTGGTACT
The DNA here is from genome assembly GCA_028749045.1 of Cupressus sempervirens. Taxonomy (NCBI): domain Eukaryota; kingdom Viridiplantae; phylum Streptophyta; class Pinopsida; order Cupressales; family Cupressaceae; genus Cupressus; species Cupressus sempervirens. Next base: position 320,342,003 of record CM053784.1, read on the forward strand.
CCTTGGTGTGGAGGTTCTTTGCTCTAATTTTGGTCCTTTTTGCTTCTGGGAGTGTTTTTGTGTTTCTATGGGCGACATTTGTTCAGCATGGTGCAACACTTTAAAAAGTATTACACGCCCATGCAAACTATGTTGTACGACACTGTAAAGTATCGCACGGCTTCTTGAGAAATGTCGTACGACACTAGAAGAGTGTCGCACGCCTTCTTGAAAAATGTCGTACAGTGCTGAAAAGTGTCGCATGCCTTCTTGAGATATGTTGTATGCCTTAAAGAGAAGTATTGCCCTCCCTTAGTAAAAAGTGTCGCATGGTTTTTGTGAAAAACTTGCGTGTGCCATCAACGGGCACTTTCTTCGTGATCCGATCTTTTTGAGAGTGATTTTGGATACCCTTTTGGGCGTTCTTTGACCCTATGCTATTGCATTTTGAATTCTGTCGGTTTCTCTTGAAATCGAGTTTTTGTGTTTTTGTTTTAGTCTCTTGGAGTTTAAAATATATTGTTTAAGTATAAGTTGACGTATATTTAATTTCTTATACTTAAGATATATTTTAATATATGTGACAAATCATTTGAGATAGGTTTCAGACCTCTCGGAGATAAGTTATGGATTCTAGGAAATTTCAAGGCTTCAGAAATCCAGACTTAGCTAATTTTCAGGGCTTCAGGATTTCAGGCTTAGCCAAATTTTGAGATTTTTCATTTTACCCCAGCTTGGTGTTTTGTTGATGAGTGGTCTTTTCTTGTGTGCTCATCTTTTTGTGGTGGTTGTTGGCTTTTGTTTGGGTGTGTCAGTTGGGTAGTGGCGTTCAAAGATTCGTTGGTTGTCGGGATTGTGTTGAAGTCTTCTGTTGCGATCTTTGTGATCCCTGTATGATGTTGTCTTGTGCATTCATACTTGAAAAAAAAATTTAAAAAAATATCTTGGCTTGATTTGAATCCTTGTTTCCAAGGATCTCCGGGCGGGGCATTACATTCCAGGTTTCTTTCAGATTGATGGTGAAATTAGTGATAGAGCATGGAGTTGTATCTTAGCAAGAAAAAAATGGTGACATCAATAGTCAAGATAGATGGATGGATACATGCCATGTGATGTAGAAAGAAGCCCTAGAAGTAGCATAGAGTGATGATCTGGAAATGACAATGGCTAGCATGCAGATGGAGCATATGTTGAAGATCAAACTTAAAGCCTAGAAGATAATCAATGATACATATCTAGTGAGGATGACAAGTATGTCAAAAACATTAGGCAATGTGATGATTTTATTGAATCATCATCATCAGAATCAACAACATAACACCTTATGTTTTATAATAATGCTTAAAAGTGCATTCAATTTGTTGTTAATATGTCAATTAGTTGTAGATTTTGTAAACGACAGGACATGCCCTTTCACAATGTAACCAATCCAATCCCTATAATTATAAGGGTTGTATTTAGAATAGGATATCATCGGACAAAACATTTTACATTATATATTAGAGGAAGCCGATTGTTTTTGTTCACTCTAGATTTTGTCAACTTTACGCACTAGTAACATATGTAACAATGTGGTGAAGAATTTCAAATTTAATATAAAAGCTTGTATGCTCATTTTGATCTCTTGGTGATATCAATTCTATCTCTTTCATTTTGTTTCCTGTGATCAAATCTTAAAAGTTTTCTTTAATTGATAGTCAAATTGAATGTATGCAGTAAGGAATTTCAGTATTTGAAGAATAGTTGTGTTGTGTTAATTGGTCAATTTGGGTATTGTAGGACTAGAAAATGGGTTAAGATGCATAACATACTATGAGAAAATCACAAACTCAATCAACATGTATTAGCACCCACTAGTCTACCATGAAAGCCAAACTAAACAAAAGAAAGCAAACATAATAAAAAACTCCCTTTTCCATTTGTAGCTCCCATGTCCTTCTTTCTTCTCCAAATGATTGTAGCTCTAATTTTCCTATAGTGCACACAAGATTGAAGCAAAAGCCTATGATAGGGATAAAGCCATGAGAATACTTGAAGTTGTGATTTAATGTGAGAAAAAGAGTGCAAAGGAGTAGAGACTCAAAAGACTCAAAGATTTGGATTTTTAAAACTTAAGCATTCAGATCTAAAATGAGAGGAAGGGTGTCCATTTTATAATTGTCATGGAGAGTGAGAGCATTGGATTTGTCACCCCTAGATGTGCGATGTGGCAAGAGATTCCTATGACGCATATGACAGAATATGCCAATTGTGAGATTCTATGACACATGAGAGTCAAACCTAGCTAAATGTGGAAGAGAATCTATGACGCGTCATAAGACACCTCAACCCACTTAAAGCCAAGAATCTATGATGAATAAGCCAAATAGGGATGTGTGTAAGAGGTAATAATATTTGATTATGACAAATCTCAGCCAAGTGTCAAAGGAGAATCCATGAGGTGTCACATCCAAGTGTCACTATGATGCAATATTTTATGGAATATTTGAATTAAAAATCCTCTTATTCCAAAAAATAAGAATTAGTAAAAAATGGAATTAATGATGGAAAATGGAACTTAGGAAATTAAAAATTTCCATGGTTTGCAGATAACGAATCAATTAATTAATAAAATTAATTAATCGAGGATGATAATTAGGAAGAATAATTAGTGAGAATAATAGAATTAAATTATGGGTTATTTAATCCTATAGAGAAAATTAGTAGATAATTGGCCAAATTGATTAAATGAATGTGACCGTATCCTTTAATAAAAATGTGATGATGATGGATATCAGATAAGATGATGAAAAGGTAGACCAAAGCCATGGTCAAATTGATTGATTGAAGTTGATAACATGCCAAGGACACATGACATGAATTGGTTGATATGTAACATTTAACTGACATTGTAAATGCTACAGGTTTGATCATAATAACATTGATGGACATTGTCAATGTTATTAAAATGGTCGATGATGCCATGATCTATCATTGAAAGCCTCAACAATGTCAAAGATTGAATGACATGAATGATAGTTTGACCTAGCACTAAGAGCCATGACAGTAGTAAGGTCAGATTGATAAGATTGATAAGTTGATAGGTTTCCAAGGCACTGAAAGCCACAACAATGCCTAGGAGCAGATAAATGATGATTGATTTGAGATGTTTGATATGTTTTGGGTCAATTAGGACTGATTTCAAGTGATTCTATGTTGATTTGGGGTTATTTTGAGTTGATTTGCTATGATTCTGAGTTGATTTGATATGATTCTGAGTTGATATGAAATTGATGTGAAAGGGGATACAAATGACAAAATATGGTCAATCTAGCCAAAAGATCGAAGTTAGTAGAATGAAAAAATGGGACAAATTAGTATGAAGAAGTGATGAAACCATATATATGAACCATTTTTGAGCGTCTACATTTTGCCCCTCTTTGATACAATGTGATTTAGAGGGTTGTGTTAAAGAATGCTAACGAAAAAGCCATAAAAGCATGCCCCAACGATGTGGTATATATTTATGCCCCCTCGATAAATTGACCAACATAGGCATATGATAGGTTGATTTCATTGACAACGGGAAAAAAAATCCATAGGAACTGACGGATCGAAAATCAGAGTTAAAACGCAAAAGTTATGGCCTCCGGAGTGTAAATAGGCATTGTGACCAACACAGAAAGGGTCTTTGGCACAACCATCTAGGTAGAAACAAGCTATAAAAGGGCTTTGAGAGGAGTTTGAAGGTCATTTTCACTCTCTCATTTGAAAGAAAAGAGCTTTGGAGCAAGGAGGATGGATCAACTACCTAGGGAGAAAAATCATGGTGAACGGGTGCAGACCTTCCGATGGCGAGCAGATGCTGGACCTCCGGTGAGTACATCGAGGCTATATTTTGTACTTTTTACTTTTTTCATGCTTTTTTTTGTATTTCAATGCTTTTTTACTGCTTTTTAGGCACCTAGGAGTCTGTCGGGGGGAAACTGAGTTAAATAGGGTCAACCAGGGGTCCCAGGGCCAGTTAGGGCTTCCAAACGCCCCAACTACACCCAAAACACATCCAAGTGCATCAATGACATATTTGGCATTCCAAAGTGTGTTAATGATGTAGTTGGTATGACCAAGTGCATCAATGATGCAGTTGGGAACCCCAACTGCGCCCTAGGATGTTTCGGGGCTCCAATCGGGGTCCGAATGGTCCCAGATTGATCTGAAACTTGGTACGGGTTAGCATAACCCTAGGGGGATGTTATAAACATGAGAAAATTTAGTCAAGGTGGTCAATATGCTGAGAATTTTGTCAAACATAGGGCAGATGTGGGTCAAACTGAGGTAAATGCTGACAGGGAATCATGCAAAGGGCCTGAAAGGGTGCAAACAGACTCAAAATGACTCAAAATTTGGAATACATGTTCAAAACCCTAGGAAGAGTTGAAAACATAGGTTAACTAAGGCTAGGATAGTCAAAAAAGTTAAACTTGGTCAAACTTAGCTAGGAAAAAGGTTGATCGATGGATAGGGATAGGGTCAAAACGATGCAAACAAGCTCAAAATGACCCGAAACTTGGGAAACATGTTCAAAACCCTAGGAAGAGTTCAAAAAATAAGTCAAATTATCTAGTCATGCTCAAAAGAAAAAGTCAAATTTAGTCAAACTAGAGTCAAACTAAGTTAAACTTGGGTCAAAAGTAGGGTAAACTAGATGCAAACCATAGAAGGTTGACATAGGCTATGTGATAATCCAGGAGGAGCTACCCTTGTTATGGGTATAGGGACATAAGCCACAGAGCCTTGCACTATGTCATCAGATGACACCTAGTGAGCAAGGGATATTAGCTAGGTTGGGATTATATCATGTGACATTTATGCTAGAGGTGAGGGGGAATAGGGCTTTGCTGACAGCTTTGACGAACAGGTGGCATTCAGAGACTAGTTCATTCCACCTGCCAACTGGGGAGGCGACTGTGACACTAGAGGATGTATGGTGCATCCTTAGGATCTTGATCCATGGAGATCTAGTAGTGTATGACCTGGCTACAGGGTGAGCAGCTCTACATCGACTATTTGGGTGTGGAGATGCAGAGCTAGGGATCCGAGATTATGAGATTGGATAGGACTTATTAGTGGCACACCATGAGCGACTGATAGTTGTGATCTGTTGGGTGATTGGTGGATTGTTGATACCTAATAGGTGAGGACATGGATTCCCAGTTGGATGGGGTTGAGTACTAGAGCAGATGATTATGGAGGGCATGATGTTTTCTTGGGGCCCATGCATGTTGGGGATGTTATATTATTATCTGCATCAGGTAGCATACAGAGGGGGACTATCCTTTAGCACTGGTGGCACATTATTACAGATTTGGGCATATGAGCATATTGTAGTATTTAGGCCTCTAGTAGATCGAGTGTTGGTGGATGATATGCCATATGCTTATAGTTATAGAGGTGTCCTAGCCCGAGGACCATTAGGATATGTGAGGTATTTTTGCCATCAGATAGACATGATGACTCAGTTCATATGGAGACCATATAGAGCTTGCCCCAAATGGGATGATGATGACATCCACTTACCATACTGTAGGCAGGAGCGCTACCTCATAGGGCGCATAGTGATTGGTCACCTGGTTATAGAGATGTACCTACCAGAGCGGGTGCAGAGATAGTTTAGGGAGACACAGGATGTACCTACAAGGTTAGCATTGTTTGCTCAATCTAGAGCAGAGGTGCAAGATTGGGGACCGCCTATGAGGACACAGGTAGCATATGCACAATTAGAAAAGTTACAATCAAGGCTATGGGGGGTAGCAATAGATATAGTGGATGCAGGTACAAAAACAACATATGATAGGTGGTTTGCACAGTATCGACCAAGACCATTGATAGATCCAGCAGTACCAGTACCTTGAGGGAGGCCAAAAGATGAGGAGGACTATGAGGAGGAGGAGGATGGGGGAGAGGATGAGTAGGGATTTGATGATGATGATGATGATGAGGATGGAGATGAAACTAAGGATGACAAGAGGGGGGATGGGGAGGGTGATGATGAGGGTGACGAAGATGATGTGGGGGATGATGAGGGTGAGGATGAGGGTGATGGTGAGGAGGCTACTATGGGAAAGGATGAGGGAGTTGATGATGAGGAGGGGGATTCCATGGATGACACTGAGAGAGAATTAGTACCAGTATAGGTAGGGCCTAGTCATTTAGATCTCTTGGAGGTGATCAGAGGGCTACAGGTTTAGTTGGGTCAAGTTATGGCATAGAGGGATGTTGTTATAGGAGAGAGAGATGCAGTTATGATGGAGAGAGATCAGGTAATGGCTGAGAAAGATCGAGCCAGGGCTGAGAGAGAGGCAGCTATGCACAAGGCAAAGATGGTAGCACAGGAGTCTCAAGAGTTCATTAACAGCATTAGGGATGCAAAATTTTGAGATCTGGCAATGATGATGAGCAAGGCTCACCTGGAGGCATAGTATTGGTGAGATCAGTATGAGAGGGTGGTGTCACTGGGGTAAAGAGTAGAGAGTTTTCATGCATCAAGGTCTCATTCCCATAGGACACAGAGCAGTGCGGGGGTGATGGGGCCTATGAGGCCACCACAGAGAGTAGAGGGATCATCCTCTAGACCAGATAGAGACCACAAGGCTAGGGGTAGCATAGGATGACATTGATAGACTCACATATAGAGGGGCCTCTCTATGTTACCGTTTGGCTTCTATTGTGCTCTTTCATGGTTCACACCTATAGGCAGTTAGTGTTGATGCAAACCATGGTCACATACTTTGATACTTTTGTGCGACATTTATGGGATGTACTTATGTTATATTGACTATATGTTATGGACTAGATGATGACTTATGTTATGATGCCTATATGTTATGTTATGCATATGCTTTAGATGTTTTATATGGATGCATTTATGCTTTTTGTGTGGACTTATATATGATGACATCATGTGTTGATTTATTGCATGTTAGGTGTAGGAAATGCCATCTTTTATTTTTTTGCCACATGTTTTTCTCATGAATGAATGCTTAATGTAATGTGAATGATATGGAAAGGATGTAAATGAATGAAAATGAAATTTAAAATGATATGAATGAAAATGAAATGTAACATGGATACAAATGAAATGTGAATGCCATATTTATTACTTTGGATCATTCTGACATATGCAGGAATGCAGGATGACAATGTTTTTGGTGTATCAGAGTACGAGACCAAGGTAGCAGATGTAGAAGATCAAATAAATGAGGTGAAGAGTTGTTAGTATGATGGGAAGACTTTTTCTTGTAGAAAGTGCACTATATGTCACATGGAGCTTTATTTTGATATGGCAAACAGAATGCAACACATCATGGCATAAAGGGCCAAAGCACAAATGCAAGTGTTTTGCGTAAACAAGCACGATGTAGACAAAAAATGACCTTGTCCTTCCTAAGGCATATGTACATGCCCCAAACTCTCAAAGGTACATTGTAACAAACAAAAATAGAAAAAGATGACTATGAACCATCCTAGCCACTCTCATAGATCAATTTCTATCATCGAGTAGCATAGGGACATGATCAAAGAAAAAACAAAGCAAAAATAAATCACTCACTAAACAGCTTGAGCCAATACCTAATCTTGTCCATTATTACGTTCTTGTTAATGTTTTAGGTGTGTAGATAGTGTTTGACATGTTGATAATGTGATAGTTCTGGTTGTGGATTTAGTTGATAAGTTCATAGTGACTAGTTGGATTGATTGTTGGTTCATGTTGCACAGATATTGTGATTGGCACTGAAGCATAGTGCTTTGATTTTCAGTTTGCAAAGTGCAAGCGTTTATGCAAAAGGGGTGGTTATCTACAATGAACATGTACAAGGTTTATTGCATATTTTTTATGGGTTTTATGATTTTTAGGGTTTTTGGGGATATTTGATGTTTTTGCATGACTAGTTTCTTCAGGACATTTTATGATTTTAAGGGTTTTTTCAGAACATTTTATGATTTTTAGTGATTTTTTCAGGATCGTATTTGAATTTTTAAGGATTTTTTCAGGACATTATGTGATTTTTAGTGATTTTTTCAGGATCATATTTGAATTTTTAAGGATTTTTTTCAGGACATTCTATCATTTTTATAGATTTTCTCAAGACATTTTACGATTTTTAGGGATTTTTTCAGGATCGTATAAGCATATACAAGTGTTAGCTCCAATCTGTTATGCGATAGATCCAATGGATAAAAGGCACATAGGGGTATGCCCCTAGTTCAAATTCAGACTTACGCACCATGTAGGTAATATGCCCCCAGACAAGATGCAAATTATGTACAAAGGCTAATGACAGAGTGTGTGTGTAGACTCATGATGTTTAAGTAAGGTAACGAAGGACATTAACCAGTTCATGAGCCATGATAAGGAACCAAGGATGTCTTGCAATATGAAGGATATGATCAAGGAATGATAGAGGGGGAAAAGACCAAATGGAATCCGGATAGATGGAGGAGCAATAACTGATTACACATGGTGCTTGTTTACCAGATTTTCACCATGGTACTTTCCCAAAGTGCCTATTTTTTAGGTTTTCACTTTTGGACGGAATTTTTCTCTTGACGTTGGCCGGGTTTTCATCAAGGAATCCATTTTTTCATGACTTTTTTTCCTTTTTTTTTTTTTTTTTTTTTTCCATGACATTTTTCAAATTTTTTGGTATTTTTTCAAGACTTTTAGATAGAATCAAGTGTAGTACTTGTGAAGATGCATGCTATTGATGGGCATGGGCAATGGTTCACCCTTTGGAGTTGCAAGCTAATATACTCTGGATTTGAAAGATGTAGTAACAATATAAGGTCCTTCCCAATTTGGCTCAAATTTCCCTTGTTTTTCTCTATGTTGTTGTGTCTTTTAATTCATCTTTAGGACCAGATCACCAACCTCAAAATGACGACCTTGAACTTTCTTGTTATAGCTCCATTTGAGTCAATTTTGGTAAGCTTGCAAGTGTGTCAAGGCAACTCATCTTCATTCATCAAGCGTTTCTAGCTCATGAAGTCTAGATATTCAGTAGTTTTCATCATCAAGAACATCTTGTAGGGATACTCTTAATGATGGAATTTCAACTTCAATGGGAAGTATGGCCTTAGTGCCATAGACAAGAGAGTATGGTGTTGCACTAGTAGGAGCACAGACACTTGTTCTATATGCCCAAAGAGCTAGATTTAGCTGGAGGTGCCAGTCTCGGCCTGAATCATTGACAGTCTTTTGGAGAATCTTAACAATGGTCTTGTTAGATGCTTCTGCTTCACCATTGCCTTGTGGATGGTAAATACTAGAATATCCATGGTATATGTTGTACTTCTTGCAAAGCTTGTCTACATCTTTGTTTTGAAATGGAGTACCATGGCCACTAATAATAGCCAAGGGGATTCCATACCGACATATGATATAGTTTAGAATAAACCTGGAGATCTGCTTGTTGATGGTGAAGGTCAAGGGGACAGCTTCAAACCACTTGGTAAAATATTCTATTGCTGTGATAAGGAACTTATGACCATCAGAGGATAGAGGAGAAATAGCTCCAATAAGATCAAATGCCCATTGTGAAAAGGGCCATGGTGATATGATTGGATGCAATTCTTGTACTGGTGCATGGATTAGATTGCTATGTATCTGACACTTATGGCATGTTTTGACAAAGTCATGGGCATCGTGTTCCATGGTGGGCCAATAATACATAGCTCTAAAAATATTCTTGGCTAGACTTAGACCATTGAAATGGCCTCCACATATACCTTCGTGAACCTCATGCAAGGCAGTTTCAGCTTCTTGCGAGTCAAGGCATCTGAGAAGGGTTTGGTCAAAAGATCTCTTGTAAAGGGTGTCACTGATGATGACATATCTAGCGTCTTGACGGATAAAGGCTCGATGTTCATTTTTGGATAAGTTGGGTGCTAGGATTTGGGCATGTAGGTAATCATAAATGTCTTGATACCAAGGAGAGTTGGGACCAACAAGTTCACACACAAACTCAGATTGGGAGAGCTCGAATGCTGGAATCAAAAGTTGCTCAACAAGGAATTCACAGTGTTCCACATTTTAAGGCATATCAATCATAGAAGCAATGGTAGCCATAGCACCAGCTTGCTTGTTGTGTATTCTTAGTAGCTGATGAAAAGATATAGTAACAAATTTAGACTTAAGGAAGTTTGCCATCTACTTGTAGGGCATTAGTTTATCATCTTTGGTTTTGTAGTCATCATTGACTTGGTGGATGACCAACTGGGAATCCCCAAACACTTGTAAATGTTGAATGTTCTATTGGATAGCTATCTTGAGCCCTATGATTAATGCCTCATATTCTGCTATGTTGTTTGTACAGTGGAAGGCAATCCTATATGACTTGGGGATTATGTCTCCTTGAGGAGTGATAAACATAATGCTAGCTCCTAAACCATTTCATGTATGTGATCCATCAAAATAAAGCTTCCATTTGTTATCTACATCCATGTGAAATATGGCTTCATCTAGAAAGTCTATTAACATGGGATGGCCATCTGACATAGGCACTTCTGCTAATTGATCTGCCATCACTTGCCCTTTGATTGCTTTTCTGTCTACATATTCTATGTCAAATTCACTAAGGACCATGACCCATTTGGCTAAGTGTCCTATGAGAGTAGCTCTACTGAGGAGGTATTTCAGTGGGTCAATCTTAGAGATGAGCATTGTTTTCTGATGGAGCATGTAATGTCTAAGCTTTTGGGTTGCAAAGAAACCAGCAAGGCATGCTCGTTCAATTAGTGAATAATTTAGCTCATAGCCCACAAGTGTTCTATTGATGTAATATATGGATCGCTCTCTTCCTTGTTCATCATTTTGTGCTAAGAGAGCCCCTAATGCTATATTTGTAGCAAATATATATAAGATAAATGGTTTTCTTGGAATAGGAGCCATTAAAACTGGTGGATGTAGAAGATAATCCTTGAGTTGTTGGAAAGATTCTTGGCACTACTTATTCCATTGCAAGGATACTCCTTTATGTAAGAGGTGTTGAAAGGAGTGACACTTATCGACCAATTGTGCAATGGATCTACAGATAGACTGCAATCTTCCTTGTAGCCCTCTTAAGGTTTTTAGATTTGTTGGAGGAGGCATGTCAAGTATTGCTTTTACTTTCTCAGGATACACTTCAATGCCTCGTTGAGAAACAATGTAGCCTAGGAGCTTTCCAGAGACAACTCCAAATACACACTTTTTTGGATTTAGATGAAGTTTATAGCTTTCCATTTTGGTGAATATCTAATCTAAGATGCCCAAGTGTTCTTTCCTTTTATAGGATTTGCAAAGTAAGTCATCAACATAGTCTTCCATGAGGATGTGCATGAAATTATGGAAGATTGTAGTCATTGCTCTTTGATATGTTGCCCTAGCATTTTTAAGACCAAATGGCATGACATTCCAATAGTATGTTCCCTAAGGACATGTGAAAGCTATCTTGTGTTCATCTTTAGGGGTGATTCTTATCTGATTATAGCTAGAAAAACCATCCATTAGTGATAACATCTCATACCCAGTTGTCATGTCTACAATGATATCTATGTTTGGTAAAGGAAAATCATCCTTGGGACATGCCTTATTAAGATCACAAAAATTGGTGCATATTCAAATGCCCCCAGAGTGTTTTCTTACTGGTACTAGATTAGATATCCACTCTGTATAATCAATGGGTCTTATGAAGCCGGCATCCAATAGTTTCTTCAATTCAACTTTGACAAGGAGAGAAACTCATTTTCCTCAACTTTTGCTTTACTGGTTTCATTCCTAGTTTTAGTGGTAAGTGATGAAGGACTAGTTCAGGATCTAATCTAGGCATATCTGTGTAAGACCAGGAAAAGTTGATCTGCCTCTCTAGAAAAAATCTAATAAATTCATCCTTCTCTTCTGGTGATAATGAGGCCGCAAAGTGTATGATTTTGGGGTTGTTAGGAGTTCCTAGATTAATCTCTTCTGTCATCTCCACAAGTAATGTTGATTTTTCCTTTAATGGGGGTGTGTCCAATCTTCCATCCTTGGGTGCCTCAGAGAGGTTTTCACCCTTAGATATGTCCTTTATTTTTACTTTTTCATGGTCTAATGGCACCTTTCAGTTTTCACCAAGAGACCTACTTGTGTCTTTTTTGGTTATTTTCTCAATTTTGTGACTGGAAGATGGCGTTGACTCCCCAAAATAGGCCATGATGTTTAGATTAATGGAAAATCTAGACTTGTGATCACTTTTTGGTACATCTTCACAGAGCTCAAAGAATTCTGCGATGGCATCGTCATTTTCAAACTGATCAAACATTGGTGGTCCTTGTTGGTCCCAATCAATAAGCTTAGGGAAAACTAAGGAAATGCCATCATCGGTGTTGAATAAGCTTTGGTCCAAGGCATATATATGGATATTTGCTTCAGTGATATCATCAGGATCATGTTTAGAAGCAGGAGGGCTTGGATCCCAAAATGTTTCAATCCAAGGTAAAGAATTGGTTTGAGTGACAGGTGGATTAACATATTTATCTTCCATGGGCAAGCTATCTGGGTCTGCAAACATATGATCAAGACTAAGGGAGTTATCAAGATTGTCAACATTAGATATAGATTGGGTGGGTTTGGGTTGGTTATTCTCAGATGCCTTGTCATCGTTTGAAGCATTCACCTCCTCAGATGAGGATGACTCAGTATTAGGAAGAACCAAAACAAATGGTTTGAATCCAACTCCCAAGCTATGAGGTTGTTCTGATGTAGTGATGGGTTGAAAAATGCCTTGTTTTTTGAGTCCTAGGCCACTACATCCATCATATCCCTTTTTCTGCATGATGGTGAATCCGGGTCCATACCTGTCGAGGGATATGGGAGTAATTTCTTATTCTTCTTTAGCCTTTTTAATCCATGTAGAGGTATTTTCATAGACGTGTTCTTCATGTAGCCCGCCTCCACTAGTGAATGCCATAGAAGGTCTATTTTGAAGTGCAAACTTAGGCTTGTTTTGTATAAGCTAAGGTTTACCATATGACTTGGGGGATAAAGGAAGTTTCCCAATGTGAAATACATGAGACATGGAGTACTCACCGCAACCTTGGTCTTGTATTTTAAGCTTTCCTTTGGATGCGGGTGTGAGTGTGGAAGGATCAACATACTTGGAGGACTCTAGTGGATTTACTGCATGGTTTTTTGGGACCTGGTATGTAGTGGTTCCTCTAAGATTGGCACAGAACTGGAAGGGATCTGGATCACCAGGGATGGTTACCTCTACATTATTATAGGAGAACTTTAGGCATTGGTGATATGTAGAAGGAACTGCTTTCATGGCATGGATCCATGGGTGACCTAGTATTATATTGCAATTCATTTCTATATCTAGGACTTGGAATAAAGTGTTCTCAGTAGCTGGACCAACTCTGATAGGTAAGATGATAACCCCTATAGAGAAACACTCACCAACATCATAGGTTTTGATTGTGATCCTTCAAGAGGGATCCACATCATTTTCAGAATACCCCAAACCTTTGACTACTTTAAGTGTACAGATATTTAGTGCCGCTCCTCCATCTATCAAGACACGTCTGACTTTTAACATTGTGGACAAAGACTTCAAGGTGGAGGGGATCATTGTGGTTAGATTTTTCCTTAGGAATATCTCAGAGTGAAAATGTGATATGTTGTGATGCAGATAGGTTCCCAACCATGGCTTGGAACTGGGAAACATCCATGTTATCTAGGACTATTGACTCTTTAAGGGCTTGCTCCAAGATCTTTTGGTGTTGGGGGGATGCACGCAGGAGGTCCAAAATGGATATTTGTGTAGGGGTTTTTCTGAGTTGTTCAACAAGGCTATATTCAGCTGAAGTAGGAGCAATAGGTCTAGATGGGGGTACAGGTCTAGTAGAAGTAGTAGGTCTAGCTAGGGCTCCAGGTAGGGTAATCTTGCTACGACATGTAGTGACAGCACAATGAGGGTCTTTAGCCTTCAATGTGAATGTGGATATGTGAAAGTCAGACTCATTAAAGTAATTGATGGTGTAGTCATAGCCGGTATGTGTGTAATTCACATTAGCTTGCAAGTTTGAGTTTGAACTTGAGGGTTTCTCTTTGTCATGATTACCCAAAGGATCTTTAAAAATAGTGTGATCAGAGTTGGATGCTAACAGTGATGGATCAACTGTGATGACACCATCATCAATAAGGTCTTGTATTGCATGTTTCAGTTGGAAGCATGATGAAGTCTTGTGTCCTTTGGTGTGATGGTAATCACAATACTTTTTGTCATCCCACCAATCATCTTTAGTCAATGGTTCATCTTTGATTGGGGGTAATTGCAGGAAGTTATTACTTAGTAACTGTTGTAATGTAGTCTCAAGTGGTATTCCCAATGGTGTGAATTTCCTGTCTTTGGTTCTAGGATGTCTTTAAGGTTTATCTTGCGTGGGAGTCTCAGTTTTTTGTTGTGGAGCTGATGTTTGATTAGAGGTTTGTGAATTTGTATGGTTTACACCTTTCAAAGTCAATTGAGGTTGTGCTACACTAATCGTGCAAGCATCCACAATGCCATCATTAGTCACATTCTTATTTTTGGAGAAATTTTTTTCCTTGTCATTAGATGAGTTGGTGTTTGTGTTTTCTTTGTTTATCTTGAGGATTACCTTACGGATAAGAGCATCTTCAATACTAGCCCCTTTTTTCATTAGTTTAGAAATGGTGCTTGGACTCTTGATTTTGAGTTCATACATTAAGTTCGGGACTAAGTTTTCAATGCACAAGTTTACTTGTTGTTCTTCAGGAATGTCTAGTGAGCATTGACTAACTAAGCTTCTCCAATGCAGTAAGAATGTGATGAATGATTCTCCTATCTTCTGTTTAGTTGACCACAAATTAGAAAGTGTTACCTCATTTGTAATGTTAAAGGAAAAGTGGGAGATAAACTTGTTTGCTAGCTCTAACCAAGATTTGATATTACTAGGAAGTTTGGAGTACCATTCAAGTGCAGACCCACCTAGAGAACGAGGGAACAATCTCATAAGGTAAGTGGGCTCATCACTGAGTTCGGTACATGAAGTACAAAATTCTCGGATGTGATCAATAGGGTTTCCTTTTCCTCGATATTTTTCAAACCTTGGAGCTTCAAAGTGTTTTGGGAATGGAGGCATATACAGACTTTTATCAAATGGATTAGGATGTAGGTCCCTTTCTGTATATAGAGCCTATTTCTTTTGGACTCCCAATGCCTCGACTTGTTTGGAAAGTTGTTTGAATTGTTGTAATAGTTCCTCATTGGGGTTTTTCATGATGGTCTTTCCTTCAAGTCTTTTGTGTCTATGAGTAGACTGTTTGCTATGGCGAGAACTATGTCTACATGGTTCTGACATTTTTGTGTTTGATGAGTCTGATGAAGTATCGCTAGGTGGTGGAGGTATGTTGGCACCTCAAAGATAGAAAGGTCCTTGTTGTTGGGGTACTTATTGTGGTATTTGATGTGGCACTTGTTGTGGGATTGACTGTGATTGTTGTACCATGTGTTGTTGTTGTGCCATGTGTTGTGGTTGTTGTTGGGATACCTTTGTTGGTTGTATGTGAGACCATGTGCATGCTTGTTGTTCTAGAGGTATTTGTTAAGGTTGTTGTGGCACATGTTGTTGTTGTAACAAATGTTGTTGGTATGCAATTTGTTGCTCAAGGCATCTTTGGTATTCCAACTGTTGCTTGAGTTGCTGTTGTTGTTTAGCAAACATCATTTGTTGTTGTTGGAATTGCTGCTGAAATTGTTGTTGATAAATTGTGTGTAAGTCAAGTGGGTTCACATGGGATTGAATGTTGGATGTTTGCCCTACTTGCAGGTGTTGTCATTGTGGTTGATGTTGTTGTTGATATGTGGGATGTGTGTCAAGTGGATGTAGACTTGGTTGTGACTTGGAAGTGTTGAGTCCATGTACCATTGTAGGTTGTTGTTGTCATGGGGGTTGGCTAAGTCCTTGAGAATTGAATGTCATGTTTGTATTGTTGTTTTGGTACCTTTGTGTTTTAGATGTTCCTGCTTGTGATATCATATTGACTTGACTATGAGATGTGTCCCTATTAGGAATGGGTGTAATGGAAATAAGACTTTTCCTTTGTGCATCCATAGGGATGGTTGCACTTGATGTTTCACATGTTGTATTTATGAGAGGCTCCATAGTGTTTGATGTCATAGCACTTGATAAAGTTAGGAGCAAAGGTGTACTTTGTTTATTTTCCTCCAAAGAAGGTATGTTTGGCATTCCTAGAGCAAGAGTCCCTTTAGGTTCATCTTGTTGTTGCATCATGTGACCAAAATCAGGTCTTAATGTCCTTTTGGGGTGTTTAGGGATTGGTGGTATTTCATCAAACAAGAGATTAACATTGATGTGTTCAAATGTACTTTGGAGGATTTCGATAGTTGACTCTTGATGGGACCTTATAGGTTCCATTATTGTGTTTGAAAAATCCAAAGGTTGTTTTCCCTTGTCTAAGTCCAAATTTATCATGAGTTGGATGTTTTCAATTGTTGTGCTGGTTTGATTTTTGGACCTAGGACCTTCCAAGTTTGGGTTAAATTTGACAATTTCTCGGGCTACCAAATGTTTGAAGTTCTTATGAAAAATTTTGTCTTGACACGCCCTAGCCATTTCTTCATCAGTGATACCATAATCAGTGTCAGAATCATCACTTAGGTGTACAGTACCTTGTTGTATGTTTGATGTGTTAGGTTGGCTGAATTCAAAGGAATGTGATTGTTCATCTTCAGGTGTGGTTGGTACACTTCCTCCTCCTGGTGGTATTGTCACAAATATAGGTTCAAATTCAGGACTCCATTGGACCATACCATGTGTGGGGAAAGTGTTTGGAGGAAATCTCATGGTAGGTGCATTGTTCAAAGTTTGTTGTGCCATAGCTTGATTACGAGGATCTTGTGGATACATGTTCAAGGGGTCTGCTAGTAATGATTGTGATGCCTTGATTTGGTCTTCATCAAAGGTTTGTTGGTTTTTATTGCTCTTTTTCTATCTTGGATGAGGTTTTGGTTGTGCTTGTGCCTCAAAAAATAAAGGTTGATAGAGTTCCTTGGGTCTCTGAGCTGATTGTCTCCTAGTAAGTGCTGGCATGATACCTAAGGGTGCAAATGCAATGGAATTTTTGAGTGTTTTGAGTGATTTAGAGTGGTGGATATGCAAGATATGAGTGTTTTTGGGATTTTAAAATGTTTAGGAATGTTATGCAATGTGAGGAAATTCTAGATGAATTATGGTTTTGATGTGCAAAGTGCAAATGTCCTAGGGATGTTATGCAAAATGCAAATGCAAGGCGATGACTCTAAGGTATGCAAAATGACGATTAGGGTTATGTTTTGGACTTGTTAAGGATGCTAAAGTTTGATGTATGCAAGGCATATCATGCAAAGGATTATGTTCTAGGGTTCGCAATGACATTTGGGACATGCAAAATGAGGGTAAATGCTCAAGAAGGCAATTTGGTTGATGGATAATTTGATAGGGTTTGATAGTGAAAATGATGCTAAGGATTTTGATCAATGCAATATGAAGGGGATATACTACTAGGGTAAGTCAAAATGATGTTTGGGGATGCTAGGGATATGATTATTCTATGACAAGGGTATATGGAAAGTTTTGAACTTAGGTAAAACCTTTTGAAAGTATTTTGCCTAGGAGTTTAACCTTGTGATAAAGGACTTTGGATCTTGACCAAAAACTGATAAAAGATGAAAAGATCAAATATATCAAGACATAGATAGATTTTGACCAAAGAAAATGATAAGAAAAGATAAAAAGACTAGTCAAGATCCATTATCCGTCAACACTAGGAGATACTCTAAGACTCATACTTTTTTTAAATTTTTGACTAAATTCAAAGGTTTTGGGGGGTTCAAAATGACGTTTAGAGGACTCAAAATGGTGGTGATACTGAGCACATATGTGATATGGACAATTCCTATGATGTAAAAGGGGATTTTGGGTGCAAGATATGGTTTTAGGTCAAGTGTAGGACGGGTAGGTGTAGAGGCTCCTAGATGCAATTTTGGGATCCTAAAGTGCAGTTCGGAGGCCCAAAATGGTCATGCAGGTACCCAAGTGTGCCATAACAATGCCAAGTGCACCCTAATAGTACTAAATAAATCATTGACACACTTGGAGCTAGTTTGGGTGTAGTTGGTAGTTTCTGGGCACAGTTGGTAAGCTAGGAAGAATGTTTGTTGATTCTAAAGGGTATGGTTACCAAACTAACATACCAGGAAGCTAAGGTGCTAGGGTTGATGTTAGGATGGGTTGGGAGATGAAAAAATGAAGGTTATGATGTATATAATGATGTCTTAAGTGAAGGTGATGAAGATTAGGTGTTGTAGAATGCAGATCTAGGCAAGCTAGTGCCAAGGGAGCTAACTAGGTATCTAAGGACACTGTTGAAGCCCCGAAATGTTATCTGGAACCCAAAACTAGATCTCAAGACCACCAAGTGCACCCAAATAGTGTAGACTATGTCAATGGTGTAGTTGGGGCTCAGTTGGGTGTAGTTGGTAGTTTCTGGGCGCAGTTGGTAAACTGGGCTGAAACTGAGGCAATTCTAGGAGCTATGATTTCAGGATTGATGTCACAGAGAGGTAAATAGTAGGGGGCAATGTTAAGGCCAATATGAATGCTCAAAATTATGGTTAGGACACTCAAAATGATGGATAAAGTGGTCAATATGATGAATAGGTATGCAAAGATGCAAGGTGGTGAATGCAAAGTGCTGATTTTAAGATGGGAATGCAAAAGACCAAGGGAGGTAAACTGAACCTAAAAGGATGCAATATGAAAGGTAATAGATACTAAATGAGGACTAAAAGGTGCAATATTAAGTCTATATGATGCATAAATAAGGCCTATAGTAGGGTGAATGCAATTGAAGTCTATGCAAGTGTGAGACCTATGTTTTGCCAAGCAGATTTAAGAGGACAAGTCGCCATGTTTTCCAAGGTTTGAGTGTGTTGAACCAATGTTTACAAAGTTTGATAAAGGTTGAAATATTTTGGCAATGTGTGGTGTTTTGAAAAGTTCAAATGATATCCAAGGTGTAAATTTAAAAGTTTGGCTTTTATCTTGATTATGTTTTACACACACACAAGACACATTAAGACAAGAATAGTTGTTGTAAAAAGTTAACAAACACACCACAACCTAGGATTTTAGGACTGTATCCACTGAATTCCTACTTGAACCAAAGTTTAGCTGTGCTTATCTAGAGTGGACAACCTAGGATATTGGCACCACAGGCTCCCCCTTACAGCACACTCACTTCTCGGGGCTAGCAAGATCTGCTTCCCAAGGGGCACGACTTCCCAAGGGACTGTTGCCTCTACTAAGGACCGTGAGAATGTAGGATGTCTTCACGAGAATGGGTGACCCCTTGAGCTAGTGGATAGAAAGGATTTTGGCCACTAAAAAATGGTTTTTAGTAGGGGCATTCCATTCGGCAAGTTAATGATAAACTATCGTAGAAGGTCTCCCAGCCCCGAGAACCGGCGTTTGATGCACCACAAGGGTACTGGAGGAGAGCTATCATGTAGCAATATTGCTAACACAGCTTTCCCCATAATCAAATTTTATATAGTGGCTAGAATGTTGACATGGGTTTGGCCCGTTACTGCTCTAAGGTTGTCCCCTGGCATACCCAATATCGAGTATCTTGGTCCAAGGCAGGCCTCCTATAGAAGTTACACAGATTTCTCTTACACCCAAGATCCACGAATGGCGAGGGGAGAGGATAGGTCCAATGCAACTCCTAGGGATTTAACACTATAGACACGCTAGGCAGAAAAGAAAAAGGTTATTTTTAACACCAAACAAAATGTTATCTAATCTAGGAAATCCATACACATAGTTTTGAAAGACACACAAAGTCTTCAACAACATCCTACAAAGCACACATTAGTAGTTTCTTATGATCACATCTTCATCCAACGATTGCCACATGCTACAAATAGACCATCAGTAACACAAAATCAACTAATCTATGTCCTAGAGAGTGATAGGAACCTTAGATGCAAATTTTGATTGATGCATGTGCTTATTGTGAACCTAGGTGTGCTCTGACAGTGCAGATTGCTCCCTAGAAGGCCAAAATGGTTTTGAATATCCCCAAGTGCACCCAAATAGTGTAGATGGCATCAATGATGTAGTTGGGGCCTAGTTGGGTGCAGTTGGTAGTTTTAGGGCACAGTTGGGAAGTCAGGTGCAGAGTGTGGGGAAATGGTGCCTAGACAAGACCCAGAAATTGAAATTTTGAAGACTACACTCCCAAGTGCACCCAAACAGTGCAAACTGTGTCAATGATGCAGTTGGGATCCAGATGGGTGTATTTGGTAAGTTGGAAACAACAGAAAGAGGTTTTGGTGGCTTCTGGGCTCCTAAAACTGCTCCTAGGGGTCCTAAGTGCGCCCTGACAGAGCAGAGTGCGCCCTAGGATAGAAAGCTAACAGAATGCATGAAACAAGAGCATATAAGCATTTTACTAGACCCCCTAATTAATCTAGGTGTGAAAAGGAAGAGCAGATAGTCGTTATACCCTTCCAAGTGAGCTCCTTCCTTGCACCTATAAGCACAAAACAAGAAAACCCAAGTTAGATATGCATGTTCACGTCGGGTTCACCAAATGTAGGACTAGAAAATGGGTTAAAATGCATAACATACTATGAGAAAATCACAAACTCAATCAACATATATTAGCACCCACTAGTCTACCATGAAAGCCAAACTAAACAAAAGAAAGCAAACATAATCAAAAACTCCCTTTTCCATTTGTAGCTCCCATGTCCTTCTTTCTTCTCCAAATGATTGTAGCTCCAATTTGCCTATAGTGCACACAAGATTGAAGCAAAAGCCTATGATAGGGATAAAGCCATGAGAATACTTGAAGTTGTGATTTAATGTGAGAACAATAATGCAAAGTAGTAGATACTCAAACGACTCAAAGATTTGGATTTTCAAAACTTAAGCATTTAGATCTGAAATGAGAGGAAGGGTGTCCATTTTATAATTGTCATGGAGAGTGAGAGCATTGGATTTGTCACCCCTAGATATGTGATGTGGAAAGAGATTCCTATGACACATATGATAAAATATGCCAATTGTGAGATTCTATGACACATGAGAGTCAAACCTAGCTAAATGTGGAAGAGAATCTATGATGTGTCATTAGACACCTCAACCCATTTAAAGCCAAGAATCTATGACGAATAAGCCAAATAGGGATGTGCGTAAGAGGTAATAATATTTGATTATGAAAAATCTCAGCCAAGTGTCAAAGGAGAATCCACGAGGTGTCACATCCAAGTGTCACTATGATGCAATATTTTATGGAATATTTGAATTAAAAATCCTCTTATTCCAAAAAATAAGAATTAGTAAAAAATGGAATTAATGATGGAAAATGGAACTTAGGAAATTAAAAATTTCCATGGTTTGCAGATAACGAATCAATTAATTAATAAAATTAATTAATTGAGGATGATAATTAGGAAGAATAATTAGTGAGAATAATAGAATTAAATTATGGGTTATTTAATCCTATAGAGAAAATTGGTAGATAATTGGCCAAATTGATTAAATGAATGTGACTGTATCCTTTGATAAAAATGTGACGATGATGGATATCGGATAAGATGATGAAAAGGTAGACCAAAGCCATGGTCAAATTGATTGATTGAAGTTGATAACATGCCAAGGACACATGACATGAATTGGTTGATATGTAACATTTAACCGACATTGTAAATGCTATAGGTTTGATCATAATAACATTGACGGACATTGTCAATGTTATTAAAATGGTCGATGATGCCATGATCTGACATTGAAAGCCTCAAAAATGTCAAAGATTGAATGACATGAATGATAGTTTGACCTAGCACTGAGAGCCATGACAGTACTAAGGTCAGATTGATAAGATTGATAAGATTGATAGGTTTCCAAGGCATTGAAAGCCACAACAATGCCTAGGAGCAGATAAATGATGATTGATTTGAGATATTCGATATGTTTCGGGTTGATTAGGACTAATTTTGAGTGATTCTAAGTTGATTTGGGGTGATTTTGAGTTGATTTGATATGATTTCAAGTTGATTTGATATGATTCTGAGTTGATATGAAATTGATGTGAAAGGGGATACAAATGACAAAATATGGTCAATTTGGCCAAAAGATCGAAGTTAGTAGAATGAAAAAATGGGACAAATTAGTATGAAGAAGTGATGAAACCATAGATGTGAACCATTTTTGAGTATCTACAGGTATGAACACCACCCAACAAAAAAATAATGTATGATTAGCACATTACAAAATATAGAAAAATAAGTTGTACTTGGCATAGTCAAAGATGTTTGCAAGCACCTTGTTGATGGAAATGTATTCAGCAATATTAGATTGATGATCAAAGGAGGTGTCTACACTTCATCATGAGCTGAAGAATACATTTTTAACAAAGACATTTGCAATGGATAAAGATCAAATGGGATACTAGATAGAAGCATCTAAAAATAAAAGTTAAGTTTTATAATGTTGATGAAAACAAACAATGTTGCACTAGTAGGGCCACAATCTTCTGTTATTGCTCATATTGTTTCACAATGTGTACAACTGCTACATTCTTTCTTCTCATGAGAATATGAGAAAGTATTAATTAAAGAGAAAGTGTAATAATAATATAATTTTTAGTGTGTGTGTGTGTGTGTGTGTGTGTGTGTGTGTGTATAGAGTTGGCATAAATGTAACTACAAAATCAAACTCATATACACTGCCCCTTTTATAATAATATTATTAAACTTATCAAACTTGAATGTTTAGAATTTTTCATTCATCGTTATATAATAATCAATAGAAGGAAATATCACCAAATAATAATTATTCTAATATGGGACATTGCACACCATAATGAAGATCAAAACTATTGATGGATGAATTAGGTGCAACTATATGGAATACAACAGATGCCCCTTCAAACATCGCAAGGGGCAATAAGGAAGTGGTAAGTAATTAAACATATTTTAATGATATAAAAGGGTACATATGTTTGCTAAGTAATTAAACATCTTTTAACTTATTTATGTTAGCTATTGCCTAAAATGATGCAAAGAATGGAGCTTCTTTAAGTGCAACAAATAATTCCAAGCAAATAACCAGAACCACATGGAAAAGTATAGCTTGGGCATTAATATGGTTCTACTAGCATAATAGGATAAAGAAAACCTTAAAAAGCATAATGGAATTACAAAATCTTCTTCTATTAATAGTCAAGTATCAGAGCCAGGTTTTGATCTTGGGACCTCTAGGTTATGGGATATTGCTAATATGGAATCATATATCACATAAAAGACACATTTAGTTGTAAATTTTGATCATAGAATGTGAAGCTACTTTTCAAACTATAAATCTTATACTTGATACAATCTGCAACTTATAGATGGATCTGTAAATAGTAAATAAGTTCTTAGTTAAAATCAATGGTCATAACACTCTCACCTTTCATCATCAAGCACAACCTAAACTAGTTCAAATTGAATCTACCTTAAATAAAATTAATGGTGTAATAATAATATAATTTTCAGTAATGTGTAATTTTTAGTAATGTTGTAATGAGAAAGTGTTACTCACATGAAGGTTGTGCACTACAACCCTCACCATGTTGACCACATAGTCTCGCAGGTGCCACAAAATCTTGTAGAAGAACACATAATATTTTAGATCATGATCCATAAGATACTATAAAATATAAACATCTATTGAAATTCTATTATTGTTTGAGATTAAGTACTACTTACCTTCAAATATTTGACTCTACGTATCAATTCTTGTTTTAGTGCCTCTATCTCCTTGCTTGTGTCACTCTCAATGATAATGTTAAGAATTTCATCACTGTATCTTTGTATGAGTTGGTTGGCCATGAATATGGGGTCATCACTAAGGGTGATGTCATCTAGAAATGACACCCATGTTTTAGAGTGCATTTGATCTACTATCAATTTTGTTTTTCCCTATTAATAAGTATCAAGTTGTGACATCAATATCAGTAAAATTCCATCAAATTAACTCCAAATACATAAAGAAAATAACATAATAATATGACATTTTTTCTATATAACTTGTACGATTACAATAATTAAGGTTTATCTTCATTGAAGAAGGTGTGTGATATGGTACATCCCCACCTATGCATTGTGGTGTATCCATGTTGCCTTGTGAAAAAGATTAATTCTTAGCAATCAGTAGCGAAATGAAAGTAATAGAATTATCAAAATAAATTATTAATAAAATAGTAGATTTTATATTGGAGTCAATGTTAATTGGAGGCAATTGGTTTAAATGTTATACTTACTAATCCCATGATAGGGAATTTTTTTGTATTTACACAATTCAAATTGTAATCTATCAGAAGCTCTTCCCATACACACATTGATCATATGTCAACATATATTTCATTGATCATGTCATTGATAATTATCTTCATCCATGTTATCATCATCATCATCGTCGTCGTAGTTGTCACTTTAATCTTCATTGTCACCACCACCATCTTCACTGCCATCATCATCATCATCACCATTATCATGACCATCATCATGATGACCACCATTGCCTTGATCATGAATATCTTCATCAACATGATCATGATCATCATCAGCATCATCAGAATCATCTTCTTCTTGTTCATCATCATTGTGTAACAGTTGTTTATGATCATTATTTACTTTGTCTTCTGATTCTTTAGTATCTTCTTCTTCCATCACATTATACTTTACCAGCCTTCTTCTAAGAATATGTCTAACAAAAAATAACCAACTTGGTTTATGTAGAATGCAAAAGTAAAACACTTGCTCATCTTGGCTTGGAAGCACATAGGGATCATCTCCAACTAGCTCAAATGACCTTGTATTAATCATTGTAAATCCACTATCATGTTCACTAATTGTCCTATCAAAATCATTTTGATTCAGTCATAGCCTATACCATTTGACAAAAAAAGAACTAATTTGAATTAATTAAAGTTGCACTCAAGTATATCATCAAAAATGCCATAGTATCAATTTTTAGATTGGTTGGAATGTATGTCATTTCTAGACAAAATATTGGTGACCTCAAAGACTATACTTATTCTAGAATCATAAGTTTTCTTCATTTCATCTAAATTTTTTGTGCAAAATTTATGGTCATGGTAGTACATAGCTTTGTGGTGTTTGATTTGTAATTATTCAAACATGTCAAGATTATTTGCATCGCTTTGTGAGTTGATATTAAACTTATGGGTCATGATTAGTAATCTTCTACATACCTTTCTATCTCTTAATCCATATGCTGGACCAAGTACCATTGGCATAACATTGGAATCTCCATTACGATGAGCTTCTTTAACCAATGATGCAACATCATCCCATGTTAATGAGTGACCATTTTCTTGAGATTGTTGAATCCATATTGTCATCTAATCAAAGATCATTTGCAATATAAAAATGTAGTGCATCTCACTCACAACCAACTATAAAGAAAATACCTAAACTAGTTTAAAACAACTTAAATTGATGATGGATAAGAATTAATTAACTACCATAACATCTCATAATTACCTCTCACTCTCCTCAATCTACCTTTCCTTGTTAGGTATACCATATATCCCTTTACCATAGAACCCTTAGGACGTGCTCTTTGTCAAACCAAGCCCTTCATAGATTTCAAGTGCCTCTCAACCGTCCATATTGACCTAGATAAAAGAACAAACTCATGCCACCCTTTTGTAAAGGAAAAGGTTAACAAACATATAAGTGTTCACCTTCAATGGCATAAAACTGGTATTATTATTTAGAATATGAAAATGAAGTAAGCTAATAAAATGTGTATAAATGGATGAAGCTTAGGATTATAAATTTTAATAATTATTTCAAATATGAATTGATATATTTTCCTATTTTTTATTGATAAGTTTTTAGTTGTTGAAATTTTTTGAAAATTAGGGGTTTTGTTCTCACCATAAAACTATATGGAAATAAACTTATTTCTATTTGAACTCAAATTATGTTATAAATAACATATATAGCTAGAACAACCAAAAATAAAAATTGACTTTGGACCTATATTTTCTCTTTTATAATGAGTCAAATTTTAACTCACCTGAAATCAATAGTTTTCATCTCCCACCACATTTTTCAAAACAAATCTACTCTAACCAGAAGAAAAATTATACATTCTAGAAGAGGAATCTCTCCTCTAGAAATTTATATAATTTTTACATTTTTTTGGTGTGATTTACTATTTTTTCTTTCTCAAAATTAATATTTTCTCAAGTGTTAAAATATGTGCTTGTAGAATTTTTTAATTACCATATACTATATCTAATTAAAATACTTTAGATTCTATATGAGAATATTCTTAACTTTGTGCTCTATAAAATGGTGTTTATATGTTACTAAAAAATACCATAAAAAATAGAAAGAGTTATTGAAACATCATTTTTTTGAAATAATTTTATTTCTTTAGTAATTACATACAAACTAGTATAAAACATATATTTAATAGACATTTCCAATTGGAAAAGTGTAAGACCATATATAACTTAGCTAAAATAAATTTATGTACATCATATGTTTGAATAAAATTAATTTTTGGATAGAAATACTCAAATTTAGTCATTCTAATAAGTTAGCCTAAAAGGTGACACAACTTTGTACTTTTACACACCTAGTTTGTATAGGTCCACACAATTCAATCTCCTCGACTTCATGTATGAGGTAGTGTTCTTGAGCATTGAAAAAAGATGAGGATAGATACTTTTGCATTTTCACACATAAGCTATGGAATTTTTATCTTCCAATATTTTATATCATTTTTATCAATTTCTTTAGATGATAACCACCTAAATGAAATTCAACATGCAAGAACATATAAATGAGATTTTAGATAAAAATATATAATAGTTTACATAAAAAGTAAAACAAGTCATAAATATAATATATGTATAACAAATCTAAGAAATAACACTTCTAACCTCATGTATTTTCTAATATCATATATAACCTGTTTAATACTATTGTCAAACTAGTGTGAGTGGGATACAGATAGGACATATTGCAATCATTAAAAAAATGATCTTTCCAATATATTATGAAACAATACAATAGGTAGCACATGCAATTTTACAAATATAATATAAATATAGAATACAACTTACCTTGAGGAAGGTATGTCAATCATGTGTTTTCAACCCTAGCCCAAAATCACCTTTTTTGATACAAGACTACTTATTTAAAAGTAAATCTTTTGCAAAATTTTGTTTTTTATGAGTTCTTTTAATGCATCACTTTGTTTCTCTATTAATAACCAAGGAAGGACACTCGTATTCATGCATTCTCCATTGCTATTTAATTCAATAAAATATTTTAGTGCATGATTGGATTCATGAATATCATTACAATTTTTGATGATTGTTTCTCTATCACACCTTCCATCCAATATTTTTTATAGTGTCTCCACTGAATTCTTTCCAATATTAATAGCATCAAACAAATTCACTATTGGGAGATCCTTGTAGTACAATAACCTACTAAATTGAGTAGGATAACTATTTATTCCTCTAGGAAGTTGGTCATTGATGCCTTGACAACCTTCACAAGAATCAATTACATCATTACTAAATAAAAGACAACATCTAAATATAAATTTCAAACTTTGGACCACAAACTAGACATTACCTCATCGATTAGTCTATCATATTCCAACTTCCATAGATGTGGTGTCATTCTTTGTGGCCTTGATGTTATCTCTTCTTTCCCATTAAAATGATGGTTTTCAGTAATTCAATACTTATGATTATTGTGGAGAAAGTGTCTAATCTCATTGAACACCCACTTTCCTAAACTTCCTGAATGATGAGATTTCATATTCACACTACAAACTAGAAATGCAAATTTTTCCTTTGTCTAAAGACAAAGATCATGTACAATTGGATCATGTATAATTATCATGCACAACTTAGGCATACAAAAATAATGTGTAAGCATTATAATAGACCAAAAATATGTGACCTTAACAATATAACATACTGCAAAAATGAGTTAGCCTAGAGGCATCATGTATTGTCCATACAAGAATTATATGGAAATAAAATTCTCTTTGTCCTAATAATCTAGAGATGTCATACATAGTGACCCCATTCCATAACTTCAATAGATCATCAATAAGGGGCTCAATATAGATGTTCATATCTTTAACTTGGTAATTACCTAGTAATTGAATTAACATAAACATTGCATAATTATTATGACCATTATGATGCATTATTTATAAATTAATTTAGATAACTATTAAATGAAAAAAAAACCTGGTACAATCGTTGACAACATTATGCGCTCCCTCTTTATGTAAATCCAATGAGGAATGTTATTGTTAATAACAAAAATAGGCCACACTAAGTAAAGAGATCTCATATCTCCAAATAGATTGAAATCGTTCTTTGCCAATGAAAGCTTGAGATTACAAGGTTCTTTTTTAAAGTGTGGCCATTTTCATTCTATCTCTTTAAATATAGAACCATCCATAGGCATTTGCATGATGTCATTTTGACTTCTATTTCTTGCATGGTAATCCATAAATTGTTCCAAGCTAGTGCACCTAAATAATCGTTGAAGACATGGAATAATGAGAATGTACCGAAGAACCTTGTGAGGTACATTTTTTGTTATTTGATTTGACCAATATCTACTAATATGAAAATCAAGGAATTCTATTACAAATTCATGTTGTTTATGGTATAGAATGTGATCATTGTGACATGTATGTATTGTCTGATACTTCATTCTAATTTGATTCATAATGATAGTTAATTCTCAGTATGAAAAAGGTAGAATGTTTGATGTTGGTAACAAAAACTCACCTATCAATCTACAACAACAAAAATGAATTATTAATATAATGAATAGTAATGGTATGCTAACGTTGAAGATGAAAAAAATGCCATACCTTAGAATATGTGACATTGCTAGATCGGATAAACCATTCATAATCTTCAAGTTCACCAACAACACTATAGTAGAAAAAAAAGTTGTTTGGGGGCCTTAGTATAGGGGCTCATGTGCCTTCTCAAGTATAGGTATCAAGATCATCTTCATCATCATTATTAGATGAGCTAGTACCATCATTATGAGCATCTTCATCAGTTGCACCAATACCATATTCTTCACTCATGTCCTTTGGCACATTATCATTTTCTTCCATGGGAGTGTTATCCTCATCTTGGATATTCACACCTCCATGTTCCTCCAGTTGGAAATCCATATTCACCAATCAACAAAAATTGTGGCCCCCTTTAATGTGACCATTTTTTAGATTATAGTAAAAGCAGGTTTTGAAGGGACCCTGAAACCCTTTAACAACTAGAGAAAAGATAAAACAATAAAACCACAAAAAAAGAAGTCCTGAAACCAACAACAAAATTAGGTTTTATAGGGACCTGAAATGACAAAAATAGTTTAGACCAATTTTAATGTGACCATGTTGCCTACAAAGACTCTGGACTATTGTGATTAGAAATATTTGATTCTTTAAGCCCTTGCAGTTTTTCAAAGATAATTATATTTATCAACTTTTATTCAGAACTTAGACCACAATCTAGCAATTTTCTCATTATTTTGTTCTTGGTTCATATTGCCAAGCATGGTCTTTCTTCATAGGAAAATATGTCTAAAAATATATCGGACATGTTGTAATTAATGTTTACGTCTACACATATGGTTTTGAAAGAAAATTTTGGCATAATTAATGTGTATATTTGCAAAAATATTGGACATGTTTTACTTAATGTTTATATCTACACATATTGTTTTGAAATAAAAAATTTGGTCTAATTAATGTGTATATCTAAAAAATTATTGGACATGTTGTACTTAATGTTTATATCTACACATTTGGTTTCGAAAAAAAGAAGTGTAATTAATGTATATATCTGCAAAAATATTGGACATGTTTTACTTAATGTTTATATCTACACATATGGTTATGAAAGAAAATTTTGGTCTAATTAATGTTTATATCTACAAAAAATATTGGACATGTTGTACTTAATGTTTATATATGCACATATGGTTTTGAAAGAAAAATTTGGTGTAATTAATGTTTATATCTTTAAAAATATTGGACATGTTTTACTTAATGTTTATATCTACATATATGGTTTTGAAAGAAAAATTTGGTCTAAATAAAGTGTATATCTATGAAAATATTGTACATGTTGTACATAATGTTTATATCTACACATATGGTTTTGAAAGAAAAAATTAGTCACCTCGCTCAAATTCACCTATATTATAACTAATGAAAAGTTGTCTACTTACAATGCTCTTTATTAATTGTACAATGTAGAATGCTCATTATACAATATTTAATCAATAAGTTCATCACATTTGCATTTAATTATTCATCTATAGTAAGTTTATAGTCATCATGGTACACAAGAGATCTCGTTACAACATAGTGATCTTCTACGAATCATTATGCCCACAAGGAGTACTTGAGCTCACTCAAGGAGAGCATGTTAGCCCAACTTTATAAGAAAATTGTTTTATCTCTTAGCTCCTCAAGTCTTACTGCAAAATCTAATTTTTTTGATTCTTATTCTCATTCACATCTATGATAAATTCTCATGGATAGCAATTGAAACTATACCTCTCCATGTCGAAATTAGTTTTCAAAGATTCACAAATGTTTCTTCTCACTAAATCCTAGATTCATATCACTCTAAGCTTTCCTTTTGGGTGAAAATGTATGTCTTGTATTGGATCAAAGAATGTTTGTGGGTTCTTGCCACTTGAAATGTACATGGTTTGTTATGGACCTAGTTGCCTTGTGGAAGTTTGTGAGCTTGTAAAAATTGGCATGATGCCTAAGGATGTATGCCAATGTACCTGAGTATGAGGGGTGTATGTCAAATTACACTTTATTTTTATTTATATTTATTTTTGGACTATTTTGATCAACTCAACCCTCCAACCCTAAAATAGACAACTAAAAAATAGCATGTTATCCCAGGACTAGCAACAATGTACTCTCTAGTACAACATATTCACAATTAATTTACAACATATTGCAATCTAAATCCATGGATGATCATTGGAGGGAGCTTGAAATCTTAGGAAAACTGAAATCTAATTGAATATAGACAATTTCATTTCAATGTTTCATGGGAAGGATAAATAGAGTTAAATCGATAACTTTTTTGAACTAAAAAGCTTTCTTGTTCCCAAATTTTAATGTCTCAAGACTTGCAAGAAATGAAGGAAACCAACCTCTACTTGGAGGCAATCTATTATTAATCTATTCTAGTACATGAATGAAGTTCCCATCCTTGTTCATGACACTCAAGATACTTCATTTTTGCCACTTGATCTTGTCATTGATAAGTAAACTAAAAATAATCTCAATGTCCACTCTCTAGCAATCTATAATCACAAATATAGACAATATAATCATTTTTTATTCTTTCAATTTTGAGTTGCATACCTCTTACAGAGTTTCAGGTGTTTTAGGTGCCTCTTCAAAAAATCCTTAAGACTCAAAAGTCTCCTTGCATATAGGTGTATCCTTAAAGTTTGTTGCACCAAAATTTTATGTCCTGACTGCTTCTCCACAAGAAACAATCTAGAGAAAGAAGAGATCAATCTCATTTGTTATTGAAGAAAAATCATAATCCAAAAAATATATAGGCATATTTAAAGAGAAAAATAAAATTATATTGGTTGAAATCCTTCTATAATTAAACATAGATGAAAATCTTTCTGAACTTTGAGCTTCTCATATGTTGCAAGAAAATTTCTTTGAACACCTTCTCAAAAAAAAACACTATCATCAGAGGGGCACTTCACTACTGAAGCAGAGAAACAAAGGTTACCTAAAATTATATGGGGTTCTTCTAGTGCATCTTGTGGTAGAAAAGTTGTGCATTGAAAACCCAGCTCTCACTATCCCAATGTTGTCCAGCTTGCCTCTGCTTGCGGCTTAAAAATTCTTACTAGGCACAATAATTTAAATTGTCATTCACTTGCATTCAAAATCCTTCAACTAATAACCTACATTCAAAATGGCATGGGGTTGATGACTGACTAGAGAAATGACCTTGATATCTCCTCTTATGCTCACAACTGATTAGTTCATAGTGAAAATCAAACCTTCCACACACTTTTCTCTTTTTCTATGTTTATAATCCATTTTGGTCAAAATTTTGATCAAAAAAACTCATGTTGCTCAAATTTTTGACCAACTCAAGATCTTAACCAAAAACAAAGTGAACATCAAATGGAAAATGGGATAAGGTCAAAAATTAACTCCAAATCTAATAGTGCTCATTGCATTTATATTTTTGTTTCAGTAGTTTTTCCTTTTGATTCAAGTAGTGTCATTTGAGGACACTCATGTAGATTATTGTATTCTTGGGATTCACCATATTTTGTGTCATATTGTACATGCACTACTCTAATTAAAGTTTCATGGTGAGTTGATATGTTGCCTTTGTTTTCCATCTTCCTTTGTCCAATGAGTTTCTCTTCTGCGACATTAGCCTCATGATGTGTCTAAGATTGATCACTTAAGTATACACATATGTACTCTTTTGCACCCACTTTTCTAGTTTTCTATCACCTTACCCTTTTCTTCATTAGGGGGGGTTCTTTTGTTGTTTTTCATGCTTCCTTGGTTCGATGGAGTAAGCTATTTATTCAATTTTTGTTCCTATGTACTAGAAATATATAGTGGTTGGGTACCTATGCATTTTGGTGAGATGGATCATTTACCATATATAAACTTTTTTTTTGTTCCTACTTTGGATGTAGCCTTCCATGTTCAATTGTTCATCTCTTTAGGATTTGGTGCATATTACAGTCTTCTCTACCTAGTTAGGTTCTATTTTAGTGGAGGTTCTTCAGATCAATAGTTACTTTTGATAGAGCTTGGCAGCTTCTACATGCTTTAGTGGTATTCTTCATGATCATCTTTTGTTCCTATCTTCTAGGACATTCCCTATTTTGGAGGCTTCTTTAGTGCTTCACTAGTTTCTTTTAGCTTTTTTCCATATCTTTTTGGAGTAGGGTTTTTCCCATATGATTTTCTCTATTTCTCCTCTTTTTAGAGATTTGGTTGTGCTTGGGTAGCTCATCAAGCCTTGTTTTTCGGGATGCAAATCTACTTTCTATAGTAATTTCTAGGTTTTTAGCTACTCTCTAAGTTTGTCTTAAGGGGGGGGTGTTAGAGTAATTAGATATCTCCTAATTAACTCTAGTTTGCTTATGCTAAACTTTAGGCATCTTATAATTAATTCTTTTATTCATTATTATGATGCAACATAGGTTAGACCTTTTAGGGTTATGATCTCCTTTGTAAGGATGATCTCTCTTTGTAATTATTAACCAATTCCCTTTTGACTAATATCAATCTCCATTTTTTCTCATCAAGAATGTCTCATCTATGGATCTAGGAATTTTGGCCTCCATAAATTTTGCTTCTTTCTTTTTGGGATAGGTGTTTCCATGTAGGTGATTCTTGGGAGCTGTGGGGTTGAGCTTTCACCAACTTCAACAATCTGCTCCTTATATTAAATGATTCAACACATAAATCCTTATCTTCAACATGCTTTCCATACCTAAGAAATCAATTAAGTTGGCTAGAAATCATGATTTCTCATACTCATTCAAAAAAATGTCTCTTGATCATTACTAAGTTCTGACACTTGATCATCACTAATTTTCTCTACCTCTATAGAGCTTATATCTCGACATCAACATTGTCACTCAATCTATATAGATGCTTGGTCAAAACTAGATTTCACTCAGCTCATACTGGTGTTTAGTCAACACTAGCATCCCTTGGCATGAACTTCAAGTTCCTTAATCTTTGGATGTATTCCTCAGTCAAGCTTATGCAATATGTTAGTCTCTCTTCATGTCTTACTAATGTAAACAATCAAATTATCTTTCCAAGGTCTAACTAATCAAACATCCATTATAGCTTTTAGTTCATAACTCAATCTTTCCTCTACATTGTTTTGTACTTATGATAAACTTCTCAAATCATCTTCATCAATCAAATAGATATGACATTTAGATCAGACAGAAACATGTCTCATCAATGGATTTGACATTAATGACAAAATAACAATTGTTTCAATAGTAGTTTCCAATGGGAAAAATCAAGTAAGATATATGAACAAGAGTATATTTGGGCTAGGAAAACATAATCCAAAAATAAATGCTACTACCATATTGAAAGTATTCAAGAAGAATACGTAAGGGTACATGTAAGATCAATAGCACATATATAAATAACATGTAATACTATATAGAAGAAGAGAGGTATAAATAGAAGAATATTTACCACATGTTTGATTTTAATTTATCATCAAGTGTTAGGATAGTAACAAGAACCATTTAAAGAAATCTAGACAAAACATATAACAAAGGGAACATGAGAAAAACACACAAAGACTACCATTCTAGAGAATTTTGCATTGAGTCACCTTCCCACGGTCCATCTCAATCTATAATATTAGGGAAAGGTAGTGACTTAAAAGAGTGAAAAAATCCATAATAGTAGGAACTACTATGAGATCCAAACAAGCACTCTAGTGGGAGTCACTATGCTCCTCACTAGGAGTAAGTGTTAGTTGCATAGAAAGTGTGTTAAGAAAATCATAATACAAATCAATATTTTCATATTCATCATCGCTAGCATGTGCATTAAAATCATCATCAAGAGTATATTCCATATAATGATTAATAGAATTGAAAATATAAATGGAATCATCATGTTTATCCATTTACATGTTAGTATGACCAACTTTCTCCAAATTCTCAAGCATGGATTTATTGAAGGAAGGAAAATATTGAGATGAAGAAGTAGTTTTAGAAGCCATAACATGGTCCTTAGCCTTATCTTGATAGTACTTATGATGCTAATGAGCATGTTGGTTACAAATTGTTTTGCAAGATAAATTTGAAGGATTAGGTTCAACCATCATAGAATCCAAGGAGGGAACATCTATGGGCTGAGGAATGATAGGTAGAGGAATAGGTGGATTAATTGAGATAACTATAGAAGGATCAACCTTAGGAAGTCCAAGCTCAATGATATTTTCCACATTATATTTATGATAGGATTGATAGAGATGATCAAGGCATTTAGGTGGTGTTGTAGGGAGAGATGGCCAATAGGCATATCTCTTAGCACATTCTCAAGCATGAATGGGCTTATAAAGAAAATGGTTGATAGTGAAAATTTATCCTTTATGGGGAAATTTAATACTTTTACGAGTAGAAAAGACTACATCTTGCATTGAAGAGAGCCACGAGATACCAAGATTAACTTGAAAGTGATCAAAAGTAGGAATAATAATAAAGGTACTGTAAAAAAACTTACTAGAAAGGATCATAGGAATATTGATAGAACTATGAGGATGATAAATAAAACCATTACAAGTTCAAATCAAAACATGAGATGGATTGTAGGTATTATTATTCAATCATTTATTAAAAAGGTGCTCTTTAGTGATAACATTCATAAAGGAATAAGTATCAATATTCAAAACACCACAAGAAGGGATATGAACAACCCTAGTGGAAATGTAGAGAGGACCATTAGGTTCTTTAAACATATTGGTATAATAAAAGGTAATAGGAGCTGAAGGTTGAAGTTGTGACTCAAGAGGATTATATTCATTGACCTTATCATCATAACCAATGTTAGTAATATGAGAAGAAGGTTGATTAATAGCATTTGTTGAATGTGAACATAAGGGGTTTGTGTAGATTTAAAAATTATGATAAAGAGGTGCTAGATAATTTATTTGTACTAGATTAACCTTAGCATCAATATATATATAACATTGGAATCAATGAGGTATTGAATAGAATTTTCCAAAGCATAAAACTTCTAAGTATCATGACCAAGATGATGGTGATATTGAAAAAAAATATTGTGATCAAAATGACTTAGGAATTAGTTTTCTAGTGTCAATAGGATGGATAGGAGAAAGCTTCATAATGTTACCATTAATCAACTTCGTCATCACCAAGAGTAAAGATTCAAATGAAGGAGTCTATTTACAATTAGGATGATACACAGAGGAAAACGTAGACATATTTTTGGATTTAGTAGTCACTTGATCAATTACTATGTCAGTTTATTTATAATCATTAGTATAATTGTTAGGCTTAGAAAAATTTCTTTGATGAATGGTGATGTCACTCTTATCAATAGTAATAGGAGATATTATAGTAGATCTCTCAAAATGGTTTGCTTGTAACTGATAATTGTGAAGCACTGCACAAAGATGTGAAAAGGAAGTATGATCGGTAAAAAGAATCTTATCTCTAATGTATTGTTGTAAGTTACATATAAAATACATTGAATATCATGCTTGAGTATAGGATAAGAAATTTGAGCATACAAGTGCTTGAATCTACCAATAAAATCCCTAATTTTTTCTTTAACATTTTTTTTTATAGTACATTAAATCAGTCAAAGAAATTTAAAGAAAAATATTGTTTTGAAATCATTGAATGAAAGAATTAGCATCTTGAATTTGAAAGGAATTAATAGTATAGGAGGGTTTAGGGTTGAATTTGAATAGCATATTTTTTCCTAAAAGTATATGTGAACAACTTAATCACAAGCCTATATTCATGAGAAAAATCACTAACACATAGTTTGAAAGTATTAACATGAATCATGAGATCACTCTTACATTATAAGTCTCAAGAAGTGGTATCTCAACATGTTGTGGGATAAAAATACAATTGATGTTGAAGGAAATGGGATTAGCAATGCCACATGTAGGATTTTGTATTTAGATTGAGTGATTTGAGCCACTTGTTTGCAAAGTGGTGATGGTTTGAACCAAGCTACTAATGGTAGAATTAGAAGAGATAATAGTAGGCATAGATATATAAGGTGTACAAGAAAGGTTGTAAGAAGTGAAAGGAAAATTCCCTCCTCCAAAACTTATGGAATTCTTTTGAATTTTTATTCAATACAATGTATTGATTGACATCACACCTATTAATGACCTTGAGTTTATATGGACCAATGCACAAAATAAATTCCAAATAGAAACATGTATTTCTTCTAATGGGTTCTTCATGACCCTTCAATGTATCTTCTTGAATTATTCCTCTGTCATTGTCAGACCATTTTTACATTTAATTATTGTTAGCCATTTTTCCCCCTTCCAAGAATTTGAGTTTTCAAGGTGAAAGCCATGCCCAATGTTAAATTTGACTTTTCAAATAATTTTCCATATAATCCAATAGGGGTATACAATAAAAATGACTTTTCCTTTTATTCCTAAATGCTCAAGCTTTTATTTTTGCATGTTACATCTTCATGAGGAGTAGTGCAAGAGCACAACTAAGCTAACCTCTCCATGTCTAGTATTTTGGCTTGTTTTTTACTCTAGCCAAGTCAAGAAGTTTAGATTAGGTTGTTTCAAGACCTTATAAGGTCATTTCAGTGTGGACTAGGTGAGTTAGCCATTAGGACTAAGGTGATCAAAATAGTCATTGTTAGTAGCATTTCAATTTCTTAGGCTTAGAAGCTTAGTGTTGGATTAGAGTCTTGAATGTGTTCTAAACACATATAAGTGGTGAGAAAGATGCTTAATGGCCATAAATGGTGTTGGTTCCTTAGAATATAGAGGTTGGAGGTCCTAGAAAGTAGGATGAAGGCATAATGGCAAAGATGTTGAATGTTGTCAAGAAATTGTCATTACAACATTTGCAATTGTTGCATGCAACTTAGTTATCTTGAATTCCCTTAAGGATAGGGAGTGGGAAATTGACCAAAAATCCCTAGAATGGTGGAGATGGCATCTAATATCAAAAAAGACTTGAATCTAAAAACAATGGGTATGCAT
This sequence comes from Cupressus sempervirens, assembly GCA_028749045.1. NCBI lineage: Eukaryota > Viridiplantae > Streptophyta > Pinopsida > Cupressales > Cupressaceae > Cupressus > Cupressus sempervirens. The sequence goes on from CM053784.1 coordinate 320,379,936, forward strand.
TGTAATTTCTCAAGTTTTAATAGCAATATTACCTTAAGATGGATTGAAAGATTCATTTTGATGATTTTATAGTATCCTTTGATTAGTTTTAAAAGTTTTTCATTTGATAAGTGAGTTGATTAGAGTAAGTATTAAGTGTTGAATAATTTGTTTAAGTTTTGAACATCTTACTCATTTTGTGCTAACCAGTCTGTATAGATATGGCTAACCCATGAAATCTAACCATGGAAAAAGCCTAAGGGTATATGGAATTTCTAGGGGAGTCAGTAATGTACATAGGTTTAGGATTGGGAGTCATGGAAGTATGGGAAATTATTTTAACTACTAAGCCCTAGGTGAGTAGACAAAGTCTGATTAGAGGCTTAAGATAGGAGAAAGTGAAGATTTATTACAAGGTGAAGAAGTACATTACAAAAAAATTATAGTTCCAAGTGTGATATGAACATATCTTACTATTTTAGAAGGATCTAGGGATTATCAATTCATGTGAGTAGGTTTTGTACAAGAAATCTGTGAGTTCCTAAGAAATAGGCCTTTTAGCCTGATTAGACCTAGATAGTAGAAACCCCCTATATGGATAACCTAGGAGTCTTAAACCTATAGAATCCTTTAGAGAATCAAGAAGGGTGTTTGATTTTGGGATTGGTTTTCCAAGTTGTTTGGAAAGTTTTGGCAAGAAAGTGGAATTAGTCATTTTCAAGGGCTAATTGGAACAAGGTCTAAATAGGCTTCCTAGAGACCAAATCTTAAAAATGATAGGGAAATGACCTAAAGATCTCTCCACAAGGATAAAAAAGGAAGAAAATGAAATTTTTTCATGATGATGGATAACCCTATAATAAAGAGTGGAGTTGGTGAGAAAGTAGCACTTAGAGCTTTCTAAGTGAAGGTGAAGGATTGTACTATGTAAAGGTGTTAGTCTTTCAAGGTTAAGCACAAGGGTTGAGAACTCTTTGATAAGAGTTGGAATTTGACTTAGTTAATCACCTAAGCCAATTAGGACCTAGAGGAGACTAGGATCCTAGAAGAGACAAGCTAGGTCTCTTAGTATCAATGCAAGCAAGCCTTGGAACAAATAAACCATATTGATATCAGAGCTTGAATTGATCAAGCTTGTGTTGGATGTTGTAGCCTACTGAATCAATCGGAGAAAATAAACCAAGTGGAACAATAGAAAAAAAAAAACATGGTGACTAATGTTGAGTTAGCCAAGAAGGTTGAGGAACAAGAAGTGTAAGGAAACTTGCAAGAAAACATATAATCATTTACACATTACCCATAATAGATCTGAAATAAATATGTAATTGAAATCCACATACAACAGAATAGGCAACATACCCATAAAAATTGTGACACAAGATATACCCTGGGAAACCTTCATTGAGGGAAAAAACCCAACCTCCAAAAGTATCCAACACCATTTATTATTTAGTGAAAATATCATTGCAATACAATCATGGAAGCCTTCAAAGCCATAGCCACTACCAAGAAATCTATGTGAACAAGCATGAATCCATACATCCCATGCCATGCTTCCAACCTTCACAAATGCTCCCTTGGCTAGCCTGTGAAGCCTTGTCCCACTCAACTCTTGCCCTTTTTCCATTATTCTCTTCTCTCTTTCTCACCTTCTTCTCTTGTCATACAACAACTACCATTATTGCTACTTATATAGTTGCAAGTCTCACAAAACCACCAAGTGGTGTTACATAAACCATGTGCTACCTAACCCATTGACCCCACATTTAATATTGAAAATTTAATTTCTTTTCCCAATATTAAATAGTTACATGAAATATTATCACAATGTTACAATACAACTCATCAAGTATATCCCATGGGAATGTTTCCATGTTGCACATCCATGTAGATGCAACATTACATAATAAAATAAAATAATACAATATAACAATATTATGCAATGTGTGCAACACCCATTATCTCAAAAATCTCCCACTTGTTGTATACATTGCATAGGGTCAATCTGTAGCCATATAAATGAATAAGGAAAATCTCCCTCCTAGCACATCTGCCCTCATGGATCAAAGTACAAAAAGTGCTCCATCCTAGCACCTACAAAACAATCAAATTATTTAGCATCTCAAACATGAATGAAGCCACCTCCTATTATGTCACTACCACTAGACATACATAGAAGCCATCCAAAGAGAAAGCCACCCAACCTTTTGCATTAGAAGATCATAAAATCCTATACCAACTGCAATGCCAAGCACAAAAAATTTGATACAAACATAATCACATGTACCCATAGTTATCAAAATATCCATAGCTGAAATAGCACCCACAACAAGTGCCAAACCCATCCAACTATCTATACCTCCAAAGGTATACCAAGTGAATCTCACATCATCAACATATCTAATCTGTATCATGCAATCACAAGCCTCAAGAGCAATACTAGCCACATTTATAACAAGAAGCTCCCATTGAGAAAGATAATGTCGAATCTATAACCAGTCCACTCACAACATCTCAAAGAAGTGAAATCATGTAGTCTCAAGGGCATCCACAAGACATAAACCAATAACCTTCAAGAATAAATCTCATAACCAGTCTCCCAAGCTTTGCACTACCAACAGAGGAAGGTAAACTTTAAGAAACCCCCCTTGTAAAAGAGATATAAAAATATTGGCAAATCTTACATTATTTTGAAAAATAAAAATAATTTCTATTATTAATTGGAAAATATTTAACTATTTAAATATTTTTTATAACTAAATTTAATAAAAATATGGCAATTTAAAATATTTTTAAGAACTAAATTATTAGCCAAATTATCCTAAAATTATCCAATTAGCGAATATTAGCCACTAAAAATACCCTGCAACAAAGGAAAGAGATAAAGGAATAACCATGTCATCTCTCACATGACATACATGAGCACAAACTAATTATCACAATCTCCAACCAATCTAAAATCCAATGTAAGTGAAATTGAACATCTAGGAAGATAACCAATACCAAAGAGAAACCATGCAAATCATAACTTGTATCATGTCCTTCTACACACACCTCTAGATTTAGATTGTGCAAGTATGATCTTGTCCATAAAACCCCAAAAAGAACCCTCAACAACAACCAAACCATACCATATAACTAATCATGGATGTAAGCGTCTCACAAGAAGATCAAAATCATAAACTATTCCTAAATTAGGGAATAACCATTCCTAATCCAAGGAATATGCCCAATATAAAACCATCTCCCAATTTCAACCAACATAATAACATATGCAAATGGAGATAACCAGTGCTAAATCATATCTCAAATGAACCCTCCAAAACTAACTCATGTACCATAGCTCAAGATCCATAACCATGAAAGAAAAACATAAATAAAAAGCACCTGAGAGAAACAATGGGTTATACCTCTCAAGTAGCAAACTGCTGAGTAGACCAAGAGTGGGGAACAAGAATGCTAATCAAGATATCCAAGTCTCCAAGCAAGACTCGTCTACAAAAAATATCCTTTAAAGTCCATATTAGGTGAATGCCCCTTGGACATCCTGCTGAAACCATCAACTGTCCTAACAAATACTTTTCTAATGCAAGAGAAATCAGCATCACCAACATCTCTAAGTATCCATGAGCACCTTTAACCAATCAATCCATTCCAACTCCAAATGAAATATAGAAATATCATTAAGTATCTAGCCTATGATCAATGTACCCAAACCAAGATCAATGTCAAAGTTCCAACCATGGCCTCAGGAACATAAACATGAAAATTTATGATCTAATCATCTCAACTAAAGAGATAACATGCTTCATATGAACATACTATAACATGCCAAAACTCTAAACACGTATCAAGAGTTTACCATGACATAAAAATAAATCCATCCTCACACCAAGGATAACATGTCAAATGAAAGCATAAACCACACCTTACCAAGAACTCCACTAGTTCTCAAGATGCAATCTTCTCCACACACCATGTAGAAAACCATATCCACATACCATGAAGAACCATCTCCACACACCATGTAGATAACAAGTGCACCATGCAAATGCAAAAGACACTTCTGTAACATCAAGATCTAAGACAAAACTCCAACATCTACAAACACTTAATAAATATATCAACGCCAAGAACTCCCAATCAACTATGGTACCAAGTCACCTATGGAATCATAAAATCCATCTCCCACATGAATATCCCTCAGGTCTACACTCACACAACCAAAGTTTCAGTACCAAGTGAAACCAAGATCTCCAAGCCAAGAAGATACAAACTAAACTAGGATTTAATTTTGTACTACCAGCTCATCACTATTACAAGCTCCCACTAAACTATGTATCCAAGCTATCCATGACATCATTATGAAAAACCATCCTCTAGCCATGAGAATCAACAAGGGTATCAAACCATTAAAGAACTCAAAGTGTACATAATGAACTCCTCAGAAGAAACCAAATAATCATGATGCTCAACCAAGAAGATATACCACCATAACCAAATTAGAACTCCAAGCTAATGAACATCAAGGATGTACCTATATATCCAATCATGTCGTGCCAAAATCCATGGAACCATGATCACATCCATGAACTGAGTATTTGAATCTCAATATGTTCAACCTGTCAACATAAAATATTCAACCATAATCCTCCACATTGATTGTACCTAGTAACAACATCTCATCCCTTCTACATGAAGAAAAGATCAGCAAATCATGTGACTTAGGGCATAGACAACTCAGATCCAAGTCAAAAATCTGAATATGTATCAATAATGAAATATCAATGGGCAAAGACAACCACTATCCAAGGCATAAATGCAACCTGTAAGTATAGAATACTTAAAAAACTGTACAACTTGTAGACTCAACAAGTAATCATACATATCCAAACCAAATACTAATAATTGAGACCAAAATAAAATTTGAACTAAGTATAACATAAAATAATTAGATCAATATATCACTAAATAAACCATGTCAAACTTGCACCAAATTTGAACCAATGTGTAGAGCTCTCCAAGATCTTTTTGTTGACTATTTGAAGTCCAAAATCTAACTTCATATGGCCAAGTTATGCCCTAATTTGTGCTCAAAATAAAGAACATCTAAATTTTGGGCTCTTAAAACCTAACAAAATTTCAAAATCATAGAACCAAACCTACACCAAGTTGTAATGCTCTGAATTAACATTCCAATGCTTATAAGAAGTCTGAAATCTAATATCCTAATAGAAAGTTATGGCCATTTTACTAAGACAACCTTTTTACCATTTTCATTGCAATTTTTTTTTGTGATGAAAGTTCTAATGGGATTTAATTTGACAGCCATCACAAGCTAAAATAAAAAAACTCTTTCATTTCCTCTAAACATGGCCAAACTAGGGCATTTTATATATAAAAATTTATGGAAATGTCGACATAGATCTAATGGTGGGGTCTATTTTTACCTAGGAGGACATTTCTACAAGCTCCCCCTAAAACCCTCATTCAAATGAAACATCTAAAGAAAAAAAAAAAAAAACTTTTGTCCAGCAATTTCACCTGCCCATAATATTTCAACATCCCATCATAATAGAAAACCCAAAACCCTCAAATCTATAGTAAACAACTCATATATCTTGCCCTTTCTTTTATCCTCTCATGCATTCCCATGGATTCAATCTAGGGTTATAATAATAAAACCATAGCTTTGATACCATTTGTAAGAAAACTTGCAAGAAAGAATATAACTGTTTCCACTTAACCCATAATAGATCTGAAATAAATATCAAATTCAAATCCACATACAAGAGAATAGAAAACTTACCCACAAAAATTATGACACATGATATACCCTGGGAAACCCTCATTAAGGGAAAAAACCAACCTCCAAAAGCATTCATCACCATGTATTATTCAACAAAAATATCATTGCAATACAACCATGGAAGCCTTCAAGGCCATAGCCACTACTGAGCAATATTTGTGAACAAGCATGAATCCACACATCCCATGCCATGCTTCTAACCTTCACAAATGCTCCTTTGGCTAACCTGTCAAATATTGTCCCACTCAACTCTTGCCCTTTTTTCCTTCTTCTCTTCTCTCTTTCTCACCTTTTTCTCTTTTCATAAAACAACTACCCTTATGGCTTCTTATAGAGTAGCAAGTCCTACAAAACCACCAAGTGGTATTACATAAACCATGTGCTACCTAACCCATTCACCCCACATTTAATATTAGAAATTTAATCTCTTTTCCCCAATATTAAATAGTTACATGAAATATTATCACAATGTTACAATAGAACTCATCAACTATATCCCATGGGAATCTTTCCATGTTACACATCCATCTAGATGCAACATTACATAATAAAATAAAATAATACAATATAAAAATATTATGTAATGTGTGCAACACCCATTATCTCAACAAGAAGATGATAACAAGTTGATAAGGGAAAGACTAGCTCAAATGGAGCAACTCTTGGGTGAAGTCCAAAACAAAGATGATAGAGTCAAAGAGAAGATTGACCTAAATGAAGAAAAAGAAGCCAAGGAGAAGGAATTAGAGCTAGATGAGGAAGCACCAACACCTAATCATGTTCTTCCTAAAGAGCCATTCTTAAAAGCATTAAAAGCATTGAGTGGTAAAGCTTTAGAAGGAGTTCCACTATTTAGTGGAAAAATGGATCTAGATTCAATTATGGATTGGATTGACAACATTAAGAAAAATATTTAATGCGATGGTATCTCTAAGGCACAAAATGTTATGGTGGTCAAGTCTAGATTAAGAGGTTCAACTCTTACTTGGTGGAAGTTTGTGCAAACTGAAAGAGAAAAGGATGGAAAAGGTCCTATAGTTACATGGAAGGGCATGGTAACCAAAGTGAAGCAAACCTACCTTATTGATGACTATGAAGTTCAAATTCATAGGAGGAGACAAAATCTTAGACAAAAAGATTTAGATATCCAAGCATACACTGAGGAGTTTCGAAAGCTATGTTTGAGGTCCAAGGTAGTTGAAGATGAAAGTATTAAACTTGCAACATATTTGAATGGCCTCAAATGGTCTATTCAAGAAGAGATGAGCCTAGTGAACATCAAAACCATTTTTCAATGCTATCACATAGCCTTGAAGATATAAGAGAAAAGAAAGAGGAAACAAGAAACCTCTAAAGTTAAAGCTAAGAGCAAGGATAGTAGAGGGCAAAGAGGTGTCTATGGTGGAAGAATTTCAGATTCAAGCACTCAAGGTGAGATAAAATTTAGTGAATAGCAAGAAGGAAGCTCAAGTAGAGTTTGTAGAGGAAGAAACTATAATTCTAGAGGATGGAGTGGTCAATAAGGAGGAAGGAGCAATTACTTTGCTAATATGAAGTGCTACCATTGCAATCAAATGGGACACACTACCTATAGATGTCCAAATAAAGGTGGTTCACCACAAGGAAGTGACAAAAGAACTAACCTAGTACAAGATGAGTCTAATATAGCAGAGAATCATGTTGAGGTACCATTGAATTCAAAAGAAGGGGAGAACCTCATAATGAGGAAAAATTTGATCAAGGAGCCAATGAAAGAAGAACGAAGCCAAAGGAGGTCCTTGTTTAGAATAAAGTGCAAGATGATGGGAAAAGTGTTTAGTCATTATTGACTTAGAGTCTACTTACAATATTGTGTTAGAGGAAGTAGTTAGCAAGCTAAAATTGACAAGAATACCTCACACCAATCCTTATAAGGTCACATGGCCCAATGAAGGTCAAAATGTGTTCATAAATGAACAAGCATGGGTGGAGTTCTCAATTGGAAGGTACAAGGATAAAGTTTTGTGTGATGTTTTACCTATGGATGCATTGTCACTTTCTCCTAGATAAACCATGACAATTTGATCACCAAGCTATCCATGATGGAGGAAAGAACTCCTATACTTTTAAGAAAGGCAATGCAAATTTTAAAATTCAATTACTATTGGAAGATGCTAGCATAAAGATAATAGGTCAAAATGCACATATGGTTGGTGAAAAAGAGTTATTTCAAACCATGGAAGAGAGTGAAGGTGTAGGCTTTGCATTGGTGTTAAGACTGAAAGAGGGAGATGAAGGCAAGGAGACTAAGAAGGTAGAGTTACCTAAAGAGATTCAAGGTATGTCACTGACTTATCAAGGTATTGTAAGTGATGGAAAACCATCAACCTTACCCCCTAAAAGAGTAATAATCCATAGGATATGTTGGGACTAAAAATTGCATGGTCAATTTTGAGTCACATATTGAAAATTTTGAAGAATCAGTGCCCTAAAGTGCTTTTTATGCATATGTAGTTGTTTGTCAGTTTGAGGCCTAGATGGTGCTTGAGTGGCTTAACACCTTCAATTTGATATATGCATGTGATCCACAATGTTTTTTTTCCATCTCGAATCATTCGGTGAAGTCCCATTTTGAGCTAGTGTCAAAATTCACAATTCTGCCCGTGTTAGAATGTGTATAGTAACCTAGTTTGTCTTTGAATATCTTTTACCCAAGAATGTTTCATGGCCCACCACTTTGGGGATGTTTAGTATGCATATCAAAGAACATGTTTTCCAATTTTCAGCCCATTTTGAATCCATTTGACTAGGTTTCAAACCCCTCAAAGTTGGTCATTTACTATTTTGTGCATGTGTAGTTATTCACAATTCTGGGAAGCCTTGTTCGACCAAAGATATCTTTTCCCTAGTTGACCCAAATGAAGAAATTATTTTTCCATTATGTTCCAGGGGTCAGACACTTCATATGTTGAAATTTTGAGGTCATGGCGAATCTATTTGATCAATTTGCTAAAATGATTAAAAACCCAGTTTGCATTGTTTTGTTATGGCTAAGGTATCCAGATTGATTCGTACTCTTGTTTGACACATTATAAATTTGATCTCATGATTGGTAAGCCTAAACTGATTGTACCATTATGTTGTGTCCTAAAAGTCCTTCAAGTATGCCAATTCTCAAGTCATGACGAATCCATTTGCATACTTTCTTATGTCCGTCTGTTTACCAAAAACTACTTTTTGACATATTTGCCAGTCTAAAATTTCCAAGTGCCTATTTTCAAAAATTTGTCAAATATTTCATGTGATTCTTTATGAGTCCAAAACATAGAATTATATTCTCCTCATGGAAAAGAACCTATACCTTAGTTTTTAGAACCCCAAGTGATCAATAACCCAGTTTATAATGCCGAACCTGAGCCTAGTTTATGTTTTTTAACACTATTTACCTGTAGGATAATTGAAGTATGGATGTTCAACAATTAAAATCTTTTGACTAGGAATTCATCATGGGTTGAGAATTTGCAGTATGGTAGAGAGTGTAGGATTGAACACTCATGCCAATTTTCATGGCCTGGTTACTTGATTGAATCAATTTTTAAGGCCAACTGGCGAGCCTCTAGACACAAATTCACAATTTGCAAAATTGATTAAAACCGGACCTGCTTTGGGGTCCTGACTAATTCCCTTTGGGCGATTTTCCTCATGAGGTAATATTACGTTATTCTATTATGCATATGATTCAATCTTGTCACAAAGTAAATGGTGGAAATGGTTTCTTAAAACCAAAATACAAGGAGCATGTGAAGATTCAGGAAAGAGAGAATTTGGAAAGTGTTCCATTAAAGAGGTTTAGAGGATCACAATATGATGGAAATTTTTTGGTAGATTCAAAAGATAGTATTGATCAAGAAACTTCCACTCCAATCAGAGTCCAACACACTTCAGGAATTGTGATTTCTTTTGAAAAAGAGCGTAAGCTAAACAAAACAAAAAGTTGTGAATGAGAAAGCAATAGCATAACTCATGGCCAGCATGATAAAAAGTAGAAGCATCAGCTGTCTGCTATGGAATTTAAGGAACATGTTAAGGCACTGTACATAATTTACAATATTCAAAGATCAACAATGCATGAGATCAGAAAACATTCTTTTAATCAATGCAATTTGTCTATATTTTCTTCAACTTCTATTCATCTTCAAGATGATGCATCAAAAATCTTAGATGTTGTAGGGAAACTACACTAAGCTTCTCCTTTTAAGCAAGCATAATTCCATTCCATTTTGATTACAAGACCCAAGTCTCCTATACGTTTCACACTTATAGATGAGAACATGGACAAAAGTATTAGCTAGAATTCTTTATGGAATGTTGAAAAGAAAGCAATTAATTTAGCTGAACCAATTTTGAAGGAGCAGAACAGGGTAGACCATGCAAGTAAGGAAAGCTCCATGTGGTATGGTGGAAGCTTCCAACCAAAGGAGAATGGAAAACATGGAAAAGGAGTCCATAAAATTATTTTCAACATTTAATCCTTCAATATCATATGCCTTTGAAAGAAATTTTGATAGAGAAAGAGCAGGGATGGAGTTAAATGGAAGATAGCATGGAAAGACTATGAAGAGTTAATCCCACATTGCCCATGTTGGCATTTTTAGAATGTTTAAATATAATGTTACACATTTATGTATGCTGTCTTAAAAGAAATTGGCTTTTATAAGCCGCAGACATGTGGTGGGGTCTGTTGACAACCAGTTGGCAGGTTGCCAAAGGAATAATTTTAAACAAAGAAACAAAGTTGATGACATGGTGCCCAAATTACAGATTGCACAAGATGGTGCCACATGGCAAGATCAATGGTTGACACTTCCCCGCTTGGGGAAGTTGCTCAACAAATAAATAATGTTGGCATGCACTTGGGTGCCATGTGGCAGTGGGCCTGGGCTTATGGTGATGTGGCAAAAATTAGGCCAATAACATGGTGCCACGTGGCACACGTCAGGTGGACTAAGGGAAGAGTCAAAACATTAATAAAATATTTTTGTTTTAATATTTTTGAATTTAGTAAAATGGAAATGGCTTTCATTTGAAAAATTAAAGTTAAAACTCTATAGTTTATACTATATAGTTTTTAAAAAAATTTAAATTTGTGCATTTAAATATGCAAAACTGGAATGGGAACTTGATTTTAAAATGCATACCAGAGGCTCAATTTTTACTCAAAACATAGACTCCTATATACCGTTGGAATCAGCAAAAGATGAACTATTCATTTTTGGAGCTAGTTTTTTCATAGGATGTCACTAGTACATGCTATAGGATGTTTTGTCTCTCAGAGTGATTTGTGTGTTTAATCAGATATTTTGAGTCATCAGTTGTAGGATTCAGTGGAAAAACACCTAAAACACATTTAGTGACCTTTGTATCTAATTATTTTGTGTCTTTGTGGTGTTTTGGCTAAAATTTGATCAATTGCCACATATCTAGGTTTAGTTAGCAGATATTTTGCTGAGATATTTTGCAAGGCAAAGCATAAAGGATATGATTAGTAGTTGATGGGAAAAGGTAGAGAGAGGTTATTCAGTTGCATGGGATTGAATTCCAAGTGGACACATGTCAGGCATAGATCAAATCCGAGAATCCATCTTCTCCTATATCTTTCTATTTTTCATTCTTTGTGGTTGTTGGCAGTTTTCTCTGGGTAATACCAGCAGGGTTCCAGTGTTCTACTATTGAAACCAGGATTGTAGATGGTTTTTCTTGCTAAATATTGAGCTGAGCTCTAGCAGTGAAGGCCACACATCAACCTTGTGCAGATTTCCATTTCATGTCATGTATTGTCATTCTAAGATACTAGAAATTGATGCTAGATTACATGAGGTATCTTGAGTTACATTTTGTGTTACCAGTTTGTGTATTCAGTCTTTCCATGGATGAATACAAAAGGGGATTTACATGAGTTATCTAATTTTGTCTCCTAATTCATGTGTTGTTAACTTTGGGATTAAGTGGATAATGTTCATTTGATTTAAGGCAGCTTGGATGAGTTGTATGTCAGATCTTTGTTGCTTTTGACTCAAGCAGTCAAGTAAATGCTTCATCGTTCTGGTAGGGCTTCTGGGTGCATGAAGGGGATATTGCATAAGTATGGGATTTGGGGATTTCAGTTGACAAACTTGATTGTAATGAAATCTAGTTAGGTCATCCTGCTGGTAATGACTCTATGTTTCAATGGATAAGGCACTGATCATTAAATTAGATGCAAGCTGATATGAATGTTATTTGCACAAATCTTTTATTCAAATAAATTTAGTTTTTCACGTCTTGTAGTGGGCTAAAAGGAATTAACCCTCACTCAACTCGTGACTATCATGGGATTTGCAATTTTCTACTGTAGATCTATGTTATTACATGAGTTATTAGGAGATATAGGGGTTTTCATCTGCAGTAAATAGATTCAGGGATATGTTTTGCACTGGCAATTGAATCTAAGGTTAACCCACCTAGGTCTTGCAGAGCCTGAAGTAGAAGAAGGCTCAAGCCTTATAGTTGGCCTGGTGTCTGAAATGATATGTTGAGAATGGGAATTAGCTGCCCCTAGATATGTCTTATTCTCATGGGGATAATTGAAAACCCGATAATGTTTTCAAACACCAAAAGGATAGACCTTATCCCAGAAGCTATCCTACCTAACAAAGCATCCTATAAGATGATCCCTCAACAAAATGAGGAAATAGCAAGACAAATACAAGAACTCCTAAACTAAGGCCTAATTAGAAATAGTATTAGTCCATGTGTTGTACCCACTGTACTTACACCTAAGAAAGGAGGAACTTGAAGGTTTTGCACTGATGCAAGGGCTATCAATAGGATAACCATAAGGTATAGGTTCCCTATCCCTAAGATTGAAGACCTAATGGATTTCCTAAAAAAGCTAAATACTACAACAAGATAGACTTGAAGAGTGGCTATCACCAAATAAGGATACATGAAGGAGATGCATGGAAAATAGCCTTCAAGACTAATGAAGGGTTGTATGAATGGCTTGTCATGCCATTTGGATTATCCAATGCCCCCTCCACATACATGAGGCTTGTGAATGAAGTTCTTAAAGACTACATAGGCAAGTTTGTAGTTGTATATCTAGATGATATACTAATCTATAGAAAGACAAGGAGTGAGCACCTCTAACATCTTGACATTATTTTCATAAGTTACATGATGAGAAGTTGATGATCAACTTGGAGAAGTGTGAGTTCACAAAAAAAAAACTAGTGTACCTTGGGTTTATCTTATCACATGGAAAACTAAAAATGGATGAGAGAAAAGTAGAGGCTATCATAAATTGGCTTACTCCAAGGACAACAATAGAGGTAAGATATTTTCATGGCCTTGCACAATACTATAGGAAATTCATAAGGTAGTTTAGTGCAATTTGTGCCCCTATGTTAGATACTATCAAAGGGGGGAATGAAAACTAAGTTTGAATGGAATGAGCATGCTAACAAGATCTTTTAGTTACTTAAGGAGAAGATAGCTACTCAACATGTTTTAGTGTTTCCAAGATTTGAGAAGCTTTTCACTATTGAGTGTGATGCTAGCAATGTAGCAATTGGGGCTGTTCTAAGCCAAGAGGGAAAACTGGTAGATTTCATTTAGAAAAGTTAAGTGAAGACAAGAAGTACTCTTCCTATGACTATGAGATGTATACATTGGTGTAATCTCTAAGGAAATGGAGGTACTATTTTCTCCCAAAGGAATTCATTATGTATTCAAACAATCAAGCACTTAGTTTCTTGAATTCACAAGAGAAGTTGAGTCGCAAGCACATGAAGTGGGTTGGATACCTACAAGCTTATACTTTTAATATCAAGCACAAGAAAGGTGTCTTCAATAATGTGGTAGATGCATTGTCTAGAAAAGCTCTCACAATCCAAGAAATTCAGTTGAAGAGCATGAGGATATATCACTTCAAGGATCTAGACAATGATGATGAGGAATTTTTAGACATTTATAAAGTAGGTGTTGAATACAAGAATCATTTTCATAGTAGATATGTTAAATATACTTTGCAAAATGATCTTTTGTTTAAAGGGAATCAATTATGTGTCACTGGAGTCTCTATTAGAGAGAATTTGATACAAGAAAAGCATAATGGTGATTTGAGTTGTCATTTTGGGATCACTAAGACCAATTGGCCAATGATGAATCTTGATGCTAGGAGGTATGTGGAAAGTTGTGTTATTTGTCAAAAAGACAAGGGAACTTTTTCAAATGTAGGCCTTTATCTACCACTACCCATTCCTACTAAGCCATGGGAGTGTTTAAGCATGAATTTTGTAGTTGGATTACCCAAGACAAGACAAGGTATGGACAATGTTTATGTGGTTGTAGATAGATTTAGAAAGATGGCTCACTTTATGCCATGTAAAACCAAAAATGATGCTAGTCAGATAGCCTCTCTTTTCTTCAAAGAAATAGTGAGAATCCATGGGTCAACTACTTGAATTGTGTAAAATAGAGACTATATTCATGAGTCATTTTTGGAAGACTCTCTAGGAAAGGTTATGTACTAACTTGTCCTTTGGATCAGCCTATCATCTCCAAACTGATGGGAAAACCAAGGTTATTAATAGAAGCCTTGGAAATCTTCTAAGATGCTTAACTAAAAAGTATGGTCAACAATGAGATTAGATGATTGGTCAAGCTGAATATGCCTACAATGATACTATCAATAGATCAACAAGGAAGATTCCACTTGAGATGGTTTATGGACTACATCCTAGAGGTATCTATGAACTAAGAGATTTGAAAGATGGAGTAGTGGGAAGTGGCTATGCTAATGACTTTGCATATTCTATGCAAGAGATACATGAAACAATGAGGAAGACATTGACAAAGAAGACCATGAAACACAAAGAAAAGGTAGATGAAAGTAGAAAGACAATTGAGTTTAATGTGGGTGACTTAGTCCTGGTGCATCTTAACAAGTCAAGACTAAAAAAAGGAGTCCCTCACAATTTTCTAATGAGGAGGATAGGTCCCTATCATATTTTGGCTAAGTAAGGTGATAATGCATTTAGACTCAAGCTGCCAGAAGATAGTGGATTGTCCCCTATTTTTAACATTGTAGACTTAGTCCATTATAGAGGATCACAACAAGGCATGGATCAAAATCTTTGATAGGCCAACACTAGGTCAAATAATAGTAGACAAATTAACAAATTTATGATGAAGTTTAGCTGGTCTATATGTATCAATCCGAGATCATAATCTTGCGAAAGGCATTCGAGCAATATGCCATGAAGGGATGAGAGTTGTGAGATGAGAGATTATGAATGCAAATACAAAATACAAAATTGAATCTATAAAAAAACCAAATTAATCATAGTGATAGGGACTGTCACTTCATGGTGACAAGAATATTATAAACAGAAACAATGATAACAACAAATATAACAATTCACTAATCCAACTAATCTAGAAGAAATAATATGAACACCATGCATATAACTAATCTAATAAAATAATTTACTACTATAAATCTGATATAGATATATTGATTTATCTCTTAATAAAAATATGATAGAAAATTCAAAATATGTTGGTTATTATTAATAATCTATATAATAATGAGAACATGATAATCTATCTTACCCAGCTATGATATTAATCAGATTGTAAATGTATTAATAAGAACTAACTATTATTTTAAAATGAAATCTTATTCTATGGAAAATCAAACACACCAAACTTAAGCTATATAAATCACCACCATGCAATATAAAATAACTTACAATATTAACAACCTCACCAAACATTCCAAGAGCAGGCCCTTTCTCTGGTCTGCAAGGTGAGTGAATAGACCGTGTCTTTCTATGTTGGATTAAACAACAAAAGTATTATTTCATTCTTTAGATTTAAAAAAGGAAGAATAGTATATTTCAATCTACATTAGGCTACTTATATATATGAAACTATAACAATTTTTTACAATCAAATTGATAACATGCACCCTACAAATAATAGCTAATGCAACAACACTACCAGAAATTAGCTATGTGCTAAGAATAGAAAAAGTTTTGTTATCATTCTGGCAAGCAACATTATCTTCATATTCATTGAGATGTGGTGTTGTAGTAGTTTAGAAAAGTTTATTATTTTATTTCCTTAGAAACAATAACACCTTATGTTTGATTGGATTCTGTGTTGTCCATTTGTATATCACTCAACCTTATGTTCTTTTGATGTATATGATCCTTTAGCATGGGTCTTTTTAGTTTTAATAATAAAAATGGGAAATTGTAGTATGCTTACTCCTTGTAGGCTAGAAGATTTATAGTTTCTCTCAAAATATATTTGATAGTGGTATCTTTGACATCTCTCTCTTAGTATGAAGATGTAATCAAATGCCATTATAGAAGCTAGATAATATCTTAATATTATGACGTGAATATGTTTTAGTAAGAACAATTTCTATATTAAAGGTGATAGAAAGAACCAGAACACATAATCAATATGTTAGATAAATACAATTTCATCCATCTATTCACATACTCTATCTAATAACTAGATTACATATTACTCCTAAATATTAGATCATATACAACATAGAAGGAGGAAATGAAATATAAAATTTGGATTGAAATGAGTGTTAAGGCTTATACAAAGGAAAAAATATGGTATAAGATGGGACATAAATTGCTCTCATCAATCTTCATGAAGTGATCAAAGATGTAGAGGATCTCCAATTACCTACTATTATGGCTACAAGACCAAACATCATATTGGACACAAGAGTCTATAAAAAGACTAGAACAAAAGAGTACAAGGAACACTTGATAAAGAAGCATGGACAAATGGATGTTGATGTAGTATGGATAAAGGATTTAGAGTTCAAGAAGATGGGAATTGATCCAAACATCCTCAATCCAAGGGTGGATTGATCTTTTCATTTTTGGAAGGATGGTGTAGGAGCACACTTAAGATAACCTCTCCATGTCTAGTATTTTGGCTTGTTTTTTACTCTAGACAAGTCAAGAAGTTTAGATTAGGTTGTTTTAAGACCTTAGAAGGTCATTTAATTGTGGACTAGGTGAGTTAGTCATTAGGACTAAGGTCATCAAAATAGTCATTGTTTGTAGAATTTTAATTTCTTAGGCTTAGAAGCTTAGTATTAGAGTCTTGAATATGTTCTAAACACATATAAGTGGTGAGAAAGATTCTAAATGGCCATAAATGGTGTTGGTTCCTTGAAATGTAGAGGTTAGAGGTCCTATAGAGTAGGATGAAGGAATAATAGAAAAGATTCCAAATAGTGTCAAGAAGTTGTCATGACAACATTTGCAATTATTGCAAATATTGCATGCAACTTAGTTATCTTGGATTCTCTTAAGGATAGGGAATGGGAAATCAACCAAAAAGCCCCAAAATGGTGGATATGGCATCTAATATTAGAAAATAATTGAATCTAAAAACAATGAGTATGTATTATAATAATTTTGTGAGGGGAATAGAGCTCAGCGACAACATTCTTCACTAATTTCTTGAGTTTTAGTAGTGAAAATTCTTTAAGATGGATTGAAAGTTTTGTTTTGATGATTTTATAGTGTTATTTGATTAGTTTGGAGAGTTTTTAATTTGATAATCAAGTTGATTAGAGTAAGTATTAAGTGTTGAATAAATTATTTAGCTTCTAAACATCTTACTAGTTTTATGCTAACCAGTCTATATAGATATGGCTCAACCATGAAATCTAACCATGGAAAAAACATAAGGGTAGATGTAAATTATATGGGACTTAGTAATGTACATAAGTTTAGTATTGGGAGTCATGGAAGTATGGGAAATTATTTTTACTACTAAGCCCTAGGCAAGCAGACAAAGTCTAGTTAGAGGCTTAAGATGAGAGAAAGTGAAGATTTATTGCAAGATAAAGAAGTACAATATGGAACAAGTATAGTTTGAGGTGTGATATGAACATATCTTGCTATGTTAGAAAGATATAGGGATTATTAATCCATGTGAGTGGGTTTTGAACAAGAAACTAGTGAGTTCCTAAGAAATAGGCCTTTTAGCCCTATTAGACCTATATAGTAGAAACCCCCTGTATAGATAACCTAGGAGTCTTAAACCTATAAAATCCTTTAGACAATCTAAGAGGGTATTTGATTTTGGGATTGATTGCTCAATTTTTTTGGGAAGTTTTGGCAAGAAAGTGGAATTAGTCATTTTCAAGGGCTAATTGGAACTAGGCCTAAATAGGCTTCCTAGAGACCAAATCTTGAAATCAATAAGGAAATGACCTAAAGATCTCTCCAAGTGGATAAAAAAGGAAGCAAGTGGAATGTTCTCATGGAAATGAATACCACTACAATGAAGAGTGGAGCTGATGAGAAAGTAGAGCTTAGAGCTTTCTAAGTGAAGGTGAAGGATTGTACTATCTAAAGGTGTTAATCTTTCAAGGTTAAGCACAAGGGTTGAGAATTCTTTTAGAACGGTTAGAATTGGACCTGGTTAATCACTTAAGACAATTAGGACATAGAGGAGTCTAGGTTTCTAGAAGAAACAAGCTAGATCTCTTCATAGCAGTGCAATCAAGCCTTGGAACACATACACCAAGGAGTCAAGTTGTCATCTTATGATTCATCCTTGTCCATATGTTTGCAAGCAGTCATGTCTTAACTATCAATAGGGCTACAAGCATGTGAAATGGTTAGATTGAAAATTGTGTAGCTTCAAAACCATTTGGGATAACATTCAAATGCAAGTGGAAAAATTGCAAAAGGGCCTTGGTTAGATGATCACAAGAAGCTAAAGGCTTAAGTAGTTGTAGGTTGTGAGGTTGCAATTAATAGCAATAGTCAAGTTTAATGTGTATTTCTCATTATTGCAATGCTAGTTAGCAATTAAGGAAATTAATTTAAAAAGGATTCCTTTTCAAATGAAAGAAAATCAATTCAATCGATGTGATTCCATCGAAATGAGCTTTAGTGATTTAAGTTGCAAAGGAGTGAGTTAGGGAAAAATAATAATTTTTTGCACCATCCCACAGATAGAAGACTATTAAATCTAAAATGCAACAATTAGTTAGGGTGATGAAGTGAAGGCAGGATGTGATGTAGTGATCAAACATAAATGAAGTAGGTCACAATTTTATGAGAACAAATAACTAAATTAAAAATGTGTTGTGAAGCCACAAAACAAGGTGGTGAGCATGGGTCAACATTATAGTTGATGTCAAAAATGGTGGAAAATTTCTTCAATATTATTAGGCCACATGGAAGGTTTGAGAATCAAATTGATGACATATTTGATCTAGTGCATTGAGAACACTCTCAAAAGAAGCTCTTTAATGATGAACTAATTCCTTGATCATATGCAACTACCCTTTGATATTCTTCATGCCTTCTTGATACAAAGGAAAATCCATCACTACTCTGAGTTATCTTTCTAGCTAGCTATGTAGTTATGACCATAATCTTTGTCTCTTCAAGGTCAAAATTAGTATGAAGGATATGATTTTCTGCATAAGGGCATGCACTTAATCAAATCCTCCTTAGATCATTATTGATTTTTCCTAAAGAATTTAATGGTAGTAGTTGAGCTTTGGCTTAAGGTAGAAGTTTCTCAATTATGGTTGAGCTATTAAAGTAAGATTGGTAAACCTTCCAAGGGTCAATTGTTTCTCTTATTCTAGAGTAGTTGTATCATATACTTTGCTACTATAATTTCCCTTTTCCCTATGAATAAATATTATTTTTTGTTATATCTACTTCTTTCATTAATATATCATGCAAATATCTTCTTGCATTGTATTGATGTATTTATTTTATTCTTCAGTTATATACTATGTCTATTTATCTTCAGATGACATAGAGTGAAGCTCTTTCCTTATATTATTTTATTGATTTTTGATCTGTGCATGATTTTTGAGTCAAAGCTAAGATAGAATTGTATATCTAAGAATTATATTGATGAACTATGCTTCCTTGTGTAGAGATAAGATTGAACAATAGTATTTAGTGTATCACCTCCTCTAGATTAGAATAGGTGGTTTTTTTTTATGCATTCCTTCCCCCTTTTCCTCTCAAGAAGTAGTTAGGTGCACCCTAATAGTAAGGAAACCAACCATCTCTAGAAACTCAATCTCTAATTTCAGAAGTCCCACACTTTCAAGATTGTTTCCATGTTACACAAGGTTACCTTTAAGTAAAAAATTTGATCAAGGGTGCAAAATTTCATGTCAATAGTTTTTGGCATGCCCAGTGGGACTCACATTGAAGAATTCTAAGTCTACAAGTTCACTAGTGCCAAAAAGAAGAACTTCAAATTCATGTTGATGAGGTGGTGTTGTTCTTAGCATTCTAGGCCTTCAAAAGGCTCACATTCAAGCACATGGTGACTCTATTCTACTTTTACATCTTGGTTTTAGACTAGAGTTGTTGTGATTCATTGCCAAAGCTCAGACAAGGGCATCTTCTAGATGTAACTTAAATATACTAAGCTTTCATTTTCAAATCCCAGAATAAAGAGAAATAAATTATCTCTATCACCAGTTAGGAGTGCAAAAGCAATACATACATCTTCAAGATCTCTCTCTACTCCTCCGGTTGATATGTCACAACCTAGGGTACCTTCTTCTCATTTGAACAGATCATTATTCCACATGGCATAGCCTAGAGCCCATTATTTTTCCACTTCAATGGTGGAAGTCCTCTCATTCTAGCCTAGAGACATGATATTCTAGTTGTAGCTCTCAAGAACCTACCTAATTTTATTGGTGAAACTTCCATCTCTCCTATAGAGCACATTCAAGAAGTCTCAAATATTTGTAATATACATGGTATTATAGAAGATGATATTGTTGTTAGACTTCTATCTCCATCTTTAAAAGGAAAAGCCTTGCAATGGTATAGAGGATTACATCACAACTCTATTAATAACTAGGATGAACTAGGAGAAAGGATTTGTAAACACTTTGAAGATAAAAGTGATTATTTATCACTCTTGGAGCAGCTAACCACCATTAAAAGGGCACCCCATGAGTACATGATAGACTTTAATTATAGGTTTCAGAAGACATGGGATAGAATACCTACTACAATAAAGCCTACTCCTAGTAATTACTTCTTGCATTATCTTAGTGCTCTTAATAGTGATATTGCTACCATAGTGCAAACTATGGGAGGAGACACCTTTCTAGCTGCATATGAAATTACTATAAGGGTAGAGAATATATTGATTCAAGGAGGAAAATTAGCTCCAAGGCCTCTAATGCCTTTCTTCCTAGATATGCCCAATAATCAACACACAATAGCCTCTACAAGTAAATCTCTTTTTGTAGCCCCAGTAGCTTCATATCTTCTAATGGAGTAGATAAGATCAAGGCCATGATGCAAATGATGATGTATAATATAGAAAAAATGTTGCAAGATCAAGAAAAGAAGATGGAGGACAACTTCTCAGGGGTACAAAAGATGAGAAATGAGTCGGTAACTATTAAGAGACAACAAGCTCAAAAAAATGGGCATCCCCAACTTCATTATCAAGGCCCCATATATAATAGACCACCAAATCCCAGTCAGGGTTATGCTCCACACAACCAGAATAGACCCATAGGTAATGCTGCTACAAATATAAATGCAAATCCAAATAGGGCATTAGTTTCTCAAAATAACCTTGCTAAAGAGAAAGACTTTTTTCCTTCTTACAACTATTCATATGGTTATTATATATTTCAAAGAGAAGAATCATCTCCGGTATTGGGAACACAGGATCAAGAAGCATAACAATAATGTAGTGCTCATCAATCTATTGATGCTTCTCATGTACAATAGTAGGGTAATTATTCTTTCATGAACCATCAACTAGAAGAGCATTTCCATACTAATCATGATGTCATAGCCCACAATTCCAAAAGAAAAAGGAGAGTTTTTTAAGACACCACACCTCCCCTTAAAAATCAAAATTCCATTTCAAGTACTACTTCTCACATGCTAGTGATGAATGCACAATTAGGTGTTGCTACCCAACAGAAGCAAGATATGGGCAATAAGAGGCCTATTGAATCATAGACTCCTTAGGATCAATCATCAATCCCTATAGCTCCCAAAGCTCTAGTAAAAATAGTTGGCACTCCTCTCAACATTTTAGATCAAATGAAGAGAAGCAATGTCAGTATTCCTATGTGGGATGTTGTTGCGACTATGCTATCATAGTTGGACTTGCTGAAACAAGGATTGTAAAGTATAATAATGAAAAGTTAGTCAACTAGAGAAGAGAATGCAACAATCTTGGTGCAGCCAATGAAAGAAGGAGAATCAAGTAAGAAAAATAGACCTCTTTCTTTTTATGTCTCTTTAATCATAGGGGACAAGCTAGTCCATGATTGCATGATTGATTCTAGGGCTAGTAGTTCTATAATGCCTAGGTGTATAGCTAACCTCCTTGGTATTAAATATGAGCCAATAGTTAGGGATGTGCTCCAGTTAGATGGTAGCTCTATCAAGATGGTAGGAATCTTAAAAAAGTGGAAATAGCATTGCATGCTTTTCCTGGTTGTACTATAACACAAGACATATCAGTAGCTAAAGTCAAGCCACATTTTCGCATTTTTTTGTCTAGGGATTTCTCTACATAAATAAGTGGCTAAATTACAACTAATTGGTCCTATATGTTTTTGAGAATGAGATATGCAACAAAAGACTCCATAAGGGTAGAACCTCTAGCCCTCAATCATATAGATACCTATACTCCTAGTCCCATAAATATGAATTGCACAATTCATGAGGTAGATGATAAAGATATAGCACATGAGTTTGCTACTTCTTTAGCATAGGTTCTTGATTATCTCTTGGATGAATGGGCCACTTCTTATCAATTTGACCCAATACAAGAGGCTAGGGAGATAGGTCATGGAACCTATTGCTTATTTGAGAAGAATTCTCCTATTCCCAATCTTATAAAAGGAAAAGAAAATATAAGTGGATTGTGGAATATGTTATTTGATGGCTCAAGGAATAAAAATAGCTCAAGTGTTGGTGTCATGCTAATTTCCCCTGAATTGGAGAAATATTATTTCTCTTATAGGTTCCAATTCAGTTGCACTAATAATGTGGTAGAGTATGAAGCTTTGATCCATGGTCTCCAACTTGCACAAAGAAGAGGCATCAAGCTCTTACAGGTATTTAGGGATCGTGAGTTTGTTGTTAATCAAATTAGAAATTAAAAGGTCACAAAGAACAACCTTCTCAAATTATACAAGCATGGAGTGTGGGATATTCTTGAAGGTTTTCAAGAATTCAACATTCAAATTATCCCAATAAATAGAAATAAACATGCTAATAGGCTTGTAGCCATTGGTACTCATCATGATATATCAGAGCATGTTGCTGATGAAAAGAAGCAACAAATCAAGATTTTTGTAAGGCCTGTTGTCCTAGATAATTATGCAAATTGGTAGGTGTTTTCTTTGATGTGCAAATTGTCAGTTTCTTGAAAAATTAAGTAGAGTTCTTTGCTAAAAACTAGTCTAAGCTACAAAGTCAGTATAGAGACCAAATTTTGAATCTCAACTCCAAAAATTGCCTAAAGGTCTAGTCACTTTGGAAGGCATATTCAACTCTACTGATCAAGCAAGAAGCGAAGGTTCAAATTTGACTACAAGAAGGGATGACTATACACCTATCATTGTCATTGATGGAAAGACTCTCAACTTGGGAAAGGTATGCACTAAGATTGAACAAGAAGTTTTCATTAAATTATGTCAAGAATTTAATGATGTTATTGCTTGGACATATGAAGACTTCAAGGATTTTGAACCAAGCTTATTTCAACACACTACAGATTTAAATGATGGTGCAAAGCCTGTTAGATAGAAACAGAGGTTAGTTAACCCTAAGATTGAACCATTAATGAGAAAAGACCTATCAAAGTTCATAGAGGCTAACATTTTACCTATCAAGCACTCCTCATGGGTGCCTAACCTTGTCCCTATTAGGAAGAAGATTGGAGAAATTAGACTATTTGTAGATTTTAGAGACCTTAATAAGGCTTCTCTTAAAGATCATCATCCCTTCCTTTCATGGAACAAATTTTATCCAAGGTTAGTGGCTTGAAGAGGTTTTCTTTCTAAGATGGTTTTTCAGGCAATAATCAGGTGTTATTCCAAGAATCAAATTAATATAAGATAACACTCACTACCAAATGGGGTACCTATACCTATTGTAAGATGTCATTTTGACTAACCAATGTAGGTGCCACTTTTTAGAAGGAAATGGAGATGGCCTTCAAAGGTGTGCTAGAAAATTTTGTGCTAGTGTATCTTGATGATATAGTTGTCTTCTCAAAACATGTAGTGCATCATTTTGATTACTTGAGATAAGTATTCATCAGATGCAAAGAGTATGGTGTGTCCCAAAATCCCAAGAAGTGTGTGTTTGACACTAACCAAGGAAGGCTCCTAGGACACATCATGTTAAGAAATAGGTTAACAATATATCTAAAGAGGGTAGAAGAAATTCTCTCCCTCCCACTTCCGATCCATAAAAAAGGATTTCAGAGCTTTCTTGGTAGGATCAAATTTGTAAGAACGTTCATCCCTTATATTGCTTCCATGGTGACACCTCTCATAGCTATGTTGAAGAAGAACCTAATTTTCACCTAGACTAAGGAAGGGAAGGCCATCTTTGAAGAAATCAAGTAATCAATTGCATAACTTCCACTCTTGTCAACACCAACTTTGACAAGGATTTCATCCTCTATTCTCTTGGAGGAGAGTTGAGCATTTCAACTATCCTCACATAGTTGAATCATGAGAATTTTGAATAGCCCAATGTTTTTATTAGTAAAGGGCTTAAAGATTATGAAGGAAGATACAACTATATAGAGAAGTAGGCCCTTGCTATTGTAAGGGCTCTCAAGAAATTTAGACATGTTTTGTCTCACAACAAGGTCCAACTCTTGGTCCTACATGCAAGTGTGAAAGATTTCTTGCTGAAAAAGGATATCAATAAAAATAAAGTTGGATGGATCACTAGTCATGGAATATGATGTTGATATTGATGGCCTAATTTTTTGCTCACCCATTTTATCTAAAATTCTTTTAAAAAATTAGGAAGAAATGTGTTGATAATAAGATAGGGTTTATGAATTTTGTATTAGCCCTTAAGAAAAATCCTAGGTCAAAATTTTCAATCTTTGTGATCAATAGAAAACCTTCTTCAAATTTTTGTTTCTACAAGTCCAAAGTAAGGATATGCAATTTTATTGGTATATCTATATCCTTATTTTCCATGCCAAGCCTTCACATTGATTAATTTTGACTTGCTCTATGATTAAGTTGTGATGTTGAAAAGCCTTCATTAACACAACATCACACCTCTTCTTTCAGTAAATACTTCAAAGGTAGCAAGGGGCCAAAACAACTTGTTTTAAGCTCTGCATGGCTTCATGATAGTCAGTGACAACTGTTGTTTCTATGTTGCAAAGAAGTGAAAAGGAATATAAGTGCAAGATCATGGGTCTTCTTTATTTTAGTTAACTCAAAGTGGTGACCATGCAAACAAAGGAGATATTATACAAGTGCATCCTCGCAACTGAATTAAGATAACTAAAGGTTAATGGAGTGAAATAGTGAAAAGCTTTAGATTGCATCATCATTGAGTTATATGTTCAGTTAAGTTTGTTTGTGGCGATGATGCAAAATGGGGTAAAGTAGTCAAGAGTTAAACACATAATCATATGGTTAAGTAGCTAAGATAGTTTTCATGTTGTGAAGTTGCAAAGGAAGTATGGTCAATTAAATGAAATGTTTATTACTGCTTCATAAATGTTTAATAATAGTTAAGATTTGAAGTTTTGATGAGGCAATTATAATGATCATGCAGTCAAACTTTACGCTATCACTAGAGTTAGTTTCTAACTCAGGGAGGAGGTAGCAAAGTGGTGAACGTAGTTCATCACATTGTCGTAAGTTCTAACCCTAGTTAATGAGTTGATGTTGCAAATGAGAAAAGGAAATAAAATAGTTAAGGATATAATGCATTGCATGGTCACAAAAAAATGTGTAATAGGTAAATTTTAAGTTGTGATGTTGCAATAATGGCTAGATGAAATAATAAACACAACATCACATGGTTAACATGGATGTCTTGCTAAATTATTATGAAAGGGCAACAATATTAAAATATGAAGTAGTGTAGTATTGCAAGCTTTAAAGGTATTAAGTGATGAATGTCATGAAGCTATGAAGTACTAACAAGTGAAGCCCTAATTGTATAGTCATGGATGTGAATGGGAAAAGAAGAGATTCTAGTGCAAAATAGAAAAATAGTCTTGTTTGCAATATTGCACCTATGATTTCTAAGCCATAAAATGGCTTTTCAATGGAAAAGTCTCAGTTGGATAAAGATGGTATGAGTTGGATGTGCAAAAATTTGAAAAGTGTAGATTTGGCCTATTTCTCGAGAATTAATAGGTTTTCAAGTATGCCACCCTTAAATGCTAATTAAAGCCATGCTCTCATCATAGAAATTGACAAAGCCTAGAAAGAGATAGGTTTTCATTGCCATTCTTAATTGTTCAAATTATTTTAGTGATTTTAAGTGCAGAAATGATATTTGAGTGATTTTTTCATCATTCCAACATATAGGATTACTCATTTTTCTTGCAAAAAATGGCTCAGAGAGAGAGAGAGAGAGAGAGAGAGTTAATCGCACAAGCAATAATTGAATGACCAGATGCCCCACCAAAGGTTCCAAGTACATTTGTAGAGGAATGGATTCATATTTTGCTTGGTTCAACTAATGCATAGAAAGCGGATGATTTGGCATTCAAAGACCCATATATACTGTATAGAGATGCAGAGGTGCCTAATAGAAATGGAATGATTTTTTTAGTTCTTCTAAAAGAACAAAGCAGTAGAAGTTCCAATATGTAACCCTTGGGTGAGGAATTTGGGCAAGCTAATTATGGTAGAAGTCTTCATGGATGTAGATCTAGTAAAAGCCTTAATCAAGTGTTATAATCTTGTCAATAAGACATTCCATAGAAATGATAGAAGTTTTTTCTTATGCCTAGATAAATAGACATTTATAGAAGCTTTTGAGTTGGGAGGACCTATGTTAATGCCTGTAGAAGTTGGGAAATTAAATAAGAACTTCAAGAGTCATAAAAGCTTTTACATGGGTTAGAATATGACAAGAAGTATTTCACCTTCAAAGAAGAATGTGGGAGAAATTAAAAAGAAGAATTTGTATGCATGCCATGGGAATATTTCCTAAGATATTTTAAGACAACTATGTTTGCAATCAATAAAGTTCTAGGGTCAGATGGAGCTATGGAAGCATTAGAAGGACATTATATTATGGCCTTAAATTTTTAGAGCCCAAACCATAATATAGGTTATGATTTTCAAGATTACATCATTGAGGGTATCCATAAGGAGATCACTACTACTCAGCAAGGAGACTTGGAAAATTTCACATTCCACCATTACTCTCTACTCATGCACTTGATCTTGTTCAAGAATTTAGACATATTTGATTAGATTTTCTTTGAGTCTACACAAGAATGCGGAGAGAGATTGCTAGTGCAAATATGGAGAAGGGTATGGTGAATGTTCTACCCATATTCCAATGTCATTTCTTTTAATAATTATTTTGTTTATGCTATGATAAAAATGATAGGGTCAACAGTTGAAAGAATCCCTACAATCGTTAAAAGGGTTTTTTAACCTCATATGTATTTTGATGCGGGAAATTAATTAACTTATGATTGGGGTAGTGTCTTTTTACTTGAAGATTATACTGTTATTAGGGTTTCTGGATGCCCTCAACCACCACACATTTTACCCAACTATGTATGTGAAAGATTAGGGCTTGTGGAAGTGTTTTGGTAGCTAATTTCTTTAAATAGATACTACTTAGGTAAAGATGTTAAGAAAGGAACTTTACTTTGTAGATGTACAAAAGTGAGAGATTATGAGATTGGCAAGAATGCCATTGAAGGAACAAATGAATTCTTGAGAAAGTATAAATTTCCAACTAGGCTAGCTAGGACCTATGACCCTTTCAATGTAATTAGACATGCGTTGAAAAATATGAGAGGATATACCTTGCCTCCTACAAAACCCATGTGGAAAGAGGATGTGATTGCTAATAGGCTAAATGAAAATGAATGCAGAGAGAGAATGACTAAATATAAAGATATTTTCAACTTTGAATATGAGATGAAGAATGAAGACTTGAGCTTCAAAGGTTTTTATCCAAATGAGGATTACTAGTTAATATTGGAGAAGTGTGTAACAAATTTTGATGAATTAGTAGCCCAAGTTCCAAAGGTAATCAGGAAAGGGATTGACTCTAAATACTTAAATGATGAAATTTTTGTTGAAATCTTTGATGAGGAAGATCAAGATGAAGAAGAAGTTGAAGAAGATGATCCTAAAAGTTTTGAGTGGGCAAAACAAAGAAATAAAAGATAAAAATTGGTTGAATTACCTAAGAAATCCCAACAGAAATCCCTTCAGATCTTGCCAAGAGGTAGAAAATATTTTGATGACATAAGGAGGAGATATTTAATATCTCAAGCCTTTGAAGATGAGCAAAGGGCAAAGAAGTTGAAATTGGAAGTCCAAATGATAGATGAGAGAATTATAAAGGCTCAGGAATTCATGAAAGATGATAATTTCACAAAATCTAATGAGTTCAAGAATTTTCTATTCAAGATAAAGAAAAATGAGCTTTCCTTACAAATGAAACTAGGGGATTCTAATGAAGTAGATTCCAAATTTGTAAAGAGTTTATAAGAATATGACCCTGCAAGTGAAACTCTCACTATTAATGAAGCAAGAGACCTGGTAACAAGAAGTGGTATGATTATCTTTCCAGGATGGGATTTCAGTTCTTCCATTTTATTGGATCAAATGAAAAGACAAGAAAAAACCACCTCATTTGAAGATGAGAATAAATATGGAGAACTAAGAGGGTCAAGTTATAACATAGATGCCCACACAATGGAAATTTGGAGTCTAGCTCCTGAGCATGATAAGCCTACCTTGATGGAAATCAAGGAATCTCTTAGGGGAAATGTTGCTTTCTAGCATGTTCAATCCACCTCCAACAATCAAATTTTTGGATTACATACTTCAATTGGATTGATGAGTAAAAACAAGATGGACACCCTCCAAGCTAAATTGGAATAGACATATGACAAATATCTAAGAACCAAAAGGAGCCATGAAGAGAAAATGAAAAAGACATATGTTCTAGAATAGAGGACTATCAAACTTACAATATAAGTAGAATTATTAAAGAAAAATGCCAAAACTATCACAGAGGTTCATGACAAAGGTATGCAAATGAAGGGCCAGAATTTTTAAATAGGGGAAACATCAGACTAGGATATGGAAATTGATGAAGAAAAGGTAGAAGCCATGAAATATGTAGAGATTAGAGCTGTGAAGAATTTGTTAATTCATAAGATCAATGCATTGAAAAAAGTTTCTCAGAATGTGCATGGTAGTTGCATAGCATTAGAAGGAGTGGAATACATATGTGTAGAAGAAATTTCTTTTTTATCTCCACTATTAAACATATGGGCCCCTTACATTCAATTCTTTGACAATATAATTACTATACTTCCCTAGAAAAAGGATTTGCCAAAGAAAACCATTGCGAGTACAAGGAAAGAAATTCATAAAGTGAGAGATCTAAATGGTTTCTTTGGAGGGAATATGTAGCTAATCCAAAACAAGATGAAAAAAATTAATGTAGGGACACCAAATTTTGTATAGTGAGGGGAAAATAAAGGAATGGGTCAAATGGTGATCATCTTTTGAGAATATTCTTGATCATCCCAGTTTTTTATCTTTTTGTAATAATGAAGTAAGTGCCATTGTTGTTTATGATATGGTAGATATACTTTATAATCTAGAGGTAGAGATGTCTAAGGTGGCTATAGAGGTCAAGAACATAACTGATGCCAAGTGGATTAAGTTCCTAGAAGATCTAGATACAATAAAAAATGTTACCAAGCTTGATATTAACACAAACATCACAATATGGGAGTTGATTACAAATATCAAAGCGTTGCCATCTAGTGATAGTTACTAGATGTAGTTGAGATGCAATTCAAAAGTAGAGAAACAAAAAAAAGGCATGGATGGTGATAGAGAATAAAGACAAATGGAATTTGCTAAGGAGATATTTGCTGACAAACACCACTTGCCAGTTTTGTAACCGTATCTTAGTTTTTTTGGCCAAGTACAAAGAATATTTTGTTTGTAATAGAATTAGAATATCTTTGTATTTGTTTTTTATTAAGATTTTGACAAGTGTCTTCCCATCTGAAGCTTGTTACAATCCTTTCTATAAAAGGATTTCCAAGATGTGGAGTAGAGGTCCAAATTTCTTGTAATTTTAACAATTATGCTATTGTTGCGTTTAGTCCACTGAGTCTTTTGTAAAACTTTATGATGTATTCTCCTATAAATCTAAGAATACAAGTGAATGTTGGAGAATGTATTATTTTATCTTAAAGTATTTTGTACTCTTACCCACATTATGTAATTTTCAATGAAAATTAATATAAGGAAGAAAGTTCGGCCATATTTTTGTCTCTGATTACCGTCTCCATTATTTTGTACTAGTTATCCTAGGATTTTGTAAGAAAGTTTTATGCAATTTAATACAACTAGGATAGGTTCTATATCAATTTTTTGTTGGTTTTAATTAAAGGAATTAAGTAAATGCTTCAATAAATTGATAGGGTTTCTAGCTATATAGCAGATATATGACCATTGTTTGCTTTAAAGGGATAGATCTAGAAAAGAAAAGTATCAATTGGTGCACTATGAGAAAAATGTCAAATAATCAATCATATAACCATTATATCTCTAAGGTGCACCTGCCTAAGCTTTGTAGAGATTGAAGAGTAGAGAATCCTTGTGATTCTATTGAAGTTGGAACTAGATCTAAAGTTTTCTCAATTAAACATATGAAGTAGCTAGCCCTTAGACTGAGATAAAACCTCTGAATCTTGGTATCAAACCTTTTTCTACCTAATAGTCTAAAAAACACCTACAAATATTAAGATCACCAATCTTGTAAGAGGCAAGGGACTATCTGAACAAATAGCCTCAACTTTTGAGACACATGAAGAGATCACACTCTTAATTCAAAATGAGTAACTAGTAGGAAAGAAAGATTAGAATTATTGGTTGCGTGACATGGCTACCTTCTTGATAGAAGGAAGATATCCCCAAGGCCTAAAAAGAGCCAAGAGGAGACAATTCAAATTATAGGTTGTCCCCTATGTCCTGGTGGATAGAATATTGTTTAGAAAGGATTCTAATGGAGTCCTACTAAGGTGTATATAGACTAACCAGATCAATGGGTTACTAAAGGAGTTCCATCATGGCCCTACTGGTGGTCATTTATCATCTATAATTACTACAATAAAGATAATGAGTGCTCGTTATTATTGGCCATCCTTATTCAATGACTATTATAAGTGGATGAAAAAATGTGAGAATTATGCTTTCTCCTTAGGAAAGCACAAATTGGTTGCCCTTCCTCTCCATCCCATTCAAGTTGACCAACCCTTCACTCAATGGGGTTTGGATTTTATTGGTCCAATAAATCCACCCTCGAGTGCTAGTCACAAATGGATTTTGGCAACCATAGATTATTTCACTAGATGGGTAGATGTAGTGGCTTTGAAGGAGGCAACAAAGGCTTTGGTGGTTGAATTCTTTAATGGAATTATGACCAGATTTGGTGTTTCATCAGCTATCATATCTGATAATGCCAAATATTTTGTTGGAGCTCATATATGCTCTTGGGCTCTAGAACATGGGATATATTTGAGCACTTCCTCAAATTACTATCTCCAAGGGAATGGCTTGGCCAAATCCCCCAACAAGAACCTCATCAGAATCATGAAGAGAACAATTGAGGATAACTAGAGGTGTTAGCATGCCAAGTTGAAGACTATCCTTTAGGCTGATAGAGTTACATCCAAGAGAGTAATTGAAAACTCACCTTTCATGTTGGTATATGGAAAGGAAGCCAAAATTTCTATTTCAGTGGAGATTCCTCTCTTGAACTAGCTCATCAATTGGAGATAGAAGAAAATGATCCTATGACAATCAGGTTAGTAGAATTGATTAAATTAGAAGAAAAGAGACATCAAGTTATGCTTACACTTGAGGCTCATCAAAAATAGGTCAAAAGAAGTTTTGACAATAAGGCTACAACCAGAGTTTTTAGATAAGGAGTCAGTGTTCTCAAGTGGGATGTAGATAGAGCTAAAATTGGTAGGAACTCCAAATTTGATCCTATGTGGAGTGGTCCTTATCTTATCACTAGTTGTAAAGAGGACAATGCTTTTCAACTATCCAGGCCTGATGGTGAGGTTCTGCTAATTCCATTTAATGGAATTCACCTTAAACTTTGATTCTAAAAGGAAAGTTAATTTTTTCTATATCTAGTAGAATAGCTTTCCTATTTTCAATAAGTGCATAGGCACGGGCTCCCCTGTAAGGGACAATGAACTTTTGATGTTTTTGCAATAGTAGAGAAGAGACAAGGTTTTGTGGTTTCAGCATATAAGGGTCATTTTTTGTGACTTCAACCCAATGAATTATTTAAGGCCACTGATCTTATTCTTAGCAGGTAAGCATCCCCCCTAAGTTTCCAAATTTGTTAGCCATTTTTGCCCCCTTTTCAAGAAAATTAATTTTTAGGTTGACAGCCATGATCAACGTTCAATTTGACTTTTCAAATATTTTTCCATAGAAGCCAATAGGGGTATACAATTTTTTTTTGACTTTTCCTTTTATCACTAAATCCTCAAGCTTTTATTTTTGCATGTTACATCTTGACGAGGATTCAAGTTGCGATCTTGCAATTAATCCTTGTTTGTATGTTCACAAGTAGTCATGTCT
The DNA here is from genome assembly GCA_028749045.1 of Cupressus sempervirens. NCBI lineage: Eukaryota > Viridiplantae > Streptophyta > Pinopsida > Cupressales > Cupressaceae > Cupressus > Cupressus sempervirens. Next base: position 320,412,650 of record CM053784.1, read on the forward strand.
TAATTGTCAAGAGGGCTACGAGCATACAAAATGGTCAAGTTATGGTCTACGCAGCTTCACAACCATTTGGGCTAACATTAAAATGCAACTGGAAAATTTGTGAAAGGGACTTGGTCACATGATCACAGGAAGCTAAAGGCTTAAGTAATCGTAGGTTGTGAGGTTGAAATTAACAATAGCAGTCAGGTTTAATGTGTGATTCACATCATCACAAGGCCAGTTAGCAGTTAAGACAATCATTTTTTGAATGATGCCTTGTCAAATGAAATCAAGTCAATTCAATAAATGTGATTCATCAAAATGAGATTCATTGATTTAAGCTACAAAGGAGTGACTGAGGGAAGAATAAAAGTTTTTCATGCCATCGCATGGACAAAAGACTATTAAGTCTACACTGCGGTAATAAATTGAAGAGCTAATTACATGGTGAGTGTCATGTCACAAAAGTTAGGGTGATAAAGTGAAGTTAGTCTATGATGCAACAATCAAGCATGAATCAAGCAAGTTGTAGTTTTATAAGAACAAATAGCTAAATTAAAAATGAGTTGTGAAGCCGTGAAACAAGGTGATGAGCATGGGTCAACATTATAGTTCAATGTGTAACAAGGTGGCAAAATGCTTTAGTATTATTGGGCCACGTGGCAAGTTTGATGATTGAATTGATGACATATCTAATCTAGCATATTGAAAACACTCTCAGAACCATCTCTTTAATGGAGAATTAATTCCTTGATTGTCTACAACTACCCTTTGATGTTCTCCATTCCTTTTTGATACAAAAGACACTCCATCGCTACTCTAAGTTAGCTTTCTAGCTAGCTATGCAGTTATGACCGCTATTTCTGTCTTTTCAAGGTCAAAATTAGTATGAAACATATGATTTTCTACATATGGGCATAATGCACTCAATCAAATCTTCCTTGGATTATCATTTATTTTTTCCTATTAATTTAACGGTAGTAGTTGAGCTTTGGCTTAAGGTAGAAGTTAGTTATGCTTGAGATATATATGCAAGTTTAGTAAACCTTCCAAGGGTAAGTCTTTTCTTTGATTTTGGAGTAGTTTTATCATATACTCTGCTACTGTAATTTCCCTTTTTCATGTGAATGAATATTTTTTTTGTTGTATCTCCTTCTTTCATTAATATATCATGCAAATATATTTTGTCCTTATATTGATACATTGCTTTCATTCTTTGATTATATACTATGTCTATTCATCTTTAGATGATATAGAGTGAAGGTCTTTCCTTATATCATATTATTGGTTTCTGATCTGTGCATGATTTTTGAGTCAAAGCTAAGATAGAATTTGTATATCTAGAATTGTATTGATGAACTTTGCTTCCCTGGGTAGAGATAAAATTTAACAATAGTATTTGGTGTATCACACCCTCTAGATTCAAATAGGTGGTTTTTTAATGCATTCCCTCTCCTTTTTCCTCTCAATAAATAGTTAGGTGCACCCTAATAGTAAGGAAATTGGCCTTCTCTAGAGACTCAATCTCTAATTGCAAAGTCCCACACTTTTTAGATTTTTTACATGTTACAAGAGGTTACCTTTAGGTAAAAAATTTAGGCAAGGGTGAAAAATTTCATGTCAACAATTACCAATTATAACATTGCATGAATCTAAGTTTAAGATAACATCTTTTAAGTTTGAGTCCATATGGTTCAAAAATATGAATTTTTTACCTCTTATTAAAGAATGGTGGCCCATAATTCTTTATTTACCCAAGTCTCAAGAGTATTTTAGCTATGTAAAAAGATTAAATATATAAAAGAAAAAATTAGAATTTGGAATAATGAGGTCTTTAAGAATATTTTCTTTAAAATTATGGTCTCCAAAAAAAACTACATGATGAACTAATAATCACATTATCTCTAATGGATTGGATGTAACTAGCTATGAAACCCCAAAAAAATATAGGATGACCTCGATGAAATTTGGACAAGTGAAACAATTTATTTGAAGGAGACCAAACTTGAGGGGAAAGGATGTCAAATTTTGTAAGATACATACTTTCTACATAAAGGGAGAATTGGTTTCTCTTAGGAGGAGTGTTTTATTGGTGTTGGTATAATGTTTTCATTTGACATCAATCAAGAAGGGGGATATTGTGAATCATTATTTTGTCATTAACGTTAATGGTATTTTTCAAGAGCATATGAAATCATACACAAGCTATCATAATTTATTCCTTAATGATAAAGTGTCCAAAAGGTACTACCTTTATCTATTGCCATGTCATGTCAAATCAATAGAAATATAGATGCTTAGAGTCAAGCCATTATTTTGGTAGTATCATATTAATCATGTTTTAGTTTCTACCATAGATTCAAAAGTATTTTTGGTTTTTTTGCAATTTTATTTCAAAGAAAATGTAGACATTTCCAACTTGTTTTATATTGCATTATATCATAAAAACATTTCAAGGTATGCAATTTGAAAGATGAGTTACACTATAAATGAAGAAAACATTTTTTTATTTTAAGAGGTGGAGATCAAGAAGAAAGTTCAAGTTAAGGTCAACATTATTCTCATTGTGACTTGTTCATAATATGTTCTAGTGTCCTAGAAGCTTGCACTAGAAGTATTATATTTTTCATAATCTAGATGAAGTATGTGGATTTTCATTTGGGCTATTAGAATGTGTTTTGGGTAACATAGATTACATCTCCCTTCTCTTGGAGTAACTATGTGGTTAACCTAGATGATTACACATTTGGATAGGAAACTTGTTAGTGGCCAACTTGTAAATAGTAAAAATATGTTCTATACTAATATATAAGAGAACAATTATTACTAGAATACATATAATGTCTATTTAATTAATTCCAATATACATGTGAGTGTGTGGTTATCATGGTAAGTATGGAAAACATTGCTTGTATTAAGCCTATTCAATTATTGCACAAGTGTATACACATAGCACACATATCTAATACACTCAAATACCTTTTCTAAAGTGGATTAGATTAGAGGTTTAAAGAAGACTAAGCATTAAGGGATGAATAACTACTCTTTATTATATCATGTATTTTTATTGGTGTCCCCTTTTAAAAATTTCATGCAAATGTATTTTGGGGTCAATTTGATCATTTAAAGGTGAAGTTTCTATAGGTTTGTGCCTATTGAATATTATCAACTTTCACTAATATCTTTTTTGAGGATGGATTTGGATAAGAATTCCTTGATCAATTATTCTCACAATATACTTTATATTCAATATTTCCATATGAATCTAGTGTTCCTTGATGTTGATGCATTCTTATATTTTCTTCAAATTTTTTTATGTCTGATTTAGAAATATATGAATTATGATTAATCCCAAATTTTGATAAAACTGGCATATATTGATTCAATCATCTTCAATACCTCAATATAGTTTATGAATTAAATTTACATGATTTTTTTTCTTGCATGGTCATTTATGATTACATTTAATTTACAAGTACATCCATCCCCTCTCCCCTAGTTCATTGCATTTATTGGATACAACTACTTGAATGGACATTTTTTTTACTAGTACTATTTTTTTGGTATTATAGATAGTTACAATTACCTTTACAAAGACTTGTCAATACACCTAGATGAATATTTATCACCCATCATACATTTGCACTCACTGGACCATACTAATCTATCATTGCCACATTATTTTTATTATAGATTATTATATAACACTATCTTGTATATATGTTAGATTTTATAGGAATACTATCTCCTACATACCTCTCTCTTATTTTATAGATAGTAAAATAAACTAGTGCTTTTGTGTTTGTCTTTTCTTATCTGAAAGAGGCTAGCCATTGCATAATTTTTCTCCACTTTACATGTTCTTATGGAACACACATGTTATGGAGGGACACAAGAAGAGACCAAGATGAATTCATTATTTTATGTGAACCTCATATCCGTTTACATTTGAACATACTTTATAGACATAGGTTGGAGTGCCCATATACTTAAAATACATGTTCATTAAAAGATCCACATGTGCCTCAAATTATGGGAAAAAATAAAATGGAAATATGTGTACTAATTTCAATCTATATTTATTTTTTCCCCACTTTGTGGAACATTTTACTACAATTACATATCAACATATTGGACACTATTGCAATGGCTCATTCACCACTCCTTTATCCATCCCATTTTTCACATATTTCTACACATTCAACCTTATTACTTCCTTATTTGCAATAATTCTTATAGCTTCACCACTACTATTCATGTATTGTGCATATCAATTCATTATATTCATGACCTCTCCCCGCCTTAATATTTGTCTCTCTCCAAGATCAATTTTGTAACACACAAGTTTTCCTTCACACCATTTGAAAATGACCCTTGAGATTCATAATCCGAATTCATGTTTCACTAACTCTTGCCTTTTCACTTGTCACTGTGATAGAGATTGGCACATATTAGCACTGTTTATTACTTTCTCTTTGTATTGGTTGTGTATTTTAATATATGATAAGAATTTCTTAAAAAATATGAAGTATTACAAGTTCAACCACCAAAAAGAGCCATGATTTTGCATCAAGATTATCTAGATATGTACATGTCAAACAATGTTGTGTATATGTTGTTTATAGGTGCTTTCTTTTGGTTGTTTTTTTCTTTATGTTGTAGTAGGTACTTATTAATTAAAATTCAAAACAATAGTGTCTTTAAAATTATATTTAAAGAACAAGTAAGAATGATAATTTATCTATTCCAAATTTTCTTCTATTTTAGACATAGATTGTACTTGTTTCTATTGTTTTGTTGATATGATCAATTTGTTGATTGTGATAATATTAAACAAGTTTAGGATAGTTTAATTAGTATTCAAAATCCTATTTATTCTATTCAATTCTAAGTAAAGAAGAAAAGAGAAACATAATAGATTCAATTTTAAATTTGCTTAGCCAAGCCAATATATGATACAAAAATTGATGATCTATTCCATTTTGTAATAAAAATAATCTCAGAGATCACATAATGCTTACTCTAAAGTTGTTCGCTTACATATTATTGATATTTTATGTTTCTCTCTTTATCTCTGAATTCCAATCAAATGATCTAGGATGAAATCATGGGCATAAAGATTAGAAAGTATATATTTTTAAAAAATCCCTTATATGTTTTGAGGAGTCATCTCATATTGAATAGAGAGAGAGAGAGAGGGATTCAAACCCTCGATACAAATAGTATGTACAATAGATTAGCAATCCACCACTTTAGTTGACTCATCCATCTCTCCTAGATGGCATATCTAAAATGAATATAGCATTTCACTAAATAAAGGCCAACATTTGTGAGAATCCTTTTTTTTTTATTCCATTCCAAACAATGTTTTTGCTTTCTCTAGCCTGGCCAGTATTTAGCTAAGTCATTATCTTTCTTAGATAAGGAATTAATTGACTCAATTATGAAGAATATAGTTCTCTAACTAATCTGAAAGCTAAAATCATTGTTATAAAAGTAACAACAATACAAAGGGATATTAAATTTTGACCTTGTGATATCATTTCTTATATTTCCTTTTATGTATTATATTATTATCTATTATTATAAGATAATAGATAAGCACTTCTATATTATTTTTTTGAATTCCAACTATTTCATATTATAATATGGAAGAGATGTTCTAGATTGGATTGAAAATGGATAGATCATATTGAAGGGTAAAAAGGAGATTTGAAAGACTAAGAATGGATCATTTTTATTTATTGTATCTATCATAAAGAAAAACTAATTCAAAATTTCTTGAATTATTCTAAAGAATGTGTTAATAATCATAACTATCTATAATTAGGCTAGTTACTAAATAAAGTCATACTATTAGTCATGGAGTATTCCCTACAATATTGATTAAAGAATTTTCTTGTAAGAGTAAAAACAAAACAATAAGGTAAGGGGCAAAAGAAGTTAAAAGAAACTATCTATTATTGAATTTTTGAGAATAGGAAAATATGATGATTGGAACTTGCATTAGATTCTTATTGGAATCTAAAAACTACTTTTTCTTTTCCCTATTGGACAAAAATAAATATGTATGATACTTGTATGAAATATGGTGGGTATAGTTTAGTGGTAAAAATTTGATTCATTCTATCATTATATTCAATAGAGTTGAAGGATCTTTCAACTCTCATTTATATTATTCTATATTAAAAAACTCTATTTACTATATAGGTTCTAAACCTCTCCTATGAATACCTATTAACATTAAGGTCAAAGTTTGTTTATTAGTGACTCACACTTAGTCAATTGGTTAAGTTGTTACTGAGCTTATCTTTCAGTTTGCAGTGTTAACTAAGTATTCTAGTTACTACCAAGTAATATAGTTGTTATCGAGTTCTATAGTTGCTACCTAGTTCCAGAATCCTTATACAGTGCATGATGAGTAGTATCTACCAAGTTATTCAATGGTAGTGCTAACTAAGATTCACATTATTAATTGAGTTGCATAGTGTCAATCATGTTCTCCGGTATCTATCGAGCTTTTAGTATTAGTGATGAGAATCTAGTGTTTTCTAAGTCAAGGAGTGTGAACCAACTAATTCAGTTTATACCAAGCTCACAGTTTCAATGTTGATTGAGCCATGGATTGTCAACCAAGTGATTTGGTTTATATGTTGAGTTTTGTAGTGCCCACTGAGTCACACAAGTGTTGACTGAGTTGAAGCTACTTGGAAGTGATTAGTATGAACCAAGATTCTACATCTACCGAGTGCATGATGATTCCAAGTGTTGAAAATGGTTGCCAAGTATCATAACATGAACGAGTTTGTCTTCTATACCCGAGTGCCAATAGTTGGGTCAGCTCTATGATCTTGATGGAAACCAATGTTGTAGCTAACTATGATGAATTGTGATTTGGATTGGTATATATGTAATGAATTGTATAATATCCAAAATAGTAAGTATGAAGAAAATATAAAGAGTAGAAGTGCAAATTGATAAGGCTACAAGAAGTATAAGGGACATCAAAGATTTATCTATCACAACAAGGTGATATGTACATTTCAAAGTAATCTCAACCAACAAATCAGAGTTGTAGATTAGAGATTAGCCATTGGTGCATCCTAACAGGTAAATTTGTAGTGCCTCTCATGTTTGCAATCTATACCTTGTTTATTTTGTTTCAAGAGATACTTGATACTCTTATTTTGTACCTTGTGATGACCCGAGGGTTGAATGTTATACTTTGATTCGGTACCATAGATGCCATACTACTATTCTGTTCAGTTTATCATATTTGCATGTTGATGCTATTTTGAGATGACAGTAGATCTATGAAGATATCTCATTATATGGTTTATTTAGACATATTTATTGGTCATGTTATGTGATGGATTTTTATGCTATGATGATTTACTTCATTCTTGTATTTTTACAACTTCTAGGAATGTGAGTGATGTAAATGGATTAAATAGATATTTTAATACATGTTGCTTTGACTATGATATTATATACAATTGCACTTGATCATGTGTTTTAGTGTGTAGAAATTATATCCCTGGTAGTGGCACATGGAGATAGTGATTCAACTGTTCATATTTTTCCAATGTCATCCTTGTATGGTCGACATATCCTTTTTTAGTTGTTCAAATTAAAACCTTTCGGTGATTAGTAGATCCAAACTCATCTCCATTGTGTGATTAGAATAGTGAGCGTGTCTATGCATTTAGAGGTTCGCTCTGTCGCAAAAGTGTTAAGTGATTTTTTGTGATTTTGGGTTTTTGAGTTTTAAATCTTTTCAAATTTAATTTTTGGCAGCTTTGCCTTAGGTGAAATTTTGTTACGGATAATAACCTATTTTCATTTGGATTGATTCAGAGTCTAACTACTCTAGCTGGTTATTTTCCATAATCGATTATTCACTCAAAAATGAATAAGTATTGGAAAAGTGGATTTATTATTGACTTCTAAAATTTTAGAAATAGAATTTGGAGAGAAAATTTGGAAATCCTCTTCTGAAGGATTCTTGTTTTGTTCATTCTGGGAGCTGTGAGCATGGGATCTGCACGAGGTTGGTCTCATTGGATTCGGCTCGTGGAGTTTATGCTTTGCCATCATTTTTAGTAGATTTGGTGGCTGATTTATTTTGTTGTGCGAGTTACTATTTCTGCCCTTTTTCTGTCAAGTAGGGCATTCTCGTTTTATTGTTTTCACTCCATTTCAACTTTTGTTTCTTATAGTAGCATGTTAGGAGGTTGAGAACTAGTGTTCCCCTCCATTTTTGTTTGCTGGTTCTACCCAGTTGGTTAGGTATGAACATTTTCCCTATTTTTGAAATGGGGGTTTGGGTTTTTGAGCCATTATGCTGGCCATTTTTGCATGCAGTGTCTGATTTCAATTATTTTAGAATTTTTGGGGTTTTTGCACCTAAAGGCCAAATGGGTTTTAATTTTGGAAATTTTCCAAAATTTGGGGTTTTTACCTCATTTTGCATGTCACCATGTTTTCTTGGGTTTTCTCCGCACAATGTGGTTTGTGGACCTGGATGATCCGTTTGGATATTAGTCAGACCACTTTTGCATCTTTTTTTGTATTGGGATGTGTGTTGCATCCGTCCTCTCAATTTTGTTTTCAGTTGAGGGACTTGTTGCCTTGTGTTCTCATCCAGTCCTTTGTTATGATCTTCGTGATGGTGGTGTGCCACACACAAGTACGTGTGCAAACATTGTCGGATGAATTGCAAGTCCTGATCTTCCATGGTATTTTTGGAATTGTGATCATTGGGGTTGGGTTGAGGATTTGCATGCCTATGGGCACTCATTTCTGGATGAGCATGGATAGGGTAGGGTAGCATATAGAGGGGGCTTCTATCTTGCCGCCCGGTGATCATGACATCATGGGTTGGTAGAGGAAGTTTTATATAAGTGATAAGTAAAAAAAATACTGGGTGGTAATAAAACTTAAGATAATAAAATGTGTGAGCACCCGATTAAGTTCGAGGACACAATGTGTGAGCATCCATTTAAGTTTGAGGACACACAATCCAAGCTTGGGCTTGTACATGCCAAGCGACTCTCCATGATGTCAGCCCCTACATAGTAGCCCATTGAGATGTCTAACCAGGACCTATAGTTATGCATTGTCTTTGTCTTGGATTCAGTCATGATGTTAGCCATGGATGTTTTCTTTGTATGTGGTTGTGGTTGGTTCATTATCTCTATCAGCATGGTGGGTGTGGACCTATGGGTGCCATGTGGTTGGGAGGTGTAGCTACCTACACCACTGCTAGGGATTGATGTATAGAGACGATCTTGTATCCTAGTGCGACCATTGTTGGAGGTGTTCACTTGGTACTTCGATTTACGAAGTATGCTTTCTTGTGATCTATGCTTTCATTGGGATGTTGTTTATCATGTTTAGATGATGCTATTTTTAATGCATTCCTTATTATGATGACTAGCATATGGTAGGTGATATTATCTACTTTGTAGGATTATCTTCTACTTTTCTACTAGCATGTTAGATTTCCTTTGCTTTTTGTAGCATGTTTAGTAGTGATGTTTCTATTATGATAGTATCGACGATTCGATCGATAGCTTGGGAATGTTATGCATGCAGGATGGCTAGGGCCTACGATGGTCAAATGACACTATTATGGTTGGAAGGAACCACGTACTTATTTTTTCATTTATGTTTAAATGCAATGTTGCTTTCAATTTACTGTGATGTTTCTTTATGTTATTTCCTTCAATGTTGATTAGATGGTTAGGTTTCAGCTTTTTGTCTTTCTATTTATGTCGAGTGTTATTGCTTTGAAATGTAGATCTAGTACTCCCTGGTGTGGATGAACTTTGTTTTGTAGTTTCCTTAGCTTTCTGTCATGTTTCATGTTTGCGTGCTGATTTAAGATCTCGTGCAAGATTGCACTTTCTCGCATGAGAATGCAAGTCTTTGCGCAACACGGTGGGTTTCTTCACGTAGCTATGCACTTCTTTGCGTGAAACCTAACATCAGTTTATGTTGTTGGAATGCACTTCCTCACTTGAAAATGCATTTCTTCACATGGCACTATGCACTTCTTCACGTGAGAAGGCACTTCTTTGCGCGAGAATTTGGTATTGTTTGTCTTCGCACAAAAAAATTGGGGCTATCTAGGGTTTTCAAAGAAAAGTTTGGAAATTGGTTTTGGACACCCTATTCGTGTGAGAATTTGGTATTGTTTGTCTTTGTGTGAAAAATAGGGGCTATCTAGGGTTGTCAAAGAAAAGTTTGGAAATTGGTTTTGGACACCCTTTTAGGTTTTATACCTTCCTAGTTCAAAATAGATTTCCTAGGGGTTTAAAATATATCATTTAAGTATAAGTTGATGTATATTTAATTTCTTATACTTAAATGATATATTTTAAACCCCTAGGAAATCTTTAAATGATATATCATATACTTAAACGATATATCATATAAGTATACGTTGACGTATATTTAATTTCTTATACTTAAGATATATTTTAATATATGCGACGATTCATTTGAGATAGGTTCTAGACCTCTATGGGCTAAGATAAAGATTCTAGGAAATTTCAAGGCTTTAGAATTTAGACTTAGTCAAATTTTAGGGCTTCAAGATTTTAGCCTTAGCCAATTTTCAGGAATCCGCTTTTGTCTTTCAGCTTGGTTGATCTCTTATGTTTTTGTTAGTGGTGATGTTTAGAGATCCATTGGTGTTGGATGTTTGTTAGTCTTCCATTGCAGTCATTTGATCTGTATAGGTTGTTACCATGTACACTTACACTTGATTTTTTTTTTTTAAATATTCTTGCTATATTTCATCCTTGTTCCAAGGATCTCCGGGCAGGGCATTACAATATCAGTTAAATCCTTTAATTGGGTAGACCTAATAGTCTTTGAAAAATCTCTTTATCAAGTGCATACTTCATTGTATGTTTTGTAAATCCTTTCACAAGGTGGACCTAGTCGCCTTTATTGCTCCTAACAAGGCATATCATTAGAAGTGATCAAGTGTAAGACTTAACCAACCAAATTTATACTATAGTACTAAAGCTTGTGGGTATTATCCCCACCCCGGTTTTACTTTCTATTTGGAAGGTTTCTGAGTCACAATATCTTGTGTCAAAGTGTTATGAATGTTTTACTACTTTCATGCATGCAATTAGATCAGAATATTATATGAAGGATTAATTAGTGAAATAAGTTAAAGTTTTATTGGTTCCTGATTCACCCCTCCCCTCTCAGTAATCTCACCTATCTAATATTTCCAACATACCCTAGGTCAGGAAAGGAATTGTGTGCATTCTCGTAATTTGATTTTGGAATGATAAAATGACCATATTTTCTATTCAAGATGGTGAAACAAAATGAAGAATGATTTCAAGGATTAGACTGATCTATCTAATCAGATCAATAAAAGATCCAACAATATCATAATATTATTTTTCATCATAACTAAACTAAATGTTTAACTACTAGACTAGAAAAATTTGGAGTCAAATACCTACATATCAGTGACTTTGGTTTACTTTAGTCACCATGATTTTGTTTGAGCTTGGTGAAATTTGATTTCCTCTAGGATCACAATCAATAGTAATATGAATCAAAGTATTTAGAAATATTTTTGACTCCAATATTAAGAATTTTTCAATCTTATCTTTATATAGGGATCATCTATCAAGTGAATAGGTATTTTCTATTTAAGGTTGTTCACCTAAAGTTAAGAAGATAGAACTACAAATACAACTAACATATATGTTATGGAGTAGATTATAAATCATTTATGTATTATCTAAAAAAAAAAAATTTATCAGACCTCCCTTTCTATCTCTCTCTCATAGAGGAGCTGAATGAAATGAAATTTTTATGTTTGGTTCTAAATTAGAAGTGTTTAATCAATGTCAACTATAACCCCTAGCCTTCCAAGCTAATAATGTGGGTTCAATTCCTGCTACCCACTCATTCATGTTTCTTATTCTTATTCAAAATGTTTGTTCATGTCCTTGCTACCTAACTATTCTCTCTTTCATTCCTAAATCTCTTATGAATGGAGAAAAATAATACTTTTTTTATTTCCAATTGATAAAGTATTTTAGGGAATAATGAAAATAAAGCATCCATCATCTAATGGATGAGACAGAGGTCTTCCAAACCTTAGGTATAGGTTCAAATCGTATTGAACATAATATTTCATCATTATGCTTTGTTAAATGCTGCAAAATTATTATTAATCTCTTTTATACTATTTCAAGAATAATAAAAACTTGGAGATTTTCTTGAATAGCTTCTTTTAATAGATCTTCTGCATGTTGCATGAATGCCCCAGAAGAATATATAATTTCTCTAAACTGGGGTTTATTTTTTATAAAATACTCACAAAACTTAAGAATATTTTTTTAAACTTGTACGATCTATAATACATCTAGATATCCATTCATTCTGGTATAAATCATAGCTATTTGTTCTTCCATTATCAAAGGATCTGACTGAGATTGCTTGAACAATGCGCATAATCATTGACCTCTTGCCAATTAATCTTGCATAGCTTTATCAGTATTACAAGTGAATTGTACAAAAGCTTCTAACTTTGAAAGTTGACCTAATTCTAATTTTAATTTTCTAGCTCTACTTGTTTCATAGCTTTCATCTAAGCTAGGGATCCTACCATATAGAAAGAAAAACATTAAGGGCGGGTTGAATTCCTGCATTGAATATATCAACTGTCAAGAAAATTTAGCTATCGGTAATGGAAATTATGTTAGTGGGAATATAAGCTAAGACATAGATCTCTAGGTTGAGTCTCAACTATTGGTAAAGCAATCAAATTTTATCTTTTTCTTACGAAACAAATCCTATATTAAAAAATAAATGGGTTTATTATGATATTTATAAGTCTAGAACATATATCAACTCATGTCTCTTGTTCTCTTACTTTTGTGATTACTTTATTTATCAGGGAGCCTTATTATATAAAAGTGAAAAACTAAGTAATATGTGTATTTGTATAACGGGAGTATTAGTTTCTAATTTGCTCTATTTGTGGCATTTACCATTAAGTAATTTGTATCATGGACTTCCTCCCTATTTCATATAGTTATACAACTACAGGGCCAATATGCTTGGTGGTTAGGTGTAATCAATAAACCATGTGCTATGTTAACTCATGGATTTTCTACTTTAGGTTTTCTAAATATGATGCAAGAATCTACAATGTTAGTACTTGTTTTACAATCACATTATTTAATGATGCATGCAAGTATGATATTGCTCAATTATGAAACTCTTTTATGTTGATGCCTATCAGCCATATCTTTAATAGTGATTGCATCTCAAATAAATTAAAATAATTTTCTTAATGTGAATGTAAAAACTTATATTTTCTTCAATTAAAATTGGTCACACGTCTAAGGAAAAAAAGATTTGAAACATATCTTTTACCCCTTACTTTGAGATTATTGTAAATGGGTCTTTACTAGCCAATTAGATTAATTGAGTTATTGTATTATTGGTCTAGGATTTTCTCTTTTAACTATAGGTATAATTTATGAGGTAATATGGGCCAACAAAGCATGGGACCTTATTGGAGCTCAGATCCAAAAGAATCTCGGGCATTAATAACTTGGATTCTATTTGTAATATATTTGCACACTAGAATAAATAGGGGTTGGAAAGGAATAAAAATGGTGATTGTTTCTTCTCTATGATTTATTCTAGTTTGGGCATGTTATTTAGGTGTTGATTTATTGGGAATAGGCTTACACAACTATAATTGGTTTATTTAGTAACTTACTAAAGCAACCAGCCATATAACTGATTTTTACCTTCTTGAACACTTCCAATATTCAACTAAACACTTATACATATCATAAATTTGATATGCCTCTAAAAAAAATTTAATAAAAAAATTAACTTTGAGTTTTGGATTTTCTACCAACGACTTAAATGTCTATATTTTTCTAGCTTAACTAATAGTCTATTTATTACATCTCTTAGGAAACTTGAAAAATTGATGAGCTTCGAGATTAGGGGGATAGGGAGCAAGAGGGTTCTACAACTTGGCTATGTAGAGCCCTCTTCATTGTGTTGTACTACCAATTAATGACATCTTCATCTCCTATAAATGGATTTAATGCCTCATTCTCCAAGATATTTGTACAAAATCATTCTTCTTTTGCGTCTCTCTCTCTCTCTCTCTCTCTCTCTCTCTCTCTCTCTCTCTCATAGAAATCCCTCAAATGAAACCCTCATTGTCATTGCTCAATGCCTATGAAGAACGTGAAGGATCCTAACCATGACCAAGACACCTCCAAACAAGACCAAGCTTTTAGATATTTAAAAAAAGCATTGAAAGGATCCTGAGTCATCAAACCAAGAGAAAAATTCATCAAAAGTCACCAAAGGTTAGACAACACCACTGTCATTTCAAACACTACCTGGAGGGATGGAGATGGATGTAAGGAAATATATTTCTAAGCTAAATTCATCATTAAACATAATGAACAAATGTAGTTAGAGTTTAACAAGAAGAAAAGTAGGCTTAAAAATTATGCATTTTTTTTCCTGCAATGGACCCATCTAATTTACCTTCTAAAAACATTCTGAATTATTGTTTGCATAAAGTCTGGGGGAATAAATTAGGGGTTCACATCACTTTATGTCAAATGATTGAAAAAGGTATTTTCATATTGATATTTTCTAACCCTAAATGAAAAAGGGCCATTTTTTGAAAGACAATTCTGGAGAGTGGGTAGGTGTGAATTTAGAGCTTAGCCTTGGTCTATGGATGTTGTTAATGATGAAATTCTTGCATTATCTTGTCAAAGATGTGTTACAATTAGTAACTTCCCACCATTTGTCTAGAATTTTATTCCTCAATTTTTGGAACTAATAGGTAGGGTTTTGAAGGTCAATCATTCTAATACCTTGATCCCTAATTTGGATGTGTGAGTTTTTCTCTATATCTATTTAGGCATTGATGCAACTACTATAATTTCACTAGAACTAGATAATTCCCTCATTAAATGTTGAATCTCATTTATGGGTGGCCTTAATGCTTTCTATTTGTGTAGAAAAGAAGGGCATAAAAAGAAGGATTGTCCTATTTTGAATTTAAGAAAAAGAAATCTCTATCTACTGCCCTACCCCTGGTAGCCAAACCCCCCCTGATGGATCTTCTCCCTCGAAACTCAAATCCTCCATTTTTCATGCATGTATGAATTATGCTCCAGAAATGCCTTGATTAGACCCAACCAAATGAGCTTGGATTGAAAATTTGGATGGCATTCATGCCTCTCTAGATAATATGAAAATGTAATTTTCTATAAACTCTAACAATGTTTCTTTAAGTAAAGACCTAACCCCAAGGGGGAAAATTAGTATGAAAATAAAATTCACCAAAGAAAATTGTAATCTTGGCTCTAATTCTCCCTAACCCACTATTTCCCACCCTAATGCTCAGCAGTTGGCTCTCAAAACCATAAATGAAAGGGCTCAACTTCATAAGTCTTCTCCCCTTGGTGTAGATATTCTCATTTCCCATTCTCCCATCTAGGGGAATGTTTTTCCTTTACCTTCTCTTCCTCATAATCATGCTTCTTTAGAGGCTGTTATTGATGTTCAAGGGGTGGAAGAATCTCTTGAACCTGAGGAGGTACAAATTCCTATAGTAGCATATTGTCTTCTCCCTAAGGAGACATAATGATTACGAGCTCATTATTATCTTGAATTCTCCTCTCTTACCTCCCCCCTCTATGAAGATTATTTCCCCCCACTACTCTCATAATTCTTAGAATGATGTTCTTGAAAGTACCTCTAGAGAGGATAGCCAAGTTGAAGAGAAAATAAAAACTAGCATTCCCCTAGATGGAAAGGTTAGGGCTTATTTAGTGAAGGAGTATTCAATTGAACCAAACTCTTTTGTATTTAAAGCTAAATATAAGGGAATTAAACATAAAAAGTTCGCTAAGTTAGAGCGCTTCATTCTTGGAAAGGGGGAAGTTATGAGGAGAAAAATAGGGTGACCTCAACGATCTCAAACTCTCTAAAATTGTTGGAGAGAAGATTCCAAATTGCTATAAAGGATTCCAATCCCCTATGGAAACTAGTAAACAATTGTTACGAAGATGTTTAGGTTGGCATCCTAGAATGTCAAGGGATTGGATTCCTCTATCAAAAAGTATATTTTTAAATGATTTCTAAGATGGGTGAAAGATGTTGATATCCTATTATTACAAGAAGTTAAAGTTGTAGGCTTTTCATTGGAAATTTCTTTAAGATGTATTTTGAAGGATGCTTTAGTTTTTTCCACCAATCACTAAAGAGGTGTAGGAGTCACCTCTATTCTAGTAAGTCCGAAATGGAAGAATTTTTTCTATTAGTGGGGGTGTTCACCTTGCAATTGGATAACATGGGTTTCCTTCAAAGTAAAAGACTTTGAATTTGGTGTATGTTCAATATATGCTCCTAATGATCCCTATGATAGAGTCAAACTTTGGCAATGGCTCCCTTTTCTTCTTGATCTTCCATGGATCATGTCTGGAGATTTCAATATGATAGAACATGCCTAGGACATGTGTGGAGGATCTAAGTTTGATTGGAAAATAAATGAAGAATATAAATTGATTAATAAACTTAATCTCATTTGTCCCCTGGCTAGTCTAAAGAATCATTCAAAAAGCATATGTACTTGGTCAAATTTTTAGAAAGGAGATAAAATAATTTACTCTAGACTTGACAAAATGCATTATAACAAAGGTAGCTTCAACTTCTCTAAACCTCAAGGTGATAATTTGGTTCAAGTTGTCCCCTTTTAACTCTTTGATCATCATCCCATAATGGTGGAAATCTTTAGGATTAGCCAACCTATTCACTGACATAAGAAGCATAATTCCTTTTCTCTGAATACTTCTCTACTTGATGATGAGGATGTTTAGGCCATAGTCTTATTCATTAATTGGTACAACTCCTCTATTTGGAAACATAAGGGCCCTTCAAGTAAATGGACTCAAAACCTTTAATCTTGGCAAAATATGTTTAAGACAGTGGGTAGGAAAAAAAGCTAAAGATGCTAGTGCCTAGGAGTTCAAGTTGGTTTCCTTCCTCCACAAGGTTAAACTATCTACTCAATCCAATATCTTCAATGGAAAAGAGGTAGATTCAATTCCCAGAGCTAGACACAACCTTAGGAAGATTCAAACAAGAAAAGCTCAAGGAGCCAAAATTAGATCAAGGTTTAATTGGTAAAAGTTTGAAGATAAGGGTTCTAAATTGTTCTTTTAGATCTTGAAATCTAAAGAAGAAAAGGATAAGATTTATTCTTTGTGTGAGGATGGGGATATTATTATAAAACCATGGGCTATCCTAGATGCCTTCTCTAAATATTACAAAATTCTCTTCAGGTCGGAAGATGTTGATAATTATATGAAGGGAGCCAGAGAGAATATATATTATATTATTCCTAAGAAAATTTTTGAATCAAATTCTTTACCTCTTGAAGGTCCTATCAATTTGGAGGAAATCAGGGGTGCTATATAGAGCATGGCCATAGAGAAAGTCCTGGGGCTAGATGGCCTACCAGTAGAATTCTTCAAAACCAACATCGAGTGGGTTAGCACTAAACTCAAATAATTATATGATTTTTCTATTATTAGAGGAACTTTAGGACCAAAGATCAATGTTGGTCTTATTAAACTTATTCCCAAAATTGGTGATAAAACCCTTATTGAAAATTAGAGGCCAATCACATTGGTCATATAAGATCTTGGCCAAAATTTTGGCAATAAGGATGGAGAGTATCCTTCCCAAGATTATCAATCTTACTCAAACTAGATTTCTTAAAAGCCACTATATATTGGAAATCTAATCGCTTGTTGTGAAACCATGGATTGGGATAAATATTGTAGACAATAGGTTGGTATGCTCCTCATTAACTATGAAAAAGTATATGACATAATAGAATGAGAGTTCATCTTGATGATGCTTGATGCCTTAGGTTTCTTGCATCAATTTTGCCATATGGTTTCAACCTTAATGAAAGATGTTATAGCAAGTGTGGAAGTTAATGGGGTAAGATCAAGAGCATTCTGTCTATCTAGGTCAATCAAACAAAGGTGTTCATTGGCTCCCTCCCTCTTTGTTATTACTATAGATTCCTTGCATTATTTAATTAGAGATCATGTTTTCTCCCAAAAATCAGAGGCCTTCCTCTACCCAATCAAGAGGAAATATCAAATATCCAATTCGTCAATGATACTCCAATAATTTTTGTTCTTGAAGAGGAAAATATGACTCATCTCATGACTAAATTGGATATGATCTTTTACAAAGCATCAAGCAGTAAGGTCTCCATCAATAAGTCTACCATGTTAGGATGAGATGAGAATGCTCCAACCTGGTGTGAGAAATTTAATATTGGTTAGGGAGGCCCAAATCACATATTAAGATATCTTGCTATCCCAATATGCCATTTACAGTTAATCCTAATATTAATCACATCTGGTGTTTGATAAAGGAAAATGTGACTAAGAAACTTAATAAATGGAACACCACATATCTAACATTGGATGGAAGGATTCAAGTTTGCCAGAAGATTCTCTCTTCATATATAATGTGTATTTTTCATCTACTGGGTTATTCAATGTGGGTCAATTTCACTCTCTCCAAAATATTATTAGAAACTTCCTATGGTCGGATGGGAGAGGAGGTAAAATTGAGCATGTAGTTAGATGGGACTTGTTAGTGTTTTGAAACATCACGGTTTCAAATTACCTCGATGAGAACAAGATACATCTAGGGGTAGCTACTCCCCATCTACAATGTATCCTTTTAGACACTGGGCCAACTATAAGGCTACACCCTTCTTCTACTTTAGGCTCTACAAAACCTAGGCAAATGGACCTTAGATTCACTTAGATGGTACCAGTGCTAAAACATACACTTGAATCTAAAAAAGTAGATAAAGCCCTTAATCTTCTAATACTTATGCAAAGATGCTAGACATGAAATAGCTAATAACATGGCCAAAGAAATTGATAATCTAAGTGAGGGCATCCTTAGTAGTTCTTAAATAGAAAGGGAAATGGATGATTATAATTTTGGTTTCAACAAAACCCCAAAATATGCAGTAGTAAGAACAAGTTGATCTTGTAACTCATTAGTGCCTTATCTATTTGACAATTCCACAAATTACACACATATATCTATGATATCAATGACATATTCCATACATCAAGATATCAGATTTATCTTATCACCTTGTGAATCAGACATAATGGTCATAAAGACCTCATTCTCGTGAAATATCCTTCTCGAATAACCAACAACCCTGTCAAATACATTAGGCATTTACTTGGCCCTTTGTTCCAATAGAAAAATATATTAGAAATGCAACCTTACAAGGATGTAAATGGGTCTATGTTCTTTGCCCCTAAACCACAAAACATTGTAGATTATAGAGATAGGAGATGCGAATTAGAATGAAACTAAGAAGATTCTTTCTCATTTGTATTCATTCCTTTGAAACTATACATTTAGATGCATGTAAACAACTCATGAAACCACTAAATAGATTAGAACTATATATATTAGCTTAACTACTATTGTTCATACAAGAGAAATATGTTGAAGAATGTGGTATCATAGTGATGCAAACACATCAAAACTGGAACCCTGGTCACACAGTGAAAACTACCAACGTTTACAGTGAATCAGAAAGAGAAAGATATAGGAAAGGAATGCAATCCTGGATTTGATCTAGAAGTGACATGTGTCCACTTGAATATTCATTTCCTATTGTTGTAAAGCATCTCTCATCTTTCTACTCCTGAAATTTGATATGATTCTCATCATTGTTATGTAACAAACTCGAAATATCTCTTCCTCAATGATGAAAACCCTTGTGTTGCCAAATATCTAAAATGCAACTAATCCATCCACTAAACTAACTTGAAGATGATAAAATTAATTCCTAACTACATATTTACTACCTCTTATGTTCATTTAGTTCACCATTTCATTGGAAATCAAATCTAAACTACCCCAACTGAATGACACTGAAAAACGGACGCCTAAGAAAAAACCTTGAATAGCTTGAACTAGTGGCTTCCTATGTGAAAACAAACTCCAAAAATGAAAAATTTTGTTCTCTCCCAAATCCAGTGATATATAATAGTGCCATATTTGCTTATCCGAAATGCCCAAAATCTTAAAAGGAAAAGTAGGCTCCTCTCATGGCTCTAAGACTACATTTTAGCAAATATTTAACTTTACCTGAAGCCAAAACTATAGGTTAAAAACCATTTTGATTTTAAAAGCCCTACACATGATTTTCTCGAGGAAATAATAAAATATTAATTTTTATGAATTTGGTTTTTTCCCTCCAAAATTTCCATCTGGGTGAACTGAGTTTGACTGAGTTGTGACATGTGTCACACTCTGATTGGCCCATTTATTGCTCAATCATCTAACACCCACCACCTGGATGCCACATGTCATTTTCTTATTAGTCCCTATCTTGCCATGTGGCAGCCGCATCACTAGTCACTATGTTATTGTCCACCTCAACATGGTGTCACATCATCCTGACATAGTGACATCATGACACGTGGCACCTTGGTCCACATCATCACCCCTTCAGTAGTGCCATATCATCACCTTGTCATCCTACCATGCCATCAATCACTACGTCGCATGACACCTTAGCATGGTGCCACATCATCATGACAGTGATGTTGCAACGTGTGGCACTATCTGCCATGTCACTACCTAGGGAAGTGTGCTAGGTCTAGGTCCTCTACCAAATGTCATTTTGCAATTGGTTCTTAGTTTCCATGTGTCAATTTTTTGATTGGTCCTTTGGTTTCATGGATCCACGTCATCATTCAGTCAACATTTTCTTAATTAATGTACTTGATCAAAATTTCTTTAATCCTCCTCCATCTCGAGCCCACGCGTGCAACTCGAGGCTTCAAAATCCCTTTTGTCTTAAAGAAAATTAAATATATTATGGTTGCATATATAAATACAAAATTATCTTCTATGATTGTGAATGTGGGAAAAACCCAAGCACTAATATCTGACCTTATTCAAAACAACATTCGAATGAAGCATCAATGTCCATTTTTATCGATGGTAGCATCAAGCTTGGAAAACCATGACAATGGTGAAAGAAAGATCAGAAAAACATATTCAAAATGGTTGCTTCATGTTTTAAACACATTTTTTCCCACACACATTCTATTTACAACTTTGATCCAGCAACGTGAGAAATTGACAAAGAGTCCACTCGACTATAATAACTGTGTAGAGCTTCAAATTGCTACTAGAGAGACAAGACCTTCAAAATCTTGCAAGATGCACTTGTACCAGTAGAATTGAAGGAGTGGGAATGGATGCTAGCTCCATGTATTTAAGATCCAATCATGCCTTTACCATGATAGTTCTAACATTTATACCCAGCTAATCCAACACCAAAACTCCATTGCAAACTACTGGCTCTACACCATATCACACAATGTTAAATGTATTTCTATTTGTGTCAACATAAGATTTTTAGGACACCCATATATGCAATTAATGGCTACAAAGTAGCCAAGAAACACAACTTATTGGATTTTTCAATCTCCATTTTCTTCTTATCCCCATGAATCCATGTTGCCTTTAGGGATGCTTGCTCTAATCTTCAAATATTTTAGGTTCATCTTCAATATGAACAACATTCTAAGATGAGCTTGGAAATGTTGCACTCTTAGACAATGCTCTGTACACAACTTCCATGATTGATGCTCAAAAAGAAAAGTTGCTTGTTTGTTGTACTTCCTCTACATTTCATCTTTCTTGCTACTGATGTTGATTGCTCTATTTCTCAAGTTCTAGGCATGGGTAACCCCAAAACCTTTGTCACCTCTTCATCACATATTCTCCACTCTAAAACTCCAAATGGCTTCCTTAGTTAGATAGAAAAATGTCAATGCCTTTTACCATAATTTGGGCAATGCTACAATACTTTTAAACACCAAGCATCTCCCAACAACAAAAGCACACCGGCTACTCCATCCACCACCCAAAAATAGGGATCTTTGGATAGGGGGAATTGAATAATAATGTTTTTTTGTTTTATAAAAACATTCAGGATAACTTTGGGAAAAATGTCAGGGAGGGAAGTAATGGTGTAACAACTTAGGCAAAAAATTGAAAAAAAAGCCTCACACATTTGACTAGTGAAAGTGAAGACAAACAAATGAGAATTAGTCTCAATAGAAAACCTCTGTCGATGAGGTTCCGACCTTAAAATTTTGTCCCCTTTTCAAATTCCTTTTCACAAGAAAGCTTAATGTTAGAATAATGGTCCTCAACAATTGTGAACCCTAGGACCCATATGATGGGCTCAATTATATCTTTTATTTGCTAATACATTTAAGAATCACAAGTCCTTACAAAATTGAAGAACAAATTGTATGTATTGATAACCATGTTGACTTCTTAAAAAAAAAATACATTCCATCCCTTTCATATCTCAGCAATTTGATGGAATTAGCCAAACCCCAAAGTGGGTCTGGCTAAAAAAAAAATCCATTTTCAAACAATTGAACTATCAAATTTATCCATTAATCATCTTATACTAATTTGATCAAAATGCAATCACTGTCACATCATTTAAAATTGACCATCAACTTTTCCTGCAAATTGCCAATTTCACGCCAAGAGGTCCTTTGACTAGCTTTAAAAATTGACCAAAACACTCAACTGGGCTCTAAAAATAGACATATTGAGTCTCTGTCCCACATTCTTGAACCCTGCAAAATCTTTTGTCATGAAAATCACTCAGTCAAAAGATAGTGATCATCAAATTTGCCTTCTTAGAACTACCTACAAGAAAACATGTTAGAAAACCATAAAACATGTTCGGATTTGGCTTTGCAAATAGGGCAAATTGACACTTGAAGGCATGAAAACTAGGGTGTTAGTTCATTGTCATGAGGATAAAATAAAATTGGGATTTGGGCTCATGAAAAATAATTGGACACATTCGTTGAGTGGTCAAAGTGGGCTACTTAGATTTGCAGAACTGGAAACACTGGTAGAAAAGCAATTTTCACAAACGGAATGGACCTAAGAAAGTGTGCAAATGAATTAGTCAAGACTTGCAAACGAGCACACTTAAAGTATTTTCAGAGTAGAACAAAACAGCGCAATCCATTTGATCTCACCTATCATGGAGTCAAAGTTATGACTTCATGAATAGGGCTACCGATTAATCTACACTTTATGACACTAGTAAAACTTTACAAATTGCATTTGGAATCGCGTTCAAGAATTGATCAAACAAATTTTTCATAAGCTCAAAATTAAAACATAATAAGTCTTTGACCTCTAGAATGTAATGCAAAAGGAATTATCTTACTTTGGTCAAGTGGGTCAAAGTTATAACAAGTCAAACAAGGCCTTCTAGAATTTTGAACAGTTTACATCAGCACGACAACAATAAACAACCAACTTTGAGGGATTCAAAACCTAGTCAAAACATGTCAAAATGACTCAAACTTTGAAACATAGGTTCTTTGATATGGATACTAAATAATCCCAAAGTGGTGAGACATGAAACATTATTGGGTACAAGGTATTCAAATATAAACTAGGCCTCTTGTTGTTATTTGACACTTCGGCAGAAATGCAAATTTGGGACAATGCTTAAAACAGAACTTCACAAAATGACTCAAAATGACAATTTATCTTCATGGGATGAGTGGATATACTAAATGAAAGGTGTTATAAATAGTAAAAACCTCTTAGGCCTCAAAAAGATAGCTGGGTACAAATGCATTAAATGTGCTTTAAAGGGCTCAAAAGCTTCAAATGGTACTCAAATCAGGAAGGCAATTTTGAGTCCCAATAGGACTAGTGCACTATGAGTAAGGATAATGTTGGATTGGATCTTTAAGATTTTAGGCTTTAGAGTATTGTGTTAGCAATCAAATGGATTGTAAAATCCATTGACGGTGATGAACCGTGGAAGATCCTTGTCAAAAATAACATTTGTAATGGATTTCCTACT
Source organism: Cupressus sempervirens (assembly GCA_028749045.1). Taxonomy (NCBI): domain Eukaryota; kingdom Viridiplantae; phylum Streptophyta; class Pinopsida; order Cupressales; family Cupressaceae; genus Cupressus; species Cupressus sempervirens. The sequence continues at coordinate 320,436,663 of CM053784.1, forward strand.
CGTGCAAACTATTGGAGTGGATTAGATATTCTGGATATTCTGGCTCTTGATGTTAAATTTTTTGTCAAAGGTTCTAATGTCTTTAAATCCTTATGGAAGGGTTGGCTTACTATTAGACCCCTGTTGGGTCCTCTTAAGAGAGTGGAACTAGGATAAAGATAGTGTGGGAGAGGTTCCATAGAGTGGAATCTAAAAAAAGATGGCAAACCTTTAGCTCTAGTATAGGTTTGTTCTACTAAGAAATGGGCACAAGATGGCATCTGTAGATTTCAAGATATCTTTATGGATGACAAGTTAATTCAGTGGGATGTTCTTCAGGATAGGTTCAACCTTCCCAATTCCCAGTGGAGGACTTATTTCTTTGTTAAACTTGTGATTGAGAGATCTTTGGCCTCCTCCTACTCCTCTCACTCCTCATGTTCCTTTTAGCTAAGATGACTTGACTCTACCCCTTCCACGTTGTTAATTCCAAATAGATTTATTCTACCCTTACTACCAACCATGCTATGCTTGATCATCTCAATTCTTGCTGGAACCTTGCCCTTAACCCCTTAATTTGGAAAAGATATTTGTAGAAGCTCTGGTCCAAACTGGTTGAACCTAAGATTTCTTATTCTTTGTGGAAATTTTGGTTTCACAAACTACCATTCATGAAGTCAAGAGGGATACCTAACATCTACCTAGTTTTCCAGTAGGATGAATCTGTCCTTCATGTTTTTTTCCTCTGTCATTTTGCTAAAGATGTTTGGGATCTGTTTGGTTTTTCCTTTGATGGGAACTTTAGCATTAATAGTATTCTTTCTAGGAATATTTGCAACAATAAATTGTTTAATTTATTATGGTCTATTTTATCTTCTCATATTCTCTAGCTAATTTGGAAACTTGGGAATAATGATGTATTTCAAGGAAAAGCTAGATTTCTTACTAAATCTCAAAAGAGACTCATATTACTTGATGTTTTTCTATAGGTAACAAAAATATTCAAACTAAAAGAAGTCAATTTCCTAAAGATCCTAAAAGAAGGAAAAGGGATTGTGGAATTAAAAAACTTGGCTCATAGCTACACTTCATTGAAAAAGGTTGAAGAAGTCAACATTCCCCTAGCATAGCTAGTGAACAAGCTGAAAGATAAAGGTAATTGGAAACCAAAGAATTTGGTTTCATCATTGCTTGGCTCACCCCTCATCCCTTCTTTGATCAAATATGCCACTATAAATTATAGTAGCAAGGAGGAGGACTAAATTCTACCCTTTTCTTCATTTTTGATATTTATCTATATATGTAGTAACTAATACTCTTTGTCATCGTGATCTATCATATATTATTTTTTGGTTCTCTTTTTGGGGGCTAGAAAATGGGTCTGGCATTCTCTCATCTCTCAGGTTGATAGATTGTTGAAACTTATCTCGATGTACTATTATGTACTCTCCTCTTGTGTTACTGATATGCAATAGAAAATAAAATTGATGATTTTTTCTCTAATTTAATTTATAAGGTTTCTTAGAAACCTTCTATAGTTGATACGTTGTGTTTCCAATTTATTTATAAGTGGATCTATCAATTTTCTCAATTTATTTTAAGCAGATTTAGAAATCTTTTAAGTTGAAGTTTAAGTTTAAAGAAAAGTTCTCTCGTCAATTTAATAATAGAATATTTAAGTGAACTTATCCATTTGATAAGAAAAACTCTTCAAGCTTAGAAAAAAGTGAACCTATCCACTCCATAATAGAATCTCTAAGCATAGACAAAAGGGAACCTATCCATTCCCTTATAGAATCTCTAAGCAAACTTATTATTTTTCTGGGTATCATAAGAAGCTCATTATATGTGGAGGGGTCAAAAGGAAGGGACAAACTTATGTTGCAAAAAGAGTCTTCTTTTTTATGCTTTACTTCATTTAGAGCTTCATTTTGTCCAACAACAAACACATGATTTCCAAATTTCTAAACAACCTCTCCAATTGAAATAAAATTGTGCCTTAGCCTTATAAAATAAAAATTATTTTGAATGTGTTCCCAATGATCTATTTTAGGATGCATGTGTACCCTCAACATAACACATCGACTACGATGATTGGTATTCCACCAAAATCTATTCATGCAAACAAGATCTTCTAATCGATAACAAGGCCAAAGAAAACATCTTATATTTTGCCTTGTATCTATAATCAAATGTTCATTTTTTTTCATTAGACCTTGGTCATTTGGTATCTCCTGACTATTGAATCTTATACTCTCATCCAAATGGTTTTCCAAATTCAAAAGATTCAAAATTCAAAATTCAAAATTCATTGTGATGTCTTGGAAGAAAAAAATCTTCAAAAATGAAAGAACTTGAAATTTTTTCATTTACATCCTGTATTTTTCTTCATCTTTGAGATCTATCAACAAAAAATTCATTAATCTTTTTCTTCTTTAGTTTGAATAAAAGACTTGCAATTTTATATACAATGAATTGATCATTAAAGTACCCCGACACAAGATGTCTATTCAAGAGTATATAGTTGGTTTGTTCACGTTGTTTCCTACTAGATCATGATGCAAATATGCATAGGTGGATATAAAAGAAAAAAACATAGTTACAAGAATAGATACCCAATTAGAACATTTCTAGAGAGTTTAAAACTAATCACATAGCATCCCATTTCAACCTATATAGTAATTGTTATTATTCATTAAAATTCTAAAAATAAAGTACCTTTATTTAGCACCAATTATTAATCCCAACTTCCATTCATTTCAAGTAATTATGTTGTTAATAAAAATAAAATTAAAAAAGAAAGCAAGTTATTACTTTGTGAACAGTCGATTTAAGTATAAAATAAAAGCTAACAAGAGCAGCTTGACTCCCTGCCTAGGTGGGGACAAGAAAGGAAGTGTAGAAGAGGGTAAAATAATGTGTAGTTGGCATTGGCTCAAGTTTTATATGATATGCATTGATAATTTGGAAGAGAGGAAAAATAAAAATGGTTGTAATGGGAATTGTATTTATAATTTTGAAGTGTTGCTTTCTCTATTATTTTCTATGAGATTTTTAAAATTTTTAAAATATTCTTCTTGGTAACAAGAATAGATTGGAAGGAGTAGAGTGGAAGAGGAATAAGTAAAAATTGTTGGTGAATGCAAGTTAAAGCCAAGATACCATTAAAACAAGAGAATGCAAATCTATTGTTGTGTAAGATTCCATAAAGCATGAAAATCCAACATCTATTTCAAACTCTTTGCCTTAAAAAAGAATATTGACCATCCATACAAAATAAATATAAAATCAATATTTATAATGTTGAGTACATAAAAATATAATTATGCACATTGCACACTTGTCTTCTTCGGACTAAAGAAAAAGTCAACATGTATTCCAAATTCCTTTTCAAAAGTTTCACCCATCTTGTGATACCCATAATAGTTTATATCCTTGGACTGATATCAGTTTCTGCATACTAAAAAATTCCAACTTAACAAGACATGAAAACTTAGAACATACTTGGACTTCTTTATAAAATTTCTATTACTTTATATGAAATACATTACAAAATGCATTAGACCAATGTATTAGTAGGTTAAGATAATGTCCCCAAGGGGTTCACAGATAAAAACCATTAGGCCAAAATGAAGGCCTTTGAGACATACAAAGTTTCATTGTGCATTCTATTCATAACATTTTGAAGGGAGAAAAAACTATATATTTTCACTCTAATTTGCACAAGAATCTTAAAATAGTGGTGTAATCATTGTCATTGGGCATGGAGAGTCTATAAAGGAGAAAATCAACCTATTTTTCTAATGTGAAAACCATTGTTTTGCATCCAAACTCTATTTTTAACACATACCAAGTATATTACAAAACCTTACCAAGTATACAACTCCAACTTTGGTGGGAATTAAGCCAAAAATTGGTACACAATTATGCCCAAGTACTTAGTGAATATCAATCTTATGGTACACACCATAATTCTAGCAATGGTAACAATAAAGATTAAATAGTCTCAGTCTATAGAAATCCATGCCAAAACATTTGTGTTCCATTGAAAATAGTAGCTAAACAACAAAATTATACACTACTAAGATAAATTCCTTTGCACTAGAAAAAAATTACAAGTCTTGGGTAAAAATTATCCCCAGCATACAAGACTAAGTATTGGATGAATTTATTCACAACACATGAGCATTTCCAAATGAAATTATTCTCAAGATAGAATGACATCTAGTCTAAATTTTCCTCTTGAAGTAGAGAAAAATAGAATTCTAACCAAAATTTGTAAGTTTAAAATTTGTATTCATGACAAATTTTTTTGGTGAGAAATAAAATATTGGTGGTTTTAACAGTTACGAGGATTTAAACAAAATTTGCCCACTCAATGAGCTAAATTGGAAAGAGAACCTATATACATCGAAGGAAAACATTAAATTTCATATCATCTTTCAATAATATTTTTCTTTACAAAAAATATAAAAATAGAATTAAGATAATATAATTTCATCAAGTTTGGGCCAGAGTATAGCAACAATAAACAACTCCAATAATAGTAAAGTACATTAGAGTTGGGCCTAAAGTGAAGCAATGCCACATTGCCACAAAAATAGTGAAGCGTCAGGCACATCAGGTTTCATCTTGGATTATAGCATTAACACAGAGCCTCCATAATGATGAGGTAGGTAATAGAAAAGTGCTCACCCAATATTTGAAAAGATCTTTTGAAATCTAAACCAAACTAAAACTACTGACTAGGAAAAGTTGGTGTCTAATTCTAATATGTTCCCTTAGAAATATATAAAGATCAGAACTATGTTGCAATAATTAGTTCAAATTTCAAATATTATTTGTAACTAAAAACATCAAAATCATAGTCTTTAGAAGAAAATTTCATATCAATTAGAAAACTAATATTATTTTTTTTCCCCTATCCAAATCTTTAGCAACCAAATTTTAAAATTGTGTAATAGATATTCTTCAAAAATTTAAGATGACACCTTTTTTTTTGTTTTCAATGCAAAATCTTAGATAATGGACTAATAAATTCATCATAGGTAATAAATCAAAATATTCTCGTTTTCTTTATACTTTGATTAAGATAATCTTCATTTTCTCTATAGTAAATTTATCATAGATAATATATAAATATAATCTCTTTTTCTTTGTAGTTTTGATTAAAATATTTTCTATTTTTTTTATAGTTAAATATAGCTTTGATTTTACATTATATAGATAGATATGAATTTGATGGAGAATTGGTTAATTAAAATTGAACTATATAATTCTAGATCTTATATTAGAAAAATATGAATTGATTGTAAATCGACAAATTCAAATGAAATTAAAGTTGAATAATTTAATTTCAAGATATCTATAATCATAAACCTCCATCACTAAATAAAATAAAAAATTTAAGACTATAGTTCCAAATCATAAAATTGAATAAACTCTTAAAATACAACTTCAACAATAAATTATAGCACTTTACGATTTATACTAGTTAGTACAAGGAAAGAAAGAAGGAAAAATTACTATATATTTTAAATCCAATGTGGAAAGAATAATAGCCTAGTTGAATAAGTGAAAAGTTGAAACATATAATTTCAGCTTTAATAACACACATCCACCTATATTTAATTAGGATTAATGAGGTATGGAGAAAATAAATGGTAAGTGGTTGCATTCATTTATAAATTTCGGTAAACTAAACCTGTAAAAAGTTGCTCTTTGATATATTTTTTAATTTAGGGCATAAATACATCCATTAGAAAGAAGAAATGATGAGCATACGTCATACTAAAACTAAATATACTCATGAAATAAGCATTGGAAGACATAATTTACAATGATTTCAAAACAAAAATACATACCAGAATAGAAAATATACCCTAAGCTTATCAATCTTCCAACTTTATCTTTCTAATCACCTACAAGGCATTACCATTAGGAGTTCTTGCACCTCGCTTTAATACAAATGTTCATTCATCTTTCAAATCAAAACATTGTAAACATATCCTTGCACCCCAGTTTAGATAAAATAACTATTTCAAAATTGTTTATGAAAATTATATATGCTAACTTCTGATGAAACAACATGCCAACACAGTTCTTCCATAAAAAAAAATTACATTGACAAAATACCTCAAGTCCGAAAGCTAAGTCAAAATAGAAAAAGAAAATGAAGCTTACTAATTTGAGAGCTTTTTAGGTGAAGCCTTTTAAACATACCTAGGCAAAGTTTTTTTTCTTCCACTTGCTAGGTGTAATCGGTGTGTTCAAATGTGAAAGTCCATTGAAAAATAGAAACATTTTGAAGGCTTGGGAAGTAAAAGAAAGGATTCATCAAGAACTTGATGTGGACACCCATTTGATGTTGCTTGAAAGATGTGCCCTACTATTAGACGTCTTCTCAACAAGTAAAAATCCTAAGATAGAACTCTTTCAGCTATTATTTCAAGTAAAATGAGATGGATTTCTCATCTACCAAATGTCTTTGCATGCAAGCCAAATGTAGATACACGAACATGTGATTCATTTGACAAATGTTACTTACAAGATTACATACAAATCTTAACCAATTTTGTGAATTAATTACAGAAAGACCATCAAAAAAAAATTGCTCCAGCCAATTAAAATAATAAGATGAAACATGAATTAATATAATGAAATGATCCAAACTATAGTATAAAGTTTTTGACATGATTTTTAAGGAAAGATAAATTGAATAAGAAGCACAATAAAACTTTAGTCTTGTGCCTAACGGGAGGGACTAATAAACCATCTTAATATACCTATAAATTTAGACAAATTCATTCGTGCAATATTGAAATAAATAAATAATTCCGTAGTAGGCTAAACATATGAAATCAACGACAAAAATATAGGGTAGAAATCTGCAACTCAAAACTACCGTGAGAAGCAATTCTGGGCAAGTGATTTCGTAGCACCGACCTGGAGCTGTGAGGAAGCCAAACCCTGCAATACGTGTAATGTAGTGTGGCAGGAGCTTATCTTGACACTTTATAGTCCCCTGCTAACCCTCAAACGTGGGCTTCTTTCATCTCCCAAAAATGCAGGAACGACACCTGTCTTTCCTACACACGACACCACCGCTCCACAGCCCTATTTATACTCAAAACTCCTTAAACACTAAGCCTGAATGAGAACTTGAAGAAACATCAAACACATCGAAATTCCGTAACCAAGTAGGCGTTTTCCTTGTTTCCTTTCAAAATTTCCGACATGTTTATGTTCTAACCACTGAGGATCTGTTTGCAGACAATAGGCATTATGAACACTGAGCAACAGCAAGAACAGAGGCAGAGCTTGCAGGGGCAAACTGGTTCTGAGCAGCAACATGAGCAGAGGCCGGGACTTGAGGGGCATACTGGTCCTATTACCATTGGAGAGGTAAATTTCAGTTTCTTTTCAAGCAAAATCGGGCATTTTATAGGATTCCGGTGGTAATATGGAGTGTGCAAATGGTTCAGGCGCTAGCAGTGGTAGCGAAGGTGAATCCGGAGAAGCAGATTGATCCGGCGACTGTGAGCGCCCTCAGGAGCTTGGAGGGCAGAGCCACCGGTGTGCGCGAGGGTTTGCACGGCGGCCCGGCCTCCCAAGCACAGCATGTTCTTGAACAGAGAACCGCTGGGATCCCTGATCGCCGCACCCTGGGACAAATCTTAAGCGTGAGTAGCGCTTAAATATGTGCATTTTAGGGGTCTTTTAAAGTTTCTGTTGAAATCTTGCAACATGACGGATTTTCAGTGAACTTCATGAATTTTTAATGATACTTGTCAAAATTATCTTAGATGTTTAGGTTTTTGTATGCAATAAGAGATATTTTCAGGGACTTCATGGTATTTTTAAAGATTCTGTCAAAATTATCTTTAATGTTAAGGTTTTCGACACAATAAGGAGGATTTTCAGTTGACTTAGTGTTTATTTATAAGATTCTGTCAAAATTCTCCCGAATGTTTAGTTTGTGTATGCGATAAGAGAGATTTTCGGAATTCGTGATTGTTTAGAAGATTCTGTCAAAAAAGTCATTAATTTTTCGATACAATAAGAAGGATTTTCAGTTGACTCCGTGATTTTTTTTAAGATTCTGTCAAAATTCTCCCTCATGTTTAGTTTGTGTATGCGATAAGATAGATTTTCAGAAGAATTCACGATTGTTTACAAGATTCTGTCAAAAAAATTATTAATTTTTAGTTCTTGTATGCAACAAGAGGGTTTTCTGTGGACTCCATGAATTTTTTTGTAAATACTGTCAAAATTTATGTTAATGTTGAGGTTCTTGTCCGCATGAAGGGAGATTTTCAGTGGATTTAATGAATAGAACAGGGATTACTTCACGTTGATGCCTGGTTAGGGTTATATTGATTTCTTCTAATTTTAGGGATTTTTTTGGTGGTGCAGCGGGCAAAGGACATAGCGGAGCTTAATAAACCAGTGAACATGAGGGATGCGCAGAAGGTGGCGGAGGCGGAAATGCGGAATGAGGCAACAGGACATCTGGAGGATAATGGAATCGCCGCTACTATCCAGCGAGCTGCGGAGTGGAACGCCGAGCAGGGGCACATAAATCCTAACGTGAACTAGTTCTTTCTGCCCTGCCTCTGGAGCTGTATGAAAGACCCTGTAGATACACATACACTGTTCTCTCCAATGTAAACAACAATCATGTAACTTACTCTAAACAAATTAGAGAATTGTATATGTATAATGGCTTCTTCGTTAATGCACATTTTCTAAAATAAATTAAATAAAAATAATAAAAAGAAATTGTTATTTCGGCTGGTAGGCTATTTTGTGACTCGATAAGACTTTTTTTTTTCATATATATTTTTTTGTTTTCAATTACAAATATAGTGGTTTTTTTCTCAAAATTTCTTGTTGAAGAGCAAATACTCAAATACATTTTTGAATTTTTGGATTAGTTTTTTCCGGATTGATTTTTCCTTTGTTTTCAATTACAAATATACTGATAGAAATTTTTTAATTGTTTTCTTTCGTGGGTAATAAGTATTTTTAATATATTATTGAAATATCAATATTATAGAATTACATATATGCTTTCAAAAAGCTAGTATTTTCAGAGACATTCATTGATTTTTCCTTTGTTTTTTTAATATATCATTGAAATATCAACATTATAGAATTACATATGCTTTCAAAGTATTTTCACATACATTCATTGATTTTTCCTTTGTTTTCAATTACAAATATAGTGAGAGAAAATTTTTAATTTGTTTTATTGTCAGTAATATATTTTTTTAATATATTATTAAAATATAAATATAAATAGAATTACATACATGCTATTATTAAAATATAAATATAAATAGAATTACATACATGCTATTATTAAAATATAAATAGAATTACATACATGCTATTATTAAAATATAAATATTACAGAATTGCATACATGCTTCAAAAAAGCCAACCAAAAGCCAACCAACATTTTCACAAACATTTTACTATATCCCTCAACTCCTATTTGAGATAAACCCATCCCAAAAACATCTTAGCCATTATTAATTTGGCTTTATCGGATGTCACTTGTCCTTGCCTCGACATGACCCTTTTCCTGCATTGCATTAGTCTGCTTCATTTCCTGGTCGTCCACATCTTGCCTTCAAAATATCATTTTAATCTGTTGGCCTAGTTTTGTTGCCATCCTCAAAAACTTCCTTTCATTGTCTGTCGATTTTACCCACAAAAAAGTTAAGCCAATCTTCCCCTTCACTTTGAATTTTACCCTATCCATCCTCCTTATCCTTCTTGCACCAACACTTCTCTTTTTTATTCAAAAATCTGCACCAAGAATTTTACCCTATCCATCCTCCTTATCCTTCTTGCACCAACACTTCTCTTTTTAATTCAAAAAACAACACTTCTCTTTTTAATTCAAAAAAATCTGCACCAAGAATTTTACCTTATCCATCCTCCAACACTTCTCTTTTTAATTCAAACAAAAAAATCTGCACCAAGAATTTTACCCTATCCATCCTCCAACACTTCTCTTTTTAATTCAAAAAAAAAGTTAAGAAAAACTGCCAATCTCCTCCTTCACCTTCATTATTCTTCTACTCACACCAGGAATTCTACCTTGTCCATCCTCCTTATCCTTCTTGCACCAACACTTCTCCTCTTCCTTGGGTGGTTAATGAAAAATCCTCTAACCCTCTGCCCACTCTCCTCCACCAATTTTTCCCATGCCTGCTTTGTTTTATCTTTATAAACTTCCTTATCAACTCTTGTCGGCCACCACAGGAAACCTACTCTACCTCTTTTCATTCTTTACTCTCTATAGTCAAAGCCTTTCCCCAGCCATGCCCATTCTAAGGGGGATTCCATTCCCATAATTAAATTAGCAAGGAACAAACTTTTCATCACCCACTCCACCTCATCCACCGAGCTTTCAATTTCCAGTCCTCGAGCCATTATCATTGCTGTGATATCTGCATTGATCTTCCAATGATGTGTGTAATTTTGAAAAATCTCTCCAACTATTTCTTTCACAGCTTCCACTACTCCTGACATTTGGCATTTTAACAACATTTTCATCCTTTTTTCCTGCACTGATCCAAAAAGAGCTTTCTGTTGTCTATTGGTTTAGAAGGTAAAGGTCGCCTCCATCTACTATCAAATCTATCACTTTCACTACTTTCAGATTTACTATTTTAAGTGGTTAGACTTACTTTCCAACCATTAATTTATAATGCTTTCTGACTGCCTTCCTCTTTAAGAAAATGTCCCATCATTCCTCCGCACATATCAAATATGTTAGTTGCCATCTTTTGTCATAATGAAAATGCCAATTGCTGATTTCTCAAATCTTTTCCCCGCACATATCAAATATGTTAGTTGCCATCTTTTGTCATAATGAAAATGCCAATTGCTGATTTCTCAAATCTTTTCCTCCTTTTAATTGAAAGTCCTTTATGACATTAGTCATCAATCCTTTCAATCTCCAAAGCCTTTGCCCTGCCTTGAAAAGGTCACCACACAATCAATGTTAAATTCAACTACCTTTGAAATTTCCCAATGACTACATTATTCAAAGATTGACATTCTTTCATTTGCTAAACCTCCTATCCACTTTGACAGAGCATTTGCCTCTCTAAAACATGAAATATTTTAAATTCCTCAAACCCATTTAACTCCTTCACAAAATTTCCTAGGTGCCATGCATGGATTGAATTTTTACTCATTTCCTACACCACCACCATTGAGTCTCCTTCTAAAATATTTGTTTTTCCCTCCACATCTTTTTATACATTTTAAAGCTAACAATGTTGTTGGGAACTCTGCTTCATTATTTGTCTCATTCTTCAACTTTAAAGCTCCATAAGCCAATATATTCCCTAAATTGTCCTTTACAATGCATCTCCATCAAAATTTACTTTTAACCATTTTAGGAGCTTTTGACTTTGCCTCTTTTCTTTTCTTGGCTTTAGGCCTTGCTAATCCTATCTCTCCATCTTTTTCAATTTTAATCCCTAGCCACCTATTCTGAATTGCCCTATTAGTATTCATGAACACACAATTTGATAAATTTTTCCTAAAGACTGCTGCATTCATCACTTCTTCAATAGAATGATCTATTCTTTTAAAGAGCTTATCAATTGTCTCTGATCTATCCTGAAATATCCTCCTATTTCATTCTTTGCAAACCTCCCATATCATAATTGAGGGACAAATTATCCAAATACTTTCTAAACAATTTCTTCTTCCTTCCCTCTGTCATGAAATGAAAAGGACCTTGAGAGAGGGGCACCATGGTCCTACCCAACCCAATTTTCCTGGGAGGTGACTCCAACAGTTTCCTACTATGCTATAGTTTAACAATAAGTGATTCACATTCTCCTCATCCTTTTCACACATAACACATTTTGTAGGGCCCTAGAAACCAAATTTTCTTCTTCTCTCCCCTGTGAAGATTCTTCATTGCAAATGTGCCAACCTTTGGGAGAATTTCTTTACTCCAACATAAATCTCTTGCATCAAAACATTCATCCATCCTAGAATCTAAAATTTCATATCCTAGCTTAACTAAATATTTGCCCAAGGTTGTTGGACACCAACTAATTTGATCTTCATTATTTAAAATGCAAACCTTTCTCCTCTTGAAAATCTCCCCGAGGGAGTGTTGTTGTCCATCTGAAAGACCCTCCACTTGCCAATCTTTCCATTTCCATATTTCTCCAAAAACCCCATCACTCTTCTCCATATAATTTTTGACATTCCTGCCCCACTTATCACATAAAATTTGTTTCAAGTCTGCATCACCACATTCCTCATCTATGGATTTGTTTCCGTTCCAAGAATTCTCCCAAAAATTTTCCCTATTCCCATCTCCTATGACCCAAGAGATATGGTCAGTAATGACATGTCTGCAAGATAGTATAAAATTCCATATTGCTAGACCTCTTATTAGATTTTGAATAGTTAAAATCCGTAAATTGTCATTAGAATCCAAATATTTTGCCTTCATAATCCTCATCCATAAATACTCAACATCATCTGCCAACTACCACACTAACTTAGCCTCTAAAGTTGTATTCATTGTATTCCAGTCTCTAATACCTGCCTGTCCAAACTTGTTAGGCCTACAAATTTTCTCCCATTTTAGTAGAGGCCATTTTTACCCCTCTCTTGCCTCACTCTAGAAAAATTTATTCATTTTCCTTTCCACTAAATTGATCACCTTCTTTAGAATTTTTAAATAGGTCATTGAGAAAATCGGAACTGCTAAAACCACATATTTTAACATCAAAATCCTACCTGTTGAAGTTAGCCATTTCCCTTTCCAGCCTTCCATTTTCCTCAGACATTTCTTAGCTAACCCCCTCCAAACTTCACCTTTATTATGTCCTTGAAATAAATGGATTCCCAAATATTTACTCAGAAGAGATCCTTGCCTTATATTGATAATTCTTCCTATAGCTCTTCTTCTAGAAAGAAGGGTGTTAAAAAAGAAAATTTTAGACTTTGCCCAATTTATTTTTTGTCTTGAAACTTCCCCATAAATTTCCAAAGTTTTCTTCATAACTCTCGCTTCCCACTTTGAGGCTTCCCTCGTAAGGAAGGTGTCATCCACAAACTATAAATGTGAAATTAGATCTACTCCCCTTGCAACCTTAACCCCTTTCCACTAGCCCTTTACCCTTCTTTCTGTAATTAGCCTCCCCAAAACATCAACCAAAATTATAAATGGGAAAGGAGATAGAGGATCTCCCCATCTTATCCCTTTTTCTAATTTGAAAAAACCTTGGGGACTACCATTAATCAACACTAAGAACCTTACTGAATTTAGACAACCTTTAACCAAACTAATCCATTCCTCTTTAAAACCAATTTTTTTTCAAAACTATAAATAAAAAAACTATATTTACCTCATCATAAGCTCTTTTTTATATCCAGCTTAACCATCATTTTACAAAGTTTGTTTGTTTTGACCAAGTGGATCATTTCATGAGCTATAATCACCTCTTCAAAAATTGATCTTCTTGGAGAAAATCCACTTTGTTCCTCTGAAATTACATCATCTAGCACTTCTTTTAGCTTGTTAGCCACAACTTCTGATATGAATTTGTACACAATGTCACATAAAGAGAGAGGCTTAAAATCATCAAAGGTGTTACATTCCTCCTTTTTAGGAACAAGGGCAATAAAAGTGTTATTTAAATCTTTTAGACCAAACCCTCCTCTTCTTGATTCTTCCACCATCTCCCAAATTTCATCTTCTATACATTCCCAAATGAGTCTAAAGAAACTTCCTATGAATCCATCAAGCCTTGGACTCTTGTCTTTCCCCAAACTCCAGAGCGCTTTTTTCGCTTCCTATTTAGAGACTACAACATTTAACCTTACATTTTGCTATCAATAATACATTTTGGAATACATTCTAGAACCTCCTCATCAAGATCCTCCCCCCAACCTCTATTCTACCTCTATTCTTGAAGAACTTAATTGCAACCTTTTTTATTAGGATTGGGTCATTTATTACCTCAACTTCTCCATTCTCAATTGAGAAGATTTTATTGTGAGCTCTTCTCATTTTTACTGAATTGTGGAAAAACTTTGTGTTCATATCCCCTTCTTTCAGTCAAGTTTCCCTTGACTTTTGCCTCCAAAACATTTCTTCTCTTAACAGGATCTCATCATCATACTCTATTTTTATCCGCTTTTCATTCTTAAAATCATCCTCATTCATACCTCCCTGGATTATTTTCTCATTCATTTTAAATTTTGCTTCCAAGTCATCTTTTCTTTTAAAGATGTTTTGGAAAGATTCTTTGTTCCACACCTTCAGTTTTCCTTTTATATACTAAAGCTTCTTAAGTATCTTAAAAGCCATGTTACCTTCCCTCTTTGGAGCTTCCTACCATCAAATTTCAACCATTTCCTAGAAACCATCTACCCTCATCCACATAGCCTCAAATTTGAAAGGGCATCGATCAAGGGTAAGTTCCTCATGTAATCTCAGACTAATGGGGAAGTGGTCAGACCCAGGAATAGGCATAATCTCAACTTCCACAGACCAATCAACTTTAGTCCAATCCCCTCCTAGAAGGAACCTATCCAATTTTTCAACAATATTAACAAATCCTTGCCTCATATTGTTCCATGTAAAGTCCTCCTATTTGAAGAGAATATTGATAAGTCCATTATCCATAACAAAGGATGAGAAGTCATCTTGTGAGGTTGGCCTCCAACCTTTACCTCCCTTTTTTCTTCTGGGTATAAGATAGCATTAAAATCCCCTCGTACTATGGTGATTTCATCTTGTAAGATTTCCAACACATCTGTAAGTGTTTTCCAAAGTTCTCTCTTCTTTCTGATTTGAGTTGGGCCATATACATTAATGATATTGAATCCATATCCCAGTTTTTTTGAGGAGACCTTTAACCATTGCCACTTCCTTTTAGACTGAATTACAATTCCCTTTACTATTTCCTTGTTCCAAAGGACACATAAACCCCTAGAGGCTCCCTCAGTATCTACCCAAATGCTTTCCCATCTACACAACTTTCTTCTCATTCCTTCCAAATCATCCTTCTTTACCTTATTTTCCTACATGAATATTATATCCAATTTTTCTTGATCTAGGCCTCTCCTGACCAAGTGGATTTTGTCAAGGGCATTGCATCTCCTGACATTCCATGAGCAGATCTTCATCCCTTTTGGGAGAGGTTCTTACCCCTACCCGATTTCAATTTACTTTGACTTCTAGCACTTCCTACTATCTGAATCAATGCATTGATTGTTCTTCTTCCCCTTTTTTGACTCTCCCCAATAGTCACTTTATGTTTTTTACTTTCAAATTTCTCAATGGTTCTATTTTCTTTAAGGGTCATATTTTGCTCCATCCCAAAAAAATCTTCATCCTCTTTTGCATCTCCTTCTACTTCCTCCCCATTTAGACTCTCCTCTGTGCTGGACTCCTCTAATCTTCCTTTTAGGTTTTTGATTAGGGAAATTTCAATATCCTTAAAAACATCCTCAGTCCCCCCCTCTCGATCACCATCTTGCCTAGTTATATACCCTTCATTCTCCTCCCATTCTCTATGTGCTTCTATTAGTATTTTAGACACCAATTCTAACTGACAATCACATTCTTGAGGTTCTGGAGTTCCTTCAACTTCCTTGTTAACCTTTCTTTCAATTTCTTCTATATTTTTGTCTATCAGTCTTTCCTCTTCCACTATCCTAATCCTCACATCCTTCCTTATTTCACAAATCTTTGATCCTTCCCTCCATTTCTTATTTGCATCTCCTTGCTATATTTCCTACTATAAGTTTTTGATTCCTACATCATTTTCCACATCCTCACCTAAAGCCTGACCCCCATTCAAAAACTCACATTCCCTCAAACCTATTTCCTGACAATTGTTTTCTCTTGTTTTTACCATCATAATGTTTTCTATTTCTGTATTATCCCTCTTCCACCAATTTTCACTCACATCCTTTGAGACTTCTAAAATACTTGCTATCTTTATCGCCCTTTTGAGTAGCATTTCCTCTTCCTTTTCTTTATAATGTCCATCTTGTTTTCACTCTTTGGAGTCATGTTCCTCACATAGATAGAACTCATAGACCTTTAACCCTTCCTCCATTGACACTGGTTGTCTCCACACAACCCCATGAATAAAAATCTCAATCATTTCTGGTATTGGGTGGCAGTCCTTCCACACTATACATATTCTTTGGAACATTTGCAGAGTTTCTCTGTCCACCATTTATGTTGCCTTTATAAATGTTCCTAGTTTGTTTCCAATCACTTTGTAACACTGCTCCTGCAAATATTCCTAAGGCAGATTTCTCAAACCTATCCAAATAGGGAGTTCTTTTATTACCTCCTTTGTTGGATCAAAATTTATGATCCATTTCTTTAAATAGAACCCATATCCATCCATACAATATGGGCCACTATTCAAAATCCAATCCCTATCTTGTGCTATATCAACTGTCACCATACAAAAACCATTTTCAAGAGTTTTAAAATCTTTTACTTCCCCCCACTTCTCATCACACCACTTTTTGACCTTCTCTATTGCAAAACTTGGCCCTGCCCACTTTAGAAATAAAGCATTTTTTCTCCAGAAAGTCACTTCTCTCCTCTATCAAACACCTATCTAGCACTACTTTTCCATTATGCAGTGCATCCACTGTTGATCCTCAACCATTTGTTTCTTTTAATTTTCAACTGCTTGTGGTTTTCTTAGTTTTTTTACTATATCTTCAAAAACCACCTTCCCGTCCAAATTTCCCAATGTAAATCTTTACACCGGGTGTGTTCTCCTACCATTTTCTATCTATCTTGCTCTCCCATTTCACCATTTGTCTTCATTGTTTTGGCCCACTCTCTTCCATTGAAAGCTTTCCCTGAAAGTTCTATTCCCATTTTGCCATCTCCCATTCCTATTCCCCTAATAAAACCTTCCTTCATGTTTCCTGAATGGTTCCCAGCCATTTCCTGACCTTCCAAGTCACCCATAATTCTTGTTGCCTGCTAGAAACCCTCTCTAGGTTTCTCTCCTCCATCGCTTCGCCATTACTAACTTCCTTTGTGTTGAGATTATGACTGAAATTTTTTAATTGTTTTCAATTACAAATATATAGTGATTTTTTTCTAGAATTTCTTGTTGAAGAGCAAATACAGGAATATATTTATTTTGGTCAAGCCTCGTGTATTTGTGTACATTAATTTTTTCTCAATTTTAGACATTAATTTTTCCTTATTTTTCAATTACAAACAAAGACATTACAAATATAGTGATTTTAAAAAAAATTTGAAATATATATATATATATAGAGAGAGAGAGAGAGAGAGAGAGAGAGAGAGAGAGAGAGATTAATAATAGAGATACCCAAAAAAAAAAATACACAATACAAAGATACTCAAAGGCGAGGCCTCACTGAGCGTATCACATAATATAGCTACTACTAAAATATATTTTTTATTACAAATAGATTTTTTGTTTTTTGTTGTTATTGAGCAAATAGTGGAATATATTTATAATTACAAATAGTGATTTTTTTCTCAAATTTTTGTTTTGGTTGTTTTTTTCGTTGTTTTTGAGCAAATAGTGAAATATATTTTTATTACAAATAGTGTTTTTTCTCAAAAAAAATCTTTTTTGTTATTACAAATAGTGAATTTTTCTCGAAATTTTTCTTTTGAAGAACAAGCCACATCTATTTTGTCTACTTTGTCTATAGGAATTCAATATTTTTTGAACTGTGTCTATTTTTTCTACTTTATCTATAGGAATTTTGTGTAATGTCTGTACAAATTCAATATATTTTGAGCCACATCTATTTTGTGTGCTTTGTCTATAGGAATTCAATGTTTTGGAAAGAAAATAATGGATTTGCACTTTTTTAAAATTCAAAATTCAAAAGAAATGGATTTTCACATTTTTTAAATAAAAATATTCAAAAGAAATTGTTATCCATTCAAATAAATGAATGGATTCTTTGTTAATACACTTTTTTTAAATAAAAATTTTAAAAGGAAATTGTTATATGTCAAAGTGGGCTGCTAGGCTATTTTGTGATAAAATGTAAAAGAAATTGTGAATTTTTGAATTTTGGTCAAGCGGCATCTATTTTACGTATGATGTGTTTTGGAATTCAATGTCTTGGTGGACAAAATTGGTGATTGGCAGAAAAAAATAGTGATCGAAATGTCTAAATGTCTTACATAAAACAATGACCAAAATTTGAGAGCTTTCACATTATTTCTGATTTGATTTAATATCATCTTATTTTTCAATTACAAATATAGTGATTTTTTTCTCCCTTTTTTTTAGTTGTTAAATACTAATATATTTTTGATTACAAATAGTAAATTTTTTTTGTTTTTTTTTTGGTTTTTTTTTGTCATTGCTAAGAAAATAGTGAAATATATATTTGATTACAAATAGTGATTTTTTTCTTGAAAGTTTTCTTTTGAAGAACAAATATCATCTATTTTGTCTACTTTATCTGTAGGGTTTCAATTTATTTTGAGTTGCATCTATTTGTGTACTCTATCTATAGGAATTCAATGTCTTGGCAGACAAGAATGGTGATCAAATTCAATGTTTTGGTAGGAAATGAATGGATTTGCACTTTTTTTAAAATTAAAAAATTCAA
>CM053784.1:322475289-322707789 GCA_028749045.1 Cupressus sempervirens
TTACAGTTTTAGGGATCTTAGTACAAATGTAAGAGAACAATTTGAATAACATTATTAGGTTTCAATTTTTATTCTTTACAAGTGCTTGTAATGTAGTTAATCAAATAAACTGATACTATTCATATATCCTAACAATATTGTATCATTATTCATAAGTACAAAACATTTATGAATGATTAAATAATTATTAAAATATTAGAAATATGCATTATTATATATAATACTATTGTTTTTTTAATTGTTATATTGCATCCCCATCTTAGTTATAAGATATATTGCGAATCCAATCAAAATGCAATTCATTTAAATTTTTTATATGTAGTTTAATCTTTGTTGAAAGTTTGAATCTTTTAAATATTTGAGCTCTTTCAATGGTCATCATGGAAGTAGACTTTTGAAAATTCTATTTAAGATCACTGTTTTCCAATTGGGAATTTATGAATTTATTTCATCTACATCCTGTTGGGACATCAAACAAATCAACATATGCAGTTAAGTCACAAAAGATTTAATAAGATTAGAGTTGAATTCTCATGTGTCATAATCTAATTTTTTTATGAATAAAGTTGTTGAATTGCATTTACATATTGTCCTAGATAACCATGAGTTGTGTTTGTACCTTCATGTTGCAATTATTTTAATTCTTTGATCTTATTTCTACCATTTTATTTTTATCTAACCATATTTATTTTAGTCCACATAAGCATTTGTTAACAAAAAAGATATATCATTTCTTAATTTATTTTTAATGTATATCTTACAATATTTGTAATTTCTTATGCATATACATAGATTCACACATAACAAGTAGAAGAGACATAAGGTCACTCCCTAATGTCACTAGGGAAGTTTTTTGAAAGTAACACTAACAAATATAGATTTGGAAAGCTAAGAAATTAAAACTCACAATTTATTTCATCTATTTTTTCCCATATATTAATGAAGTATAAAGTGTTGGCAGTGGGCCAATGTTCGTTGCAAGGTTTGCGACATGGCTTAAATGCCTCCTATGGTTCTATAAGACTATTGGTTGTATTGGGAATTAATAAGTTGATCTTTTGGCGCAATGACAACCCTATCCTTTCTAACACTTGGTATCAGAGCTTGGTCATAGGTTCAAATCCTACAAGCCACGGTGAGTGACATTGGGAGGGGGATTATTGGCAGTAGCCTAGCATTCTTCGCAAGGTTTGCAACATAGCTTAACTAACTCATGTGGTTCTATAAGACTATTGGTTGTATTGGGCATCAATAGGTCAATCTTTTAGCACAACAAAAGCCCTATCATTTCTAACACAAAGTGCCATCTACAATAAACCACCTCTAAAGAGCAAGAACTTCACCCTCCTCTTTATCTTTTACTTTGCCACAGATAGGTGAGATTGTGAAAGAAAATCTAGCAATATTTTACAAGACTATTATCATATACCACCTTGTATAGAACTTATGCGACCACTACCACCATGCAAATATGTGGCCAAACTCCTAAAAATTTGGCAAAATGAAAAAAAAAACTCTCCACATGAGATAACTAGAAGGGTTTGAAAACATATTTCCTTTGTATTATAGGTTGATTAATTAAGAAAGTGGAGGTCATAAAATGTTCAAAGAGAACTTTCTCTCTTTCATCACCATCTATGATAGAAATACCTCATTTTTCATATAGGCACAATCCTTTTTCTTGAGTAAAAGGGACCAAGGAAGTTTAGAGACATGGAAGAGACACCTAAACAACTAGAAATCTTTGTTAAAACCTTAGTTTTCTTTTGTAGAAACCCAAAAAATATTCCACTGAAGCTTTTCTAGTCTTAAACTAGAGGCCTTTAATTAAGGCCAACATGAAGAGATCTTTCCGATTTTCTAAAAATTGATTCCTTTTAAAATATGTAATTGATTATTTGATATCTTGATTCCTTATTTTTAATATTTTAGTTTATCAACCAAAAAAGGAAAAAATGTAATAGTTAGTACAATATATTGAAAATGAAAACAAAAATCAGTTGTACTAATAAAGTATTATGTCATTTTTTATTTCCTTGTTCTTATGAGATTATATAATTAAAATTATTTATTAAATATTTTTAGAAAATAAATCTTTAAACTCATTTAGATTAAACAAATTTGTACTTTTTTTAACTTATTCAAGTTTAAGTTTGTTATTTATTTTTCTTAAAAAAAGGTTCATAGACAAAATATTATAAGGACATTTCTTTCTATCATGAGGTCTTTCTTTCTTTTATTTGTTCTTATAAACAACATATCATGGAATATAATACTCAAAATTCTTTAACATGTTTTTAATGTATATCTTTTACTAAGCATTAAAAGGATAACATAATTAATATATTATATAAATTTGAACAATAGTATCATCACAACAACACTATACTTATATTCTCTAGCCATGATTTGGTCTAGATGATAGAAAAAATCAAAGTTCCTCCCATGCCAACAATCAATTGCTACAAGCATTACAACTGGAAATGTTGATGCCAAAACATGATGTGAGAAATAACGTCTAGGTAGGTACTGTGAAGAGTGAAATTGCAGTTTGAAACATGTGCCAAACAATGGGCAATATTATTGTGAGAAACTTGTAACCCCTCAACCCAAATTAGTAATGCTAGATGTTAAATATAGTCCTCCAATGTTGCATAAGAGTAATGCCAAATAAGAAATATTAAGGACACTTCAAATAAAGGCATTCATCATATAATTTTTCCATAACAATTCTCTCTCTAGTCATAATACATATAATAAGGAATGCACACTAACTCATAATTATTAATTTAAGCCAAACAATCCGAATGTAAATCTAGAAATTGTAATCTAGATTTCAAGTTCTAGAATCCCAAATCAAGGGTTTCATATTCCTATTGCTAAATTGTATTCCACCAACCAAATACACCCTTAGCTTCTCACAAAATGGTCATTAAGGCTTTAGGAAACCTGTTTGTTTAAGAAAAGAGGAGATATGAAATGTTTAGGCTCAATTAAAGAAAACCACATGTTGTGAAACTTTTATCTCAAATCAAATAGGGGCACTTACAATTCAAATTAGGCACCTATAGGATGTTTTGTAAAAAGACATTCATAGCCAAAATATAATGTGCAAGTTTACAAATTGGTATTATGAGACCAACACTAGTCATTGAAATAATTTTTTATGCTATGAATGATAATCTTGAGCAGTATATATATATATATATATATATATGAAAACATAACAATTTTTTTTGAAATGTCTATTTACCTAACCAACAGAACATTAAATGAGATTACATATCTTTGAGGAGAATAGATCCATCACACCACTAGCTAAAAAATCCTACAAGTTGTGTCTCATTTTTAAAATCATAATACATGCATTTAAGAAAAATGAGTTGAAATGCCCTACCCAAAGATCCTTGGAACAAGGATAAATAAAAGGCAATACAGTTTTTTAAAGTAACAAGCATGGACTCAAACAACATCAACATGCAAACAATCAAAAGATCAAAATGAAAGATTTAACCAAGCAATCCCAAACACCCAACAATTTCCAAGTGTCACTACTTATCAATGCATTCACAACCAACTATGAAAGTTTCAAAAAACAAGAAACCATTAATCTTCAATTTGTCAAGCCCTAGGAAGTAGCACAACCCAATAGAGTATCCAGAACACCCTTCAAAATATGTCCAACAAGTTCAAAAATACTTTTTGTTTCCATGAGAAGGTTTTTGCACAAAAAACATGTGATACCATTCTAGTATTGTGCAACACGTACAATACTTTACTAGTGTTTCATGATAGAATTGGCTACTGCTGTTTGATACTTTCTAGTATCACACAATATTTCTCCCTATATTCATGTGATACTTTTCTAGTATTGCCCAATGCTAAACCAATGTCACCTTGGTTTACAAGGAAAAAGCTTGAAATATAATATAGAAGAAAAATGAGTTAGAATCTCCACACTAGGGAGTATTAGAACCACTTTAGTAGATGAGTAACCACTCGAAAGGATAAAGGAGATCACATAATTCTAACATCTTTACCATAACATCTAATCGATAGATTCTAATGAAATCATGTGGAAAGCAACATCACATTGGACATACATGTGCATAAATCAACTATCTCAATAAATTGAAATAACATAAACCACCTGGAAACATACTCCAAAAGATACGGAGAACCATGTCAGCATCTAGCTCTGAAACTAAACATGGAGGAAGGCCAACTTTGTACACTAGTCCCCAGCACTAGTAAATATAGCTATGCCTCCCAACCACTTGGAACCCATAGGTCCAAGCCCATTCTGTTGACAGTGTTCTGACCTTAAACACACACAAAATAGTCATCCATGGCTAACATTAATGATAAATAGTATAGAGGACTGAAACCAATGTCATGAGACAATATAATATAGAAAGTCCTAGTCAAACATTGTATGGGTCTATTATGTAGGAACTCTAGTGGAGAGTAGATCGTCTAGCATCATGCAGCCCAATCTAAACATCATGCAAAAAATATCCCTTAGAGTACCATCACATAGTGTGGAAACTCTCCCTCAAGATGCCATCATACACTATGGAAACTCTCCCTTGGAATGCCATCACACAGTACCATGAGATGCATTGTATAGGTACTCACATTTTAATTATATTAATTTTTATTATCCACTAGTTTATTTAGTTATCAATTAGTTAGAAAATTATTCACATCAACCTTGTCAGGAACATGACCTGGGGTTATCTAAGAAGCCCCTCCACACATCTACCCTACATACCCATGCTCATCACACAATGAGTCCCTGTAGACAATGCAATTTCCCAACCCAACCGCAATGAATATAACTCTGTTAATATCAACCCAAAGTTTGGGCCTCACAAGAACCCAACAAATGCACACATTCTTGGGTGTGGGCATGCCAACTACACAAAGATCACAAAAAACCAAGTTCGGATGAGAAATAAAAAAATAACAAGTATAGAAAATCACTCAAATAGCCTATATCTAGGAGTACAAATTTGGCATGAATCCTGATATAACAAAATACATCTAGGGTCAGATATGTATTCCTATGGATAATTTGAATCCACAACATGAGTGATAAGAAAACTTAAGAAAACTAGGTGACATGCAAATCGAGGTGAAAACCAAAGTGCCTGAAAACCAACAAAATTAAAATTCATTATGACACTAGGTACAAAAGTCATAAATATCAAATAAAATATGGGTTCAGAGTCTGTATGCAAAAATGACCAATATAATAGTATGAAACCCCAAAACCAAAAGCCCAAAAAGCCTCAAATTCTTGTACCTATCAGGCCAAGTAGCATTATCATACAGAAACAAAGGGGAACACTAGTTCTCAGCCTCCAAACAGTTTACTACCAGAAATAGACTTTAAAATGGAGTAAAAGCAATAAAATAGGAGAGCCCTACCTTGAAGCCGAAAGGGCTAAAATAGATTTGCCTACAATAGAATAATCACATCATGGCTACCACCAAAAAATTAGCAAATGAAGGTCTCCCTAAGCTGGACCCAATGAGCTCAACCTTGTGACAATACAACACCCGTAGCTCCTACAATGAATAAAACAATAAATCATTCTTAGAGTATTTTGGAATTTGGTCTCCAAGTTTCTATTCCACATTTGAGAAGTGAGGGAATAATTCCCTTTTGGAATATATATTCATTTTTAAAAGTGAATTATAATATCAAGAAATTAACTGGCCCACTAAAACAATCATTTTTCAACCTAGAAAAAAATGGGTAATTCCAATTAAATGGAAATAACTATTAAAAAGCTACAATGAATTAAAAATTAAATCAAATATAAAATTTCCATAAACTATTAAATTGCAATACTCCTCAATAAATTTTGTGACAATGAGAACCTCTAAAAGCACAAACATGCTCATGGGTCTAATCACATAATGCAAATGAGTCTGGATTTATTAAATCACCAGAGGGTTTAATTAAACAATTAAATAGGTTATGCCAACCATATAGGGACAACATTGGCTAGGTATGAATAGTTGAATCCCTAACTCCATTGGCCACTCCTGGGGATATAAATCTTACACACTAAACAACATGATCAAGTGCAATTGCATATAATAATATAGCTGAAGTGATACATGCATTAAATTACATAAATGATCATCTATTGAATAACATTAAAATATTCTATTTAAATCACTCACTGCATCATAAAATATCTCAAAGAAAAAATGAAGTAAATAACTATAGCATCAAATCAGAGTATCCAAAATCCAATAAGTCCATGACTCCATCATATAATCATAAATAGAGTATATGTCCAAATACAAAATAACCAAATATCAGCATAAAGCATCATGTCACATAAATAAACATTATCATGCAAATTTGATCAAATTGAATAACATAGAATCTACCATCTATGATAGTGGCAACCAAAATATAGTATCTAACCATTAGGTCATCTCGAGATTAAACCAATCATGAGTATCAAGGTATCTCTTGAATCAAAATATAATAAGGTACATAATGCAAACATGAGAGGCACAACATTAATGAAATTAATATCATGAATTTGAGTAAGTACAAACATCCAAAAATTCTATTAACTAAAATAATTATCACCTTGCAAGTGTTAGATACCACACAAGATTGAAAAAGGCCTCATACAATGAAAGTACCATTGATGTGAACAATATCCTTTATAATTAGAAGTGTTTGAAAGTACCAATCATCAGTATCAAAGTATCTCTAGAATTAAAATACATAATGCAAACATATAAGGTACTAAAGAAGTGAAATTAATATAATAAATTTGAATAAATAGGAATGACGTAAAATTCTATTAACTAAAATAATTATCACTTGTATTAGATAGCACACCAAATTAGAAAAAACCTCATACAATGAAAGTGCCATTGATGTGAATAATATCTTTATAGCTAGAAGGTTTGAAACCCTATAGCCTTTTTATTATAGGTTGATTAATCAAGAAATATTCATAAAATATTCAAAGATAACTTTCTCCATCTATGACATAAACAACCCATTTTGCGTATAGTCGCAATCCCTTTTCTTGAGTATAAAGGGACAAAAGAAGTTTAGAAACATGGAGGAGACACCTTAAAAACTAGAAATCCCGCCATACCTGCAGATCCCGCTTTCTCTTGAACTTCATTGGAAGCAAACCTCATCGGTGGATAAATAAGGCTTGCTTTGAAGGATACTCTATGAGCGTCTGTAAGTGAAAGACCTGATGAAGATAATCAGATGGGTAATGCATGGTGGAGAAGCAGGGCACGTGCGACACGGGGAAACAAATTTGTATACCCTAATCGCATGTGCTCTCCTTGTCCGCCACGCCATATCCATTTCCAAACATATTAGTTTTATGTACAAGATTGTTTTGAAAATCAATTGTATATATTTTTCATTTTATTCATGCAGCAGTTGGTTTCAGAAACAATTCTTTCAATAACTTATATAATTTATGAGTGTTTTCATTGAAGATTCACTAATATTTTCTGTTGGAGAATGTTTTGTATCAGAAGTATTTCTTTCTACGGTGATCAGGGAAGGATAAAAGAATATTAACAGGTTTAGGCGGGCCGAGAGTTTCTGGAATTCTGCGTCTCAGTACTTGGAATCTACAAAATTATCAAGTTTCAGCCAATATGGTTCTTGTCACTGTTTCATGTAAGTATTATATTATTGTTATTGATAGATATGCAGGAATAGATTATAATGTTATGACGTTTGAAGAGGCAGAGACATTTTTGCTAGAATATAAAAAAACTTTAGTGAAAAGCAAGGGCTAAAACACAAATCCTCAATTTTAGGGCTACAAAGATACCATCAGTCAACGGGATGGGGTCAATCATCCAGAACGTCTGAACTTAAAATAATAACAATGTATTTGATGGTTGTTTATGTGTATAGTATAAGATTGTTTATTATCAAGAGTCGGCACCGGCTGTGATTAATGTGCCGACTAAAGATAGCGAAGCTCACAGTCTGCAGATTGATCATAATTATTGGTTTTTTTATCGAGAAATTATGGTGCTCGGTCTCAATGGTCAAAGTATTGAATTACTGTTTTAGGGATCTTTAATAAAAATGTTAGAGAACAATTTGAATAAATTTATTAGTTTTCAATTTTTAATCTTTACTAGTGATTTGTAATGTGGTTAATCTAATACACTGATCTCAGATATCAGATATCCTAACAGTATTATATCGTTATTCATAAGTACAACACAAAATATTTATGAATGGTTTAATAAGTACTAAAATATTAGACACATGCATTATTATATGTAATATTTTTTTTTTTTTTATTGTAATATTGTATGGCCATCTTAGTTATAGGATATATTGTGAATCCAATCAAACTGAAATGTTTTTATATTTTTTATAAGTAGTTTAATTTTTGTTGAATGTTTGAATCTTCTAAATATTTGTTTTCTTTTAATTGTTATCATGGAAGTAGACTTGTGGAGATTCAGGTCACGGTTTTTAGTTTGGGAATTTAGGAATTCATTTCGTCTACCTCTTTTTGGTACATCAAACAAATCAATGGACACACTTTAGTCACAAAAGATTTATAAGATAAAATTTTAATTCTCACCTATCACAATCTATATTTTTATGAATAAATTTTTTGAATTGCATTTATGTATATTCCTAGATAACCATGAGTTATGTTTGTACATTCCTATTGTAATTATTTTAATTTTTGATTTTATTTCTACCATACTATTATTATATAATGACATTTATTTTAACCCACATGCGATTATTTTAACGAAAATTATATATCATTTCTTAATTTTTAAAAAATATATATCTAACAATATTTGTAATTTCTTATTGATATACATATATTCACACATAATAAGTAGTAGAGACATAAGGTCACTTCTTAATGTCACTAGGGATGTTTTTTGAAAGTGACATTAATAGATATAGAGCTCAAAAAGTAAGAAAGTAAAATAGGCAACGTAGATGCTTATATTATAAGAACACCAAATAGATGTTGATGACATTCTATTTCATCTAATTTTTTCCATATATTAGTTTGGTATAAAGTTCCATCTACAATAAACCACCCCCTAAATAGTAAAAACTTTACCATCCTCTTTATCTTTGACTTTGTCATGGATATGTGAGATAGCCAAAGAAAATCTAGGAATTATTTATCAAGACTATTATCATATACCATCTTGTATAGAACCTATTGAACAACTACCATCATGAAAAGATGAGCCCAAAAAGTCCACCCAAACAAAAAAATTCTCCACATGAGATAATCAAAGAATTATCTACATGAGTTGCTTTTAGTAGAAATTTGGTGAGGAAATCTAGGACCCTATGATCCTAAAATGTTGATAGAAAGATCTCTAGAATGTCTAATGCAGAACCCTAGGTGCAATGAGATGTACAATTCATCATTGGTTAACATGCTTCTAGAAGACACCCATGTACAAAAAATTAATTAAATGAATTTAAATTTAAAACATTACTATTCTATAAAAACATGCCTTAGTAAAAAATGAAATACTAGAATCAATAGAGAAAGTAGAAAATAAATTTCATATTTTTTCATAAGTTTTGAACAAAATATAGCATAGAAGGAATCCAAACTTTGATGTACCCTAAATAAATTTGAGGGTAATCTCCAAGAGGAATCATATACCATGAAAAATGTAGTATCCAAAAGGGGAGAAAAGTCATGGATTAAACCCCATGAGCTTTGAACATGGTAAGAGAATTAGAAGAGTTTTTGAAAAGATATTAGTTTTCCACAAAATGGGAAAGAAAGCTTTAGGAAAGCCATGTGTTTAAGAAAATTGGTGATATGAAATCCTTGGGATCAATTAATGAAAACCATGTGTTGGGAAACTTTTATTTCAAATCAAATAGAGGCTCCTAAGATTCAAATTATATAGTATAGGATGGTGTACAAAGTGATAGTCATAGCCAAATAATAATGTGTAATTTTATAAAGAGGTGTTAGGATACCAGCACTAGTTGTTGCACCATTTTTCTATGCTATGAATGATAATATTGAGTAGCACACATATGAAAAGGTAACATGAAAATTGCAAATGTCTATTGACCTAGCCAAGGGACCTTTGAATGAGATTTCATATCTTTTCAAAGAGAGTAGATTCATCACACCACTAGCTAACAAATCCCACAAGTTGTGTCTCATTTTTTAATCATAAGACATGCATTTAAGAAAAATTAAAGAAAATGATATCATGAATCTGAGTAAGTAGGGATGATGAAAAATTATGTTGATTAAAATAACTATCACCTTGTCAGTGTTAGATAGAACACCAAATTGGGAAAGGCCTCATATAATGAAAGTACCATTGATGTGAACAATATCCTCTATGTTCTAGAAGGGTTTAGAAACCTATTGCCTTTTTATTATAGGTTGAATAATTAAGAAAGTAGAGGTCGAAAAATGTTCAAAGATAACTTTCTCTCCTTCATCGTCATCTATCACAAAAGCAACCCATTTTGTATATGGGAAAAATCCCATTTCTTGAGTATAAAGGGACCAAAGAAGTTTAGAGACCTGGAGAAGACACCTAATCAACTATAAATCTTCATGAAAAACTTTTCTTTCTTTTGTAGAGACCCAAAAAATGGTGCACCAAAGCTTTTCTAGTATCAAACTAGAGGCCTTTAATTGAGGCCAACATGAAGAATTGTTTCCTAATTTCAAAGAACTGATTCTTTTAAAAATATGTAGTTTATTATTTGATAGCTTCATTCCTTCTTTTTTAATGTTTTGGTTTACTAGTAGAAAAAGGAAAAATGTAATAGTTAGTACAATATATTTAAATTGAAAATGAAAATAAGATGTATCGATAATATAATATGCCATTTGAAGTTATGTATTTATTTCAGTTCAATGATGATCTATACATGAGGAGACAAAACAATATGGCGTTCCTGGTCTGTGTTTTTTCCTGGATGCCCTAGCCAACCCATGCCCTATTTTGTGGCTTCTTCACAGTGCGTGAGGGGTTTTGGGTGCTATGGGGCCTTTGCTGAGGGTTGTTATTTGATTGGAGACCGGCCTGGTCTAATATGGGCCCGTGGGTGTCTTATTTGCCTACCTGGTTGCAGGTTTCAATGCCAAACAAAAGTGTGCTTTGGAGGGAGATCTAAGGCACACGGTGTGTGTGGGGCCTCTGCCCCATCTTCCTCTTTCTTTTTCTATGCTCCAATTCATTGGTGAATGGGGGACTGAGGGTTAGCGTCTTCACAGATTCTGATTGACGATATGGTGATGGGTGAGCCATCCTTTTTGATGCATGAAAATAATAAGGCTCTAAATGGTGAACTCTAGGCAGAAAATGGTGTTTCCTCTCCCAAAGGGATGCTACAATTAAAGAAAGTAAACAGATGCTTGTAGCATGCTAAGGACCAACCTATTCTGGTTATTCAACCAAAATAAGTATCAGAGGATGTTGAATACTGGAGTAATCATGCCCTTATTTGTAAATTTCAGGACCTTCAACTCTCTTTTCCTGTGCTAGATTCTTGGGCTTGTCAAGTGTGGAACCTAGAAGGAGATATGGAGATCTTGCTAGCAGCAAACAACTATTTTATGGTTATCTTTTCAAGCATGACGGATAGGAATAGGGCTTTCGAAGGGGGGCCATATTTCTTTAATTAGGTGGGGCTTTTCATTAACCTTGGCACATGGGATTCAACTTTTCTGAGGAGATCCCTTTGTGAGTTTCGGTGTGGGTTCACTTGCCAAGGCTTCTGTTGGAATTTTGGAGAGAGGACATTCTTTACTCAATCTCTTTGTTTCTTTGAAAACTTGTGGGTTAAGGTACTCAGACACAAGATCATAAGGTAATTTCTTTTGCCCACATTTGTGTTGAAGTAGATTTAAATAATCCATTGCCAGACTCTATGGAGATTTGCATGGGATCATCTTCTTGGATCCAACAGTTGGACTACGAGACCCTTCCATTCAGGTACAGAATCTACCCTGAGTATGGACATTTACATCGCAGATGTCCCAGGAATAAATCCTCCTCCTTGGATGCCCCTAGTCTCCCTAAGGAGAATGTGAGGAGGGCCCCCCAATCTAATAGACCTATTGATAGTGAAGGATTTATTCAAGTCAAGTCCTGTAACAAAGGCAAGGGTAAGCAGAGAACTGGGATGGATAGGCGGATTGAAGATAGCTTTAATAGATTTGATGTTCTTGGAGATATGGTCCAAGAGGAAGGCAATTCAATTGAGAACTCTTTGGGGGTTCTAGGTCAACATGCATTTCTAGTTGATGCTATGTAGAAGAAAGATCTAATTCTACTTGCAGGGAACCAATAGGTTAGATAGGTGGATATTGATTTGCCACCTCTTGCTCAGGAAAATGGAGACCTCTGAGGGTCACAGGTGTCGAAGGGCTCAGTCTTGGTGACTCCTGATCCCACTACACCTAAGGGGGGCTCAAATTCTATTAAGTGCACTAAGGCTCCTCTTGTCTTAGGCATACGAAAAAAAAATTTCAAAAAGGGGACTTTAGACAAAGCATCAAAGAGTGGCAGAAAGACTGATCAAGAGAAGGTAAAGATAATTGGTGAGAACTTGGTTGAGTTTGGGTCTGTAAAACCCATTGATTCTCATTTCTCCCAACCCCATAAATGATTATTTTGTCATGGAATGTAAGGGGGTTGAACATCATCCCCAGAAAAAAGGTTATTTGCAGATTAATTGAGTCTCAGTCTCTGGATGTGGTCTTTATTCAGGAAACTAAGCTTACAATGGAAGGATTAGCTACTTGTGCCTCGCAAATCTGGCCCCAGGACTCTTGGTAGGGGGTGGGTGCTTTGAATAGTTCTGGGGGTTTGGCTTTTCTTTGGAACCCAAGGAAAGTTACCCCCTTATGGTGGATTTCTAGCCGATCTTCTATTTCTTTAGTTGCCTCTAGTTTTGAGGCTGGGAAAAGATGTCTTCTATCCAATATTTATGCTCCTATGGCCTTTACTGGTAAATCCCATTTATGGACCCATATTAGATTCATTCGATCCCTGGACCCATTTCTTCCATGGATTGTGGCTGGTGATTTTAATGCTATTATCAGTTTGGAGGAAAAACATGGTGGCCTGGCTAGGTTGGATATGTCTTCAAATCTGCTCAGGGATATGATTGGTTTTTTGAATCTCATTGATGTGAATTCAGGTAATGGGATCTTTACATGGAATAATCAGAGATGTGGTGGCAAGGCTACATCAGAAAGACTTGATAGATTTTTAGTTTCTTGCTATTGGATGAACAACAGATGGGCCACCAGTTCTGAAATTCTTAACTAGAGGGGGTCTGACCACTAGCCTATTAAACTCTTGATCACCTCATATAATGCAACCAAGAATCCCTCTTTCAAATTTCCATTGATGTGGTTAAGGGACTCATCCCTTTCAGAGTATGTGTTGGATTGGTGGTATGAGGGGAAGCCTGCCCATGGAACGACTATGTACACTTTAAGCAAAAGGCTCCAACATGTGAAGTATAGGCTTAAGAGATGGAATAAACAACATTTTGGGAATTTACAAGCTCTGAAGGTTGCTGCCCAGACCAAACTAAATGATATCACCCATCAGATTTGGGACCAGGGGATGACCTCCGATTTGAGTAAAGCTGAATCCTTGGCTCTTAAGGGATTGGAAGAATGGGAGCTTTGGGAGGAGATTTTCTGGAAGCAGAAATCTCACATTGATTGGCTACAAGAGGGGGATAGGAACATAGCTTTCTTTCAGAACTCAGTTAAGGCCTGGAGATAAGGGAATTCTCTCTCCTCTCTTGTTGCATCTGATGGCACTCAGATCTTTTCTTGTGAAGAAATCTCAAGGGAAGCTATTAATTACTTTTCCAGTCTGTTCACTAGAGATGATCTTTCTGCTGGGGATGAGGAGCATGCCATCCTAGATTGTGTTCCCCACCTTGTCTCTATCGAGATGAATGAGGCCCTCTTGCACCCTATCTTGTTACCTAAATTGGAGAAGATTGTGTTTAATATGAAGAAAGGTAAGGCCCTTGGCCCAAATGGATTTCCGATTGAGTTTTTTAGGAATTCTGGGAGATAGTTAAGTTTGATCTCCTAGAAGTAGTCCAAGAATCACATAGGAACAAGCAGATGTTGAATACTTTGAACTCTACATTCTTGGCTCTCATTCCTAAGAATGAAGGGGCTAATCGATTAGATCAATTCAGGCCTATAGCGTTATGCAACGTTGTCTGCAAGATCATCACCAAATTGATTGTTGAGAGACTCAAGCCTATTCTTGTTTCAATTTCTGTTGAACAGGGGGGCTTTGTTGAAGGTAGGCAAATTTTGGATGGAATTGTGATTGGTATGGATGTGGTCCACTTTATGGCAGCTTCTAAAGAGAAAGCTATGTTCATTAAACTGGACATGTCTAAATCCTACGACAAGGTAAGTTGGGAATTCTTACAAAAGATTCTTTTGACTTTTGGTTTTGACAAGAAGTGGGTGGATTGGGTTCTTAGCTATGTGACTTCATCCTCCTTCTCTATTCTCATCAATGGGGAACCTTCAGACCTGTTTGGTGCTTCTCAAGGACTTTGGCAAGGGGACCCTCTGTCTCCCTACTTGTACATTATCATTGTGGAGGGTCTTGGTAGATTTATAAGATCCTAGGTGTGATAGGGTCTTATCTAAGGTTGGAGTTGGAATAATGATAGTCCTTCCTACTCCCATCTTCAGTTCGTGGATGACACCAAGTTGATGGGCATGGCTACAATCAGCGAGGTAGTAAACATCAGGAAAGCTCTGGATATCTATTTGAAAGCTTCAGGTCAGAAGATTAATGATGATAAATCATCCATTTATTTCTTTAATACACCTCAGCTTATATTGAGTAGGATTGCTAGAATTCTTAGGTTCCAAATCGGATCCCTTCCTTTGATGTATCTTGCAGTCCCTTTGTCCTTGGGTGCTCAGTGGAGGGGTTACTGGCAAGGGATCTTGGATAAGTTTTAGAATAAGGTTACTCATTGGACTTATAGGTGGTTATCTTCAGTTGGCAGAGTGATTCTATTAAAGATTATGGTACAGTCTCTTCCCATTTACAGGTGTTGTGTTCAGGTCCCTCCATCAAACTTTTTGAGGGATTTCAATGCTTTATCTCAGCAATTCCTTTGGTCTGGTAACCTTATGTCCTCAAAGTGGAGCTTGGTTAAGTGGGAGTGTGTGTGCAAGCCGAAGCATGCTAGTGGCCTTGGTCTTAGATCGATGGCTCTAGTTGTCATGGCTTTGGCTGCCAAGCTGTACTGGCACTGGTGCAACAACTAGGATCAAGATTGGGCCAAGATTCTTGTCCATAAGTACCTTCCTAGAGTTGATCACTTTGATGTGCCATGCCTTCCTTTGATAGGAAGGGGCTCTTATATTTGGGACACTCTTAAGAAGGGAGCTTATCTGGTTAAGGCTGGTCTCTTCTGGATTTGCAACAGAGGTTCGGAGGCTCTATTTTGGCAAGATTCTTGGGATGACCATCCTCCCATTCTATCTTGCTTTCCCCAGCTCCATCTTCTTTGTCATAATTTCATTAATTTTGGTTGGTATAAGGTAGAACATTTTAAGACTATCAAGCAATTGGGTCAGGTGGAGGTAACTTGCTGGAAGGATACTCAGGAGTGGCCTACTGGAGGCTTTGATGAGGACCGTTCCCTCCTTTCTAAAGCTTTGGAGAATAGGTTTTGTAGCTCCCTCAAGGAGAGGGATACTCTGGCTTGTAGTCCTAGCCCTAAAGGTAAATACACGGTGGCTCAGGGATATGCTACTCTTGACAACAACTTACAGGGTCTAGGTGAAGTGTAGTGGTGGAAGAAGGTATGGAGCCACTTCTCTTGGCCCAAATGTAATTTTTTCTTATGGCTGTTGGCTCAGAAGAAATGCCTCACTTGGGATAACTTTTGCAAACAAGGTTTTCAAGGTCCCTCTATCTACTTTCTCTGTTCGAGTAATGAGGAGTGTGTCTCCCACTTGTTCTTTCTTTGCCCCTTTTCACCTGGGAGATATGGCACAGATGGTGGGAAGCTTGGGGTCAAGGATGCACCTGTGTTACTTCTCTTATTGATTTCTAGGATAGTTTGGGCAGACCGCCAGCGAAGACTCCTTTCTTGCATGTGGCTTGGATGGTTGGGCCAATTTTCATTCTCTAGAATCTTTGGCTGGAATGGAATCGTGGAATTTTTTGTGATTCCAAACTTGGAAGCTCTCAACTTTGGAAGGTCATTCTTAATAGGCTTTAGGAGACTCTTTTTGCTAAGTGTGATATGTCTGTAGCTATAGATCCTTGCGATCAAGGTATTGTGAGGAATCTAAATTTGGGGGATAATAGTTGGAGATGCACTCTTTGAAATAGATCTCCCCCTGTCAAGCAGCGAGTCTACCAAGTTGGGAGATGGACGCTCCCTCCAATCGGTATCTTGAAGATTACTACTGATGGCTCTTCTAGGGGAAACCTGGGTCATGCCAGTATTGGGGATATAGGTAGAGGTAATGATGGTGATTTTTTTTTTCTCTTCTCTTCTTACAAGGGTCAACATTCTAATAACCTAATGAAATCCCTTGCTATCAAGATGGTTGTGGAGTGTGGACGTTCTTTAGGATGGAAGAATATCATCTATGAGTCTGACTCTCAGATTGTTGTGGATATGTTGAACAACTAGACCTTGGAGGATGTTAGTTGGAAACTTGCTTCTTTGGTCAAACAAATTCTTAGTGTTTGTAGCTCTTTGGACTTTGTCTCCTTTCACCATATCCCTCACATATGGAACAAAGTGGCCAATTGTTTGGCAAAATGGGCTTCAGAGAAGTTGGGTACTTGGGATATTAGAGGTAGGGATGAGTTACCTTTGGATTATTCTGAGATTCTTGAACACTTGCTAGTGGAAGACAGGAGTATGTAATGTTTTCTTGGGCCTTTGGTTTATGCTATATATCTTGGTTTTGATTGAATAAATTTTTACCCCTCTTTTTTCAAAAAAAAATAAAAAATAAAAAATAAAAAAAATAAAATTATATATATATATATATATATATATATATATATATATATATATATATATATATATATATATATATATTATGCCATTTTTAATTTCCTTCATATTATGGGAATATATAATTCAAATTACTCATTAAATTTCATTGGAAAATAAATATTTGAATTCATTTATATTAAACAAAAATAGTATTTGTTAACTTGGTCAAGTTTAAATTTGATTAAAAATTTTCTATAAACAAAGATGCATAGTGAAAATCTTATAAGGACATTTCTTTCTATCATGAAGTCTTTTTTATTTAATTTCTTCTTATAAAAAACATATAATGGAATAAAATACTTGAAATTCTTTAGCATATTTTAAATGTATATCTTTTACTCAACATTAAATAGTTAACATAATTAATATTTAATATTAATTTGAACAAGAGTTTCGAAAAATGATCTAATATAATAGAATATATACATGAAACATGGATAGAATGACTAAGAGGAATTATATTATATATAATGATATTATTTATAAGTCTTTTAAATGGAGAAATATAATATTTCTTAATTCTCATACAAGAAAGTGTTTTTTTTATTATGGGAAAAATGTTTTTATGGGGAAAAAATTCAATACATATTTGTGATGATCCCTTTTTAACCTCTTAACCTAAATTCCAAAATTTAGGCATAAGTTAGGGAATCATCCAATATTTAGCAACCTATGACCATCATTATTATTAAGGTGTTTAAGGAGATGAGTGTTTACGCTAATGAACATAATCATTTGGAAGATTTCTTCATATAGGGCACAAGAATCTTTCTCTCTCCTTATTACAATCATCATAAGATGGAAGACTTATGGTTCCAAAGGGCGCAAGAAACAAACTACAAGTAGTTCGCTAGAGGATATTTGTCATGTGCTCGAAATTACTCCACCTCTCCCTCCACAAACTCCCTACCCTAAGATATCATAATGTGGATGAGAAATAGACCCGTATGTACTATAATTGAAATATGTTCCTAATGCTATTATAATTCCTTAGGAATGTATCTTAATATATTATACATGTATCCCTTAATTCAATATTTATTTATATTTCATATATTCACATCTATACTTGTGTGTGTATGTGTGTCTATATATATATATATATAATGACTTGTATCATGTTTTTACCCTTAATGAAATTTCTAATATAATTCAATGTTTATTCTTGTATGTAAGAAACTAATATTAATTTCATTAATCACTTTTAATTTAACTACATCTATATTCTTAAGTATTAAGCCTGATGTCAGTCCTTTTTTGCAGGGAATTTGGGTACCTGACTACACCTTTTGACGTAGAGGCTATTTGTACTTTGGCATAGGGGTTGTCTGTACTTTGGCATAGAGGCTATCCGTACTTTGGCATGGATATTTCATGCACACATGGAATATTTATAACTTTGTTTCCTATTTTCTCACTGCACTTTTTCATTCCCTTTCAAAGTTAACCCTAACCCTAATAAATATTGCTTGGAGCAGACATGAGTGAAAAGTCATGCCTCAATATATATATATATATATATATATATATATATGTTATCATTATTTATCGAATGTTATGTTGTTAATTAGATTTATGTTTATTTATTGCTTTTAGTATAGTTTATAAAGTTATATTATTTTTATTTGAAAAGTATTTATACTTTATGGTAAGGATATTTGTAATATAAATATGAGAGATGAATGATTAACACCTTTTTCTCGGTGACCATTAGTTTAACATTAATACTATTAATTATAATTTTTATGCTATTGATTGATATAATTTAATAATAGTGTTATTACACTAATGTATTTAAGATATTAACTCAAATATTAAAACAAATATAAGCATATGTTTTTATAAAGAAATAATACATTAATCATGGCTCATGATAGTCCACCCTTCCTAAATTTGCTTGTCCTCAAGCAATGTTGAGTGAGAAATGACTCTTCTCCCACCCATGTAGCATCTTCCATGGGTAGATTTTTCCATTTCACTAAGTATTTTGGAATAGTCCAGTTCCTTAGTTTCTTGTCATGCTTTTCAAGAATAACCTCAGGTTCTAAGATGATTTTTCCTTCATTATCTAGTGGCGGAAAATCAACACAAGGGCTTATATGTTTCCCAATGACTTTCTTTAGTCTAGATACATGAAAGATATTGTGAATCCTACTATTCTTAGGTAATTCTATCTCATAGGCTACTTCACCTACCCTTCTTAAGATCCAATATGATCCATAGAAATGTGGCTTTAATTTCTCCACTCCATTTATCTTAAGTGAAGATTATTTGTAGGGTTGTAGTCTTAAGAATACCAGATGTCCAACTTCGAACGTCCTTTCCACTCACTTTCGATCAACATATATATTCTATTGGTTTTGAGCATGGTGGAGATAATTTTTTAGAGTTTTCATAATATCAATGTTTTGTTGGATGAAATCGTTTGCTCTTGGTACCTTTCTTTCTTCAATAATTAGATCTCCGAATGTAATGGCTTCATATCCCTATAATGCTTTAAACAAACTCATCTTAATTAACATGTGATGGGTGTTATTATAGCAGTATTCTCCTAAGTGTAACCATTGGATCCATGCATTGTGTTGTCCTATCACATAGTTTTTGAGATAACCTTTTATCTATTTATTAACAATTTCATTTTGTCCATCTATTTGGGGATGATAACTGGTGTTGGGAGTCAACTTAGTTCCTGCTAATTGGAAAAGTTCTTTCCAAAATAGGCTGAGAAACTTTCTATCCCTATCACTAATAATATTCTTTGGTAACTTGTGTAGCCTAAAAATTTCTTTGAAGAATAACTTTGCTATCTGTGGTGCCTTATAATGTATGGATATTGGAAAGAAATGTGTATATTTGGTCAACCTATCCACCACTACAAATATGGAATCTCTTTCTCGAACTTTTGGTAACCCTATAATGAAATCCATGGAAACACTTTCCCACTTTTGATATGGAATGGGTAATGGTTTTAATAAACCAACTGGGTGGTTCTATTCGGACTTATTCTTCTAGCATGTGATACATTCTTGGACATACTTCGTAATGTCCTCTTTTTGGCCTTTCCAAGAGTACCTCTCCCTTATCTTCTTGTAAGTCTTGTAGAACCCTGTGTGTCTAGATAGGGGGTTGTCATGGTATTCCTTCATAATTTTTCCTTTAACCTTGGAGTTTGCTGCGAGCAGTATCCTTCCCCTATATAGAATGAGTTCTTCAATTATTTTGAATTCATAATTTGGTAAATTTCCCTCCATGATCTCATTAGTTCCTAGGTCCTTAGCATATTCTACAACAATGTCATTTTTCCAATTGCCTATGATACTAGTAAGAGTGTTCAAATGGCCTTGCTGAGATAGGGCACCTACTACTACATTATTGGTTCCTTTAACGTACTCAATATCAAAATTATAGTCTTGGATCTTGCTTACCCATTTTTGCTAGTGATCATTAAGGTCTTTCTGATTCATGAAGAACCTTAAGCTATTATGGTCTATTTTAATATTGAACCTTCCACATACTAGATATTGTCTAAATTTTACCAATGTGTGCATGATAGCCAACATTTCCTTATCATAGATTGAGTAATGCCTTTCTGTATTTGAAAGTTTTCAGCTCTCGAAAGCAATAGGATGTTTGTTTTGCATGAGTACTTCCTTAATTCCTTCACTTGAAGCATCACACTATAATTCAAAGGGTAGTGCAAAATCTAGAATAGCTAAGACTAGGCAAGAGCTCATTTTTTCCTTTAACTCTTCAAAAGGTTCTTGTGCTGCCTCATTCCATAAAAAAATTCCCTTTTTTGTTAAATCTATCAGAGGGGATGCTATCTTGTAAAAATTCTTCACAAATCATCTGTAGTAGCTGCACAAGCCCAAAAATCCCCTAAGTTGAGTTAGGGTCTTGGGTTTTGGCCATTCTCTTATTGCTTTAAATTTTTCTTCATCCATGCTTACACCCTTGGCACTGATTTTATGACCTAGGTAGAGAATTTCTTCTAACCCAAATTCACACTTTGATGCTTTTGCAATTAGGGAATTAGATTCTAATATGTTTAGGACTTCTTTAATGTGTTGGAGGTGCTTTGACCATGACCTAATAAAGATAAGAAGGTTGTCAAAGAATATAAGTAGAAATTTCTTGAGTTATTTCTAGAAGATATGATTCATGCATGATTGGAAAGTGGTTGGGGCATTAGTGAGGCCAAAGGGTAGAACTAGAAACTAAAAATGTCCATAATGACATCTAAATGTTGTCTTGGGAACATTCTCCTTCCTCATTCTAATTTGGTGTTTTCTCGATCATAAATCAATCTTAGAAAAATACATTGCTTCATGAATTTTTTCTATGAGTTCATCCACCCTAAGAATGGGATACCAATTTTTAATAGTTTTCTTATTTAGTTCTCAATAATCTATACACATCCACATTGTCCCATCCTTCTTTTTCACAAGTACCACTGGTGATGCAAAAGGACTTGAACTAGGTTGAATATGTCCCATTGCTAGGAGTTCTTGAATGGCCTTTTCAATTTCATCTTTATATTTTTTAGTATGTCAGTAAGGGGTGGTAATCACTAGTTTAGCATCGTTTTCTAATTCTATAATGTGGTCAAATCCTCTTTTGGGTGGTAATCTTGGTGGAATTTCTTCAAACACACTTTAATGTTTCTTAATAATGGGCTCAATATCTATATGGATGGTTGATTCTTGTGGACTAAATTTGTTTAGTACTAAGCATTGTGCAACCCACTCTCCTTGACCATGCCATAATATTCTTTCTATTGTTTTGCATGAGACTAGTTTCACAGAACTATCAGGTATTCCTCCCAATGTTATTTCTTCCCCTTCATGCTCAAATTGGATCTTCAAGTTTGGAAGGTCAAACTTAAAACATCCCAAATAAAATCTCCATGGATCCCCCAAAATTATATCTAAATCTAATGGAACCACATGCAAGTCCTCCCTGATGGTGTGTTTTTTTCCCAGTGTGATTTCTTGTTGTGGAATCATCTTTGTACATCATACCAATGATCTTGTGGCTTGAGCAGCGGTAAATCCCTTGAACTTTTTATTTTTTAACTTCATTTTATTAACTAGTGATTTCATCAATGTAGTGATGGGATGCTCTACTATCAACTAGTGCAATGACTTTCTATCCATTAAGAGTGCTCCTAATTCTTAAGACTTGATACTTAGAAGGTTGAGTAATAGTGGCTATCACTTCATATTCTTTTCCTTCTTCTTCTTCTTCATCGCTTTTTTCATATTTTTCCTTTTTTTGGGTATTTTCTTCCTCAAGATCTTCTTCCATTCTTTGGAGGTGGCCTCTCTTTTAAGATTTATGTCTTCGTACCTAGTCTTCACTACAATTGTGATAAGGGTTTCTCTTCTGGTTGCAACTATGGCTTGGCCCCCATGGTTCTTGGCATTTGAAGCATAAATTCTTTTTCTTTAGATCCTCTCATTCTTTTGTAGGTATGAACCTTTTGTATAACTTATCTTTTTTGTGAGATTTTGTGTTGGGCTTATTTCATGACTTATTATTCATGGTTGAGACCTCTAGTCTTAGTGCTATTTCAAAAGCATCATCTAAGGATGAGGGCTTTAGGGCACTTACTAGACCCTTTAATGAGTCTTTTAATCCTTCTATGAACAAGTAGGTGTAGTGGTCATCATCTATTCATGTGACTTGGACTGAAAGCTTTTGGAACTCCTTTATATAATCTTCCACTATTCCTTGCTACCTTATTTGAGTCAATTTCTTAAAATTTTCTTGGGGATGCCTTCTATCAAATCTCTTAATGAGTTTTTGAGAGAATTTTTTGTAAGACGTGATATTTTGGTGCCCTTGAGTAACAAGGCCATGGTGCCACCAATCGTGTGTCATTCCCTCCAAGTGAAGAATCACAAATTGAAGTGCATCTTCTTTCATCGTAGGGCTAAGGGTAAGATAAGTGTTCAATTTTTGTAGCCAAGCATGTGTAGTGGACTTTCCTAATCCATCAAAATTTGGAAGCATTACTTTATTTACTTTGCTCTTAAAATCTTGATTTTGATGTCTTCTTTCTCTCCTAGGGGTTTCTTGTCTATTGGCTTCACAAAATTCTCTAAATGTTACTAGCTTTGTGATTTTTGGTTCAAGTCTAGCATAAGCTCTTGCATTCCTAATAGCATTATTGGTTGTTTGTCCAACCCCTTCCATCGAGGGGTCCTCCCTAGGTAAAAAAGGGGGGTTTGGGAACCCAAGATGATGAAGCTACCTTATTTTTTGAGTGATTTGAACTTATGTCTCTCCCACAAAAATTATTTCTTTTTAGATTGTTTATGGAATTTCCCATGTTTTGCAATGCTTGGAGAAGTGCTTGGTTTGATCTCTCTATGTGCTCTGCTAGAGTTTGGTTTGTTTGTTACATAATATTCCTATGTTCATTAGATAGTTGTTTGCTAATTTTTGCTCCCTTTCTCATTTACTATTTTTATAGGATGGCAGGATCATGCTCTGATACCACTTGTGATGACCCCTTTTAACCCCTTGACCTAAAATCCAAAATTTAGGCATAAGTTAGGGAATCATCCAATATTTAGGAACCTATGACCATCATTCTTATTAAGGTATTTGAGGAGATGAGTGTTTACTCTAATGAACATAATCATTTGGAAGATTTCTTCATATAGGGCACATGAATATTTCTCTCTCCTTATTATGATCGTCATAAGATGGAAAACTTATAGTGCCAAAGGGCATGTGAAATAGAGTACAAGTGGTTCCCTAGAGGATATCTATCATGTGCCCAAAACTACTCTGCCTCTCCCTCCACAAACTCCCTACCCTAAGATATCATAGTGTGGACGAGAAATAGACCCGTATGTACTATAATTGAAATATGTTCCTAATGCTATTATAATTCCTTAGGAATGTATCTTAATATATTATACATGTATCCCTTAATTCAATATTTATTTATATTACATATATTCACATCTATACTTGTGTGTGTGTGTGTGTGTGTGTGTGTGTGTGTGTGTGTGTGTGTGTGTGTGTGTGTGTGTGTGTGTGTGTGTAATGACTTGTATCATTTTTTTACCCTTAATGAAATTTCCAATATAATTCAATGTTTATTCTTTTATGTAAGAAACTAATATTAATTTCATTAATCACTTTTAATTTAACTACATCTATATTCTTAAGTATTGAATTGGACGAATATATATATATATATATATATACCTAAAATGTATTAGCCAGCATACTACATATAGTACCCAACATTAGTCCTTTTGCGTAGGGAATGTGAGTACTCGACTGCACCTTTTGATTTAGAGGCTATCTATACTTTGGTGCAGGGGCTATCTATACTTTGGCATAGAGGCTATCCATACTTTGGCATAGGTCTTTCACACACAAGTGGAATATTTATAACTTTGTTTCCTATTTTCTCCCTACACTTTTTCATTCCCTTTCAAAGTTAACCCTAACCCTAATAAATATCACTTGGAGCAGATGTGAGTGAAAAGTCATGCCCCAATATATATATTTTATCATTATTTATCAAATGTTATGTTGTTAATTAGATTTATGTTTATTTATTGCTTTTAATATAGTTTATAAAGTTATATTATATTTATTTGAAAAGTATTTACAGTTTATGGTGATGTAGGAGCATCTTGGGTTTTCCTTGTAATCCTACACTTTTGATCTTTCTTCTAGTTGCTACTGAGTTCTAGTTTCTAGTTACTACCGAGTTCTAGTTGCTATTGAGTTTCAGTTTCTATTGAGTACTAGTTGCTATCGAGTTCCAATTTCTACTGAGTTCTAGTTGCTACTGAGTTCTAGTTGTTGCCAAGTGGTAGTTGCTACCAAGTTCCATTTGCTACCAAGTTCCAGTTGTTACCGAGTGCTAGTTGCTACCAAGTTCCATTTTCTATCAAGATCCAGTTGCTACCAGGTGCCAGTTTTTACCGAGTTCCATTTGCTACCAAGTGCTAGTGGCTCTCGAGTTCCAATTGCTACCAAGTCACCCTATGTTTCCCAAGCTGTCTGTGTCTAGTTCCATCTTGTACTAACTCTACTCACATTTAATTTTGGTATAGGTAGTTATGTTCACTGAGAGCCAAATTGTGGCTTCTCTATGTTCTAGAATGATCTATAAGCCATTTTGGCAAGTATAAATAGGATGCTTAGGCTTAGAGTTAAGGCAGATTTTAGAGAAGAGAGAAAGAAAAGATATGTTTCTTGAAATGAAAATTTAAAGTTGGATCATAGATCTAGAAGTTGTATTCTATATCTTTCAGTAACCCTAAAGGCCTTATAGGTGGGCATGTATGAAGATATTTTGATGAATCAATAAAAGTATTTCATTTTTCTTCTCCTTTGGTTGTTGTCCCTTGTGTTTGCTTCTGTTGTGTTAACTCTTGCGAGAAGGTTCAGATAGTTGGGTGAGCCTTTGGCCCTAGTCATTCACCCTTTGCATGCATTAGCTGGTATCAAAGCTTGAGGTTCATCCTTGTGGAGATTGGATCGTGTAGAACCCTAATTTGGATTTGGTCATAGGGTGGTAGATCTA
The DNA here is from genome assembly GCA_028749045.1 of Cupressus sempervirens. Lineage (NCBI taxonomy): Eukaryota > Viridiplantae > Streptophyta > Pinopsida > Cupressales > Cupressaceae > Cupressus > Cupressus sempervirens. The sequence continues at coordinate 322,500,948 of CM053784.1, forward strand.
TGGATTTGACCTATAACTTGTAGAGGGTTACGGTCTTGTAGGAACCTAATTTGTAAAGATGGTTCATGGTAGAGAAAATAATGTTGATAATGTTATATTGCATTAGTTGAGACAAATTGCAACTAGATTAGATGCTATGGAGATAGCCCAGAGGAGAGGAACACATCTTGAAGATGTCAGTGATGATGAAGTAGCAACACCAATCATAATCTAGAACCTGAAGAAGATCAAGATGAGGAAAGATTGTTTTGAGTGTTTTCTAGGGAAAATTCAAAGCCTACTATAGAAGTTGTTCCTTATAATGGAAAACTAGATACCAATGCTATGTTGGATTGGATCTCTAATATGGAGAAGTTCTTTGAGTATGAAAACACTCCTAATAATAGAAAGGTGAAGATTGTAGTCACTAGGCTAAAAGGTCATGGATCACTATGGTGGGAGCACTTGAAAATTGATAGACAAAGGAGAGGAAAGGAGAAGATCAGAACTTGGCCAAAAATGGTGATCAAGGTAAAGAACAAATTCCTTCCTACTAATTACCAAGTTAGCTTGTTGAGAGAGATGCAAAATTTGAAACAAAAGGACATGATTGTGAAAGAATATACTAAGGAATTCTATAGATTGGACATCAAATTTGGACATGTGGATGATGATTTTGAGAAAATTGCAAGGTACATTAATGGATTGAGATCTAGAATTTGGGATGAAATAAGTTTTGTGAAGTTGGAAAGTGTAGAAGAAGCATATCAATATGCCTTGAAAGATGAGGAGATCTTGACGAAGAAGCATGAACAAAGAAAAAGAGGTAGAGGTGGTAGATTCTAGACAGGTAGAGGTAGATCTTATAGAGAAAGTGGTAAATATGACAGTTCTATGCAGGATAAAGGAAAATCTGAATGGAAGAATGATGAAAAAGGCAAGACTGAATAGAAAAGTGGTAATTCTTACTGAGGAGGCACTAATTCTTACCAAGGAAGAGGTAATTCCTATTCTAGAGGTGGATTTCATGGTAATTATTTTAGATGTGGTAAAGAGGGACATAGATCTTTGGAATGTAGATCCTTCGAAAGTGGAAAACATAATAGGAATGCTATGATTCAAGGCAATGATGAGGGTTCACCAAGTGGACCTGAGGTTGGAGAAAATTTGATGGTGAGAAGAACCTTATGTAATAATGGAGGTGATGAGGAACCTATTTTGAGGAGAAGTCTTTTCAAGATTAGATGTAAGATGGCTGGTAAATGTTGCAAAGTGATAATTGACATGTCGCAAGTTCTAAAAATTTGGCATCAAAAGAGCTGGTTACCAAGTTGCAATTGTAGAGGTTGAAACATCCCAAACCTTATCATGTTTCATGGATCAAAGATGAGCATAAGATATTGCTGGTGAGCAATGCCTTGTGAAGTTTAAAATTGGACAGTACTTTGATGAAGTTTTGTGTGATATTATGCCTATGGATTGTTGTCATATTTTTTTGGGTAGACCTTGGCAATATGATAGATATGCTATACATGATGGAAGACTAAATCAATATACTCTGGGTAAATGGGAAGAAAAAAATATTGTTGCCTTTGATTGAAAGTCTAGATGAGGTCTGTTGTACTGCAATAAAAGTTTGCATGGTGAATGAAAAACAATTTGAAAAGGAAATAAAAAGGAACCAAGTTTGTTTTGATATAATACCTAGAGGATCGAGTTGTGTGCCAACAAAAAGTGTTAACTGAGTACCAGTCAGTGGTGACCAAGTGATAGCAGAAACTAATGGAAGCCAAGTACTAGAAGAAATTGTTGAAGTGTTGAATGAGTATAAAGAGATTGTTACTGATGATATTCCTAATGGTTTACCTCTAGTAAGAAGCATAAGTCATTGTATGGATCTGATCCCTAGAGCTAGTTTTCCAAACAAAACACCATATAGATTGACACCTATAGAGAATGAAGAACTTAACAAACAAGTGCATGATTTGTTACAGAAAGGTTTGATCAAAGAAATTTTGAGTCCATGTGTTGTACCTATTGTATTAGCACCTAAAAGGAATGGATAATGGAGAATGTGTACTAATTCTAGAGCTATTAACAAAATCACAGTGAAAGATACCTTTCTTATGCTGAGGATGGATGACATAATGGATTTTTTGAGTGGAGCAAAGTATTTTACCAAGATTGATTTGAAGAGTGGCTATCATCATATCAAAATTAGAGAAGGTGATGAATGGAAGACTACTTTCAAGATAAAAGATGGTTTATATGAATGGTTGGTTATGCCTTTTGGTTTGACTAATGCACCTAGTACTTTCATGAGGTTGATGAATGAGGTTTTGAAATTTTTTTTGGGTAAGTTTGTGATTGTTTATTTAGATGATATTTTGATATTCAGTAAGACTAAGGAGAACATCTTGAGCATATTAGACAAGTATTGTAGACGTTGAAAGATGAAATGTTGTTGATTAATCTGAAAAAGTGTTCTTTTATGCAAGAGGACATTGTGTATTTGGGATTTGTGATTTCAGCTAATGGAATGAAGATGGATCTTGAGAAGGTTAAAGAAATTTTATAATGGTCTACACCTGAGAATGTGGGTGAGGTAAGATCATTTCATGGTTTGGCTAGTTTTTACAGAAAGTTTATAAAGAATTTCAGTGTTGTTTGTAATGCTATGACTGAGACAATGAGGGGAGATAAAATGGAATTCAAGTGGACACATGGAGCTGATAAGAGTTTTGAGACTTTGAAACAAAAGGTTGTTGAATTACCTGTATTAGCTTTGCTTGATTTCAACAAAGTATTTCAAGTTGAATGTGATGCAAGTGGTAATGCAATAGGAGCTGTATTAAGTCAAGAAGGTAAGCATGTTGCTTTCTTTAGTGAAAAGTTGAATGATGCTAAAAGGAAATATTCTATGTATGATGAAGAATTTTATGCCATTGTTCAAGCCTTGAAGAAGTGGAGACATTATTTGATTCCTAAGGATTTTGTGTTATACACTAATCATAAAGCTTTACAATACTTGGGAAGTCAACATAAATTGAATCAAAGACATATGAAGTGTGTTGAGTATTTGCAGAGGTTTACATTTGTTATTAAGCATAAGAGTGGAGTTACTAATAGAGTTGTTGATGCATTGAGTAGAAGATGTTCTTTGTTGACTGAAATGAAGGTTGAAGTTCTTGATTTTGATGAGATGAAGGAGTTATATGATGCTGATACTAATTTTTTTGAGGCATGGAGAGAGTGCAGAGCACCAAATCTGATAGATCACATAAGTAAGTATGATGAGTACTTCATTCAAGAAGGTATGTTGTTCAAAGGTATTCAGTTGTGTATTCCTAGAAGTTTTATGAGGTTGAATCTTATTAAGGAAAAGCATAGTGGTGGATTAGCTGGACATTTTGGAATTGATAAGACATTAAGTTTGCTGAAAGAGAAGTATTATTGGCCACAAATGTATAAAGATGTTCAAAAATTTGTAAAGAGTTGTGGATTTTGTCAAGTTGCAAAAGGAGTGAGTCAAAATACTAGTTTGTATACACCTATTACTATTCCTAGGAAACCTTGGACAGACATTAGTATGGATTGTTTTTCCTAAGACGGTGAAGGGGTTTGATTCTATATTTTTTGTAGTGGATAGATTTTCTAAGATGGTTGATTTCATACCATGTAAGAAGACATTAGATGCTAAGCATGTTGTTGGACTTTTATTTAAAGAGATTGAGAGATTGCATGGATTACCAAGAAGTATTATTTTAGACAGAGATAGTAAGTTTTTTGGTTATTTTTGGAAGACTTTGTGGAAGAAGATGGGTATTGAGCTAAAGTTCAATTCTACATTCTGTCCACAAATAGATGGACAAACAAAAGTTGTGAATAGAAGCTTGGGAAATTTTCTGAGATGTTTAGTTGTGAATAAGCCAAGTAATTGGGAGATGGTATTGGCAAAAGTTGAACTTGCATATAATAATTCTATGAATAGGAGTACAGGGAAGACACCTTTTGAGATTGTTACTAGAATGCATCCTCAAGGTATATCAAATTTGTGAGATGTTGCTGGTGAAGAAAAGAGAAGCGTTGTAAGAGAAGAATTTGCTAATTTTATGGAGTCTTTGTATAAGGAAGTGAAGTTGAGTTTGGAACAAAGTAATCAGAAGTACAAGGAGAATGCTGATCAGTCTAGAAGACGCCATGATTTTCAAGTTGGTGATGAGGTGATGGTTCATTTGAAGAAAGGAACATTCCCAGTTGGAATATACGGTAAGCTGAAGATGAAGAAATTTGGACCTTGTAAGATCTTGAAGAAGCTTGATAGTGGTAATGCTTATGAAGTTGAGTTACCTGATGACATGGATATATCTCCTATATTCAATATATCTTATTTGTATAAGTATCATGAGTCAGATGATGAAGTTGTTGTACCTCATGATTATCTAAGAAGTAGATTGAGGAAGTTGAACAGATATTGGATTAGAGAGTTGGCAAAAGCATGAGAGGAAAAGATTGTTGTGAGTATTTGGTGAAGTGGAAGAATAGACCTACTGAAGATGCTACATGGATTTTTCAATCTAAGTTGGATTTAGCTCAGGTTGTGACACTTGCATGATTCAGGAGAATCATTTTCTCCAACCCTGGTTGTTTGATGTAGGAGCATCCTAGGTTTTCCTTATAATCTTGCACTTTTGATCTTTCTGCTAATTGTTATCAAGTTCTAGTTTCCAGATACTATTGAGTTTCGATCGCTACTAAGTACTATTTGCTACCAAGTTCCAGTTGTTTTTGAGTGCCAGTTACTATTGAGTTCCATTTGCTACCAAGTTCCAGTTGCTACTAAGTGCCAGTTGCTACCAAGTTCCATTTTCTACCATCTTCTAGTTGCTATTAAGTTCTAGTTGCTACCGAGTGCTAGTTTCTATCAAGTTCCATTTGCTACCAAGTGCCAGTGGCTCTTGAGTTCCAATTTCTATCGATTCACCCTATGTTTACCAAGTTTTTTGTTTCTGGTTCCATCTTGGGCCGACTTTTCTCACATTTAATTTTGGTATAGGTAGTTATGTTTTCTCAGAGCTGACTTGTGGCTTCTCTATGTTCTAGAATGATCTGTAAGCCATTTTGGTAAGTATAAATAGGATGCTTAGGCTTAGAGTTAGGGAATATTTTAGAGAAGAGAGAAAGAAAAGATATGTGTCTAGAAATGCAAATTTAAAGTTGGATCATGGATCTAGAAGTTGTATTCTGTATCTGGTCGTAACTCAGAAGGCCTTATAGCTGGGCATGTATGAAGATATTTTGATGAATCAATAAAATTATTTCATTCTTCTTCTCCTTTGGTTGTTGTTCCTTGTGTTTGCTTCCATTGTGTTAACTCTTATGGGAAGGTTCAGATAGCTAGCTGAGCCTTTGGCCCTAGTTATTCACCCTTTTCTGGCATCATATGGTAAGGATATTTGTAATATAATATATGAGAGTGATAGTATTTAATTGATTAGTGTATTTTGGATTAGTAAAATATTTTTAATATAATTATGAGAGATGAATGATCAACACCTTTTTGCTCAGTGACCATTAGTTTAACATTAATAATATTAATTATAATTTTTATGCTATTTTTTAATATAATTTAATAATAGTGTCAATACAATGATGTATTTAAGATATTAACTCAAATAATAAAACAAATATAAGCATATGTTTTTATAAAGAAAGAATACATTAGTCATGGCTCATGACAATATTACAAATTTAAAAAGCTGGTTCACCTTATTCAAAAATTAAGCAATCTAAAAATAGAAAAAACCTATATGCTTACCAAAACTAATACAATATGGTAAGACAAGTTTTAGAATCACTAGAGACACTTGGCCAATCTCTAAGAATTCTTATATCAACCTTAATGTATGCATCCATTTTTAGCCAATAGGCTACTCCTCGGGGAAGACATTAGCTAGATTATCCTGATAATCTAGTAGTCTTACTCTGTAAATTGGATAAAATGATGCTAGAAATTTCAATAATTTGTAATGTAGGAAGGGTTATATGATATTTGGCATAGATTTTTTTGGAAGCATGAATGCTAATGATAATTCTATGGGGTGTATTTTAGAGTTATGATTAGATCATTATCATGATGATATGTTACATTCACAATTGTGTTTGTCATTGATATCAACATAATAGTTTTCTTTGGTATTTGATGGATAAAAGCACAAACCTATGTCACCTTTTATAAATGAAAAGTGATATCAAAATTTAAAGTCTTCAACTTTAATGACATAAATGTGGCATTTTTGCTTAGAAATTGAAAATGATGTAAACTAATGAAAAGTGTAAAACTAGATGAAGGTTATGTTTGTAAGTTTTTTTTTAAAAATTGTTTGAAAATTTTATCTATTCTTTTAATTTTAAAAGTCTACTTTTTATTTTTTTTAAATGCTGAAAATATAGATTTCTTTTCCTGTCAAACAAATATATGGAAATGTTCATATTTTGGTCTATTTTTTGAATATATTAGAGTTGACATGTATACCTAGTGCACCAAAAAAGAAAAATTGAGATTTAGCTAATATTTTTCAAGTTATAACTGGTCAAAGTCAAAGTTATTAGAAATTGATAGTTTTTTCTCCTATCAAACTTTTTCTATCAAATCTACATATTTTTTAAAACAAGTTACATGTTCTTAAAGAAGACTCTCTCCTCTAGTGGAGCATTAAAAAAAAATAAAAAAATAAACATGATTTACTATTTTTTTCTTATTTTTGAATAGACATCTTCCTAAATCTTAATATACCTATTTTTAATATTTTCAAATTATAACATATTATCCATAATCAAAATAATAAAAAACTTATATTTTCATAATCTTGACTCTAAGACCTACCAAACTATATTTTTAGTTATAAAAAAAACTTCAATTTAGTAGGTCAAATTGGCCTTCAAAGTGATAAGTTTGTAGAAGTACTTATTTTTGTTTGTGTGGCTACCACCTAGGATGCCACATAGGTAGTTTTGGCTAAAATCGTTCTGGCCAAAAGTGTTTTGGTTGGAACACCTGTTGGCCCAACAAATTGCAAGTGATTAGTTTGGTGATTTCATGTGTAAAATAATTTATTTTCCAAGTTTTTTCATGTAACAAATAAGATTTTTGTTTTCTTTATTTTAATAAATATAGAAAACAGTGAAAAGTAAAAGAGCATTTTTGGAATTCAATGGCTTTTGAAGCCATTTTTAGCAACTATTTCATAGAAATCCTCATAATTGCAAAGGATCGAATATTTTTAATGTGTTTTTTCCCATTTGCTTATTTTTATTTTTATGTATTCTAAATTGAAGCATTAGCTAGTATTTAGTATTCAAAATCTAAATTTATTTTTTTTGTTTCTATAGATAAAAGTATTCAATGGGCAGCAAAAGGAAAAGATCAAGGCAATATGATAGGAAAAGATATGACAAAATGAAAGGTCATATACTAAATGTAACCAAAATGAAGCTACTGAAATTCCTGAATAAGATGAGATTCATGAAGAGAATGAAAGTAATGAAGAGGAAGAAATTGGTAGTTCTACTGATAGAAACAAATTTGATGGATTTAGATGAGGAACTACTTTTTAGCCAAATTCTATCTAAAGATATGATAAATGATAACACTATTAGAAAGAATTGTTAGAACATCTGGGATGAATATTTCAAAGATAAAAGTATGTTTGGACAGGCACAATTATTTGTCAAGTTATTTAGGAGAAAAGATATGAGACCTATTTTAGAGTTGTTGGGTGTTGATAATAGGAAAAACCATGCACACAATACTAGTAAAACAATAGTTGAAAATTTTCAAAATTCTTATAACAAAATTGACAAGACAACTCGAGGAGGTGATTTTAGTAATGTATGTAGAGCATTGATGACTACTATATCTAGTAGAAAATTGACACAGAGAAAATAGGTACATGCAATTTTTGATGTACTACATATATCCAGGAGAACTGTTCAGAGATACATCAAGAGGAGAAATATGCTAGATGATAACATTGGGAATAATTGGGTGAATATTTGTAAAGTTCCTTGAAAAGATAGAATTTTTGAAGATGTGAAAAAGACAAGTTATTGAATTTTGGACCACGCATTCTTGTGTTTCTTCCAATGGGCATGATAGTATACAAATTAAAGATCAAGAGAGAGGGGCCAAAATTGAAAATTCAAAACTTTTGATAAATATAACAAAAAGTGAATTATTTCAAACATTCAAGCAAGAATTTTCAAATGTCAAATTATCTTAGAGAATTTTTGAGAGTTTGCATCCTTCCTTTGTACGCATAAATAAGATCCATGAAACTTGTTGTTGTCAAAATAATATTGAATTTGGTCTACACTTGTGATTATATAAAAAAGTTATGGCAGTACTTGATCCTAATTTGGTCATCCCTAGCAGTACAACACAATTTGTGAAGTCCATATTATGTGATAAATTAGAAGATTCAAATGAGTTCAAAGTGTAATGCATCAAAAATGAGTGTGAAGATTGTGGAGATTTATGCAAATTTTCTGAAATGCAAATTGAGAATATTAATGAATCCACACCAATTTCATGGATGAAATATGAATATGAAACATACCAAAATAAGACAGGAGATGAATCCAAAAAAATTGTATTGAAGGAGAGTGAATTGTGTTATGATGAGTTTATGATCAAGTTTCATCCATTGATATATCCACATATCCAACATTGTCATGGTGCATGATGGCAAGCTAAACAGTTTTGTGATTCAAAAAATTGTTTTCCACCTAGTTGTATAATTTTAGTTGTAGATTTTTCTAAGAATTATACATTTGCACCTCAAATACAGCTTTGAGGGCAATATTATCATTCTGAACAAGTTGCAATATTTGTGCAAGTGACCTATAGACATGCACAATTTGAGGTGGATCAAATAGAAAGGTTGGATGGAAATGAACGCATCATCATCAAAGAGGCTCAATTCTATATTAGTGATGATAGAGTTCATGATATGAGTTATGTGGCTCATTGTTTTGCAATGTTCTCTGAAGATTTTAGAAATCGTAGAATAAATGTTTCAAAGCATTGGATTTGGTCTAATGGATGTGCAGGTTAATATACACAAACTTACACATTTATTTAACTTTATTTTAACTTATATTTATTTGTACATGTCTATTTTTATTTGATACATGTAAACAGATAATTGTAGATACTTATCATGTTTCATGTTCATAGGACAATTCAAATCTATGAAAGCATTTGATTGGTTAGCAATGCAACATGCTAGAACCAATGTTAGGATTTTATGGAATTTCTTTGAAAGTGGACAAGGAAAAGGGGAGCATGATGGAGCAAGAGCATGTATACAGAATGTGCTTTGACAACATGGACTTGCAATAAAATATATGCATTTAATGTGCATGTTTAATACTAGTAGCATATATACTTTTAAATTTTATATATATGCATATTGTATGTACATAAAAGGAATAGGATAGAGAGTGCAAATCAAATTGTTGAATGGTGAAAGTTCATTTTTCTACTCAAGATACTGAATACAATAAGCATTACTTTTGGGAAGTAAAAAGTGAACTAAGTTATATTTATTTTTAATGTATTTTTCAAATTGTTCAGTTTTATATTAAATATAAATATTTTGAAATATGACAATTATTTTAATGTATTTGTAACAAATATATATCAATCTAATCCTTACAATTGTCAAACAATCCTTGGTATTAGAAGTTTGCATCAAGTGATGACTACAGGAAACTTGCATCAAGTGATGACTGCAGGAAACCATAAACCTCTAGTAATTAAAATAAGAGAGAAAACATGTTTTTGTGATGACTGCATTAAGGACAATCCAGTGAGTGCATGTGAAAATATTGCGAATGGATATGTTTCACATTGGGATTTGAAGGAGATAGTTAGAAAGCCTCCTTTTGAAGACGTTGACATTGACATTGACATTGACATTGGCATTCTTGATCCTGTATATTCAGTTGATTATGAGTGCATTTCTGATTTAGTTATGGTAGGTTTGTGTGCATATATACATATATATAAATTAATATACACGTATATTCATTTTAAAATTAATTTATATTTATCTATATTTTTATATACATGCAACAAATATTTTTGTAGTTCAAACCTTACTAGATAATGTGGAAAATGTGGACTATTATCTTTTAAGATGCACAAAAGCAAAACACAAGTTGCTAGAAGGAACTATAGATGCTAATCAATAGTCATATCTGATTGCATTAGTTGTTATTGAAGGTACATATTATCAACAAACAAGGGTAACTAATAGTGGTATTAAATTTATTGAATACAAGCCTGAAGGAAAGCTTTTACATTATAGTAACCATGTTATAGCAACCTAGTTACAATTTGAAGCAATATAAAGATGAAGAAATCGTGGAAATCAAAAGTGGAAACTGTCTATTGAAGAACGAGAAAAAATTCTAGAGATAATAAAAACTAGAGAGGATCCTAACAATAAATTGTTTGTAGAGCTCTAGTTTACCTATGCACTTATTGTGGAGCTTTAGTTTAGCTATGTCTATATAGCTCTTATACTTTCACATTTAACATTGACAGGATATTTGTTTTATAAATTTGTATACATTGGATCATTTATCTTGAATATGTGAAATTAGACATGTTTTGTTATTTTTATTTAAATTAGACATTGATATCTCATTTAAGACAACCCCTTTGGACCTCCCCTTCAGATAACTTGTTAGGACCTCCCCTTAAGACCAATTATTAGGGCATCCCCTTAGTACCACCTTTTAAGACCTCTCCTTAAGACAACCCCTTTAGTATTTGTATGTATTTATATACATTGTTTATGTTTTCTTACTGTTGGTGTAAATAAGTATTCACTATTTACACTAACTTAAGTTTACTTAGGTTAATGCATTATTTAATTATTTTGCATTGTTTTATTATTTATTTAGGTGAGACATTTAGGAGTTTGTGTACTCTCACAGAAGTACACAACTCTAATTATGCACATGATGTCTACAACACAGGAGTTTGCATCATTCACTGAGTTGTCATGTTGACAACATAGTTATTTTCACTCCTCATTTAGCACATGTTGTCTACACCATTGATTTACATGCTACACCATTGTAGGCTTATCCTCACATCATCGCACTTAATTTCATGCTTAATGGAGGATAACCCATATTTGGTGGACATGTACCTAGTTGTATGACTTATCATGATGCTAACTTCTATGCATTCTAGAAGCTCCCCAGAGGCCTTTATATATAGGTACTCCTAGTGTACTCTTGTAATGGTTGTATGGCATATTGAATGAATATTTTCATTCTGATCATACTCTCTCTCTATTAGTCTATTGTGTGCTTGTGTTGAGTTATTTAGTTCTTGGGTGAAATCTAGCCTAACCCAAATTCTTACATGGTATTAGAGCTCAAGGAGATTCTCTACACATAACCATTTGAGACCATTCATACTTCAATACCTTCACCTGAATCCAAAGAATCTATAGAAATTGGGAGCATCTAGAGCCATATCTAACCTCGCTATTGCATTTGGAGCATTGATTCAATGAAGATTGACTATAAATTTGCCTATGCTGGGTGAAAGTTGATCATGAGGCAAATTTTTTTTGCAAATTAGAACTCGAAGGCCTCAATTTGCTATTTTGGTATGGTCAATTTCGGATCTATTTAATTTTTAGATCTGAATTAATTTTCAATCTTTGCATTTTTGGGGTTTTTTTGAATTTTTTTTGGAATAGTTACACAGGCAGAGAATTTTTTTTTGTAGAATCAAGCTATCAGATCCCAACTCTGCAATTTTGAAGATTATTTATTATTAATTGCAAGGTTTTTTTTTAATTTGGTGGGCTATACTGAGGAATATACTACAAATTTTGGCATAATTTGACCACTTTCCAAATGATCGCAGAATATTTCTAGCCAAGCATCCAATACCTCTAGCGACCAAGTGCATTAATCTTAGTGTTGCCTTCACTTGCAACTCACTTTAGCATTGAAGTGAGGATTGTTTATTTTAAATAGCTTATAAGCTATTTTTTCCACAAATGTGGGATATAACAAAAGAATTCAGCATCCTAAAATCCAAGAGATACCCCTTGTAGCAGAAGATCCCGGCATCAAAAAATGCAAAATCTGGTGGGAGTTTGTAACAACACAAACCAATTTGCACCACGTGGCACATTCCTATTACTCCACCACATGTGCATGGACCAAGCCCATTCGGCCATGCGGCAAGGTTTTTGTGGTGCCACCCTACAAAAGCCCTCTACATCATTGGCCTAGCCTACCAACATAGCTGCCATGTAGGCTAACAATGCAAACCTAGTCAACATCCTAATCAGCCCACATCAACAGATCATACTTAACACGTAGGAGGAGAGCTTATTTTTCCACACCTATCTATATAGTATGGTTATTACCATGTTATCCATCATTATAGGTCATACTATGCTAATGTCATCATGACATCATGTTGACATCATCCTAGGGGGCAAGGTGCACTGTTGTCATCAATTTTATGGGCCTAAAAATTGACAGCCATCTAACTATGATCTCAGGCCAAATTTGAACTACTACAATGGCCATATGACTGTCAAATTTAACCCCATCTTTTTTCAATGCAATCCCTCTCCAAATTGATTTTTAGTTTTGTAGTTTGACTTCAGGAGGCCATTACTCAGACATTTGGACTCCAAATTAGGTCTTTTTTTTTTGAAATTGGGTAGAATTTCCTAAATATTTTATGGGTGTATCATTTTTCTAGTTTTGGTGCATAGATTTGTTAGAATTTTCATTTTTTGGTGACTGCACCTACATAATCTTACATTTTGCAACTTCAAATGCTCTGTACAGGCGCATTTGGAGTCGAAAATAGATTCTATTTTTTTTTTAAAGTGCATTATTTTTCATCTACTTTCTAGATCTATAGTCAATTTGTATTGTTATGTGGGAAAAAGTGTCACTTTCAATAATAGGGCCTTTGTTTGCTCTATATTACTTCAGAATTGTAGCACATTGTAAAGTTCTAGATTTATAATCCATTAAGAAGTTAAAAAAAGAAAAATTAGAAGTCCACAAAGGCCAAAATTGGCAAGTGGCCCATTGTAATTGCACTATCAATAAAGTTCCCAAAGCATCTATTTTGGGGGGTTTCTTAATTTAGTGAAAAGGGGGGGTTTTCTTGGTGTTGTGTTCCCTCTTTTCTACACTTTTCTTTCATTTTTTGCATTATGGGAAACTTTAAGTTTCCTAAATTAACTTCTAATAACTATGTTACATGGTCCATCAAAATGCGGTATCACTTAATGCATAATGGAGTTTCACAATATGTAGATGGTACTCTTCCTAAACCAGCAGGTGATAATGTATCAGCGAGTGATATTTCAACTTGCTTAGCAATGGATAGGAAAGCCCCAAGTGATAAATGTTTGGAGCTTTATGATAAAGTGTCTGAAGAGGATGTTTTCAAAATTGAAGATGAGCTTGTCTCCTTGGATCTTAAGTCATATGATTTAATACAGGATTTCATCATCAAGGTGAATTAACTAAGGACAAAGCTCACTAATTGTGGGAGTTCTACCAAAGATGATAGACTAATCTTTCTCATACATAAGAAGCTACCATCAGAGTATTCCACATTTGTATCTTCTTTTAACACCTCTAAGACTACCTTAAGGTAGGCCTATAAGAAAGTCAATTTTGATAAATATTATGATCTATTGGATACTGAAGAAAAAAAGTTGAAATCAATGGGGATTCTCAAATCACCTCAGTCTAAAGCATTAGTGGCCAACAATGAGGGTTCTCAAAATTCAAATGGACATTCTTCAAATAAAGGAAAGGGTAAGAAGAAGTGGAAGAAAGACAAATCAGAGGATGCAGAAAAGACAACACCGCAATCCAATCAACAAGGCAAGTCCTTGAATTCCAACAAGAAGGGGGATAACAATAAGGAGAAGAAAAAGTGTTCCTATTGCAAGAAAATAGGTCATGAAGAGCATGAGAATTATCTTAAGAAGATTGATGAGTTGATCAACGTCATGAAGAGACATAATGTTCCATTGCCTAATGATTATAAGGATAAAGGGTCTTGTTTGGATTCAAAGGGCAAAGGGCAAGCACTCATGGCTAATTCAAACTCTTCAAAGGAATGGATATTTGACTCAGGTCCCTCATATCATATGGATTCTTCAAAGGAGGAATTTTTTTCAATGAAGCGGTTCAAGGTACCACACATCTTCATGGGAAATGATAGCAAAATGGAAGTTGAAAGAAAAGGAAATGTGGAGATGGAAAATGGAGAGTTTCAAAATGTTCTCTATGTTCCAAACCTAAGTTTAAATCTCCTATCAATCTACTAAATCACTTGCCTCAAAGATGGACATAGAGCTGAGCTCCTTCTAGACTCAGTAAAGGTGCATAGTCTTAAAGATGACTCCTTGGTAGCAATGGGGAAAGTGAATCATAACAAAAGGTTGTATTGTTTCTCCCATGTTGTGCCCAAGTTTCCTTCAATGGCCTTGTTAACATAATAAAATTCAACAATCCAATTATGGCATTAGCGGTATGGTCATCTTGACTTTCGCTACCTTCAATAACTTTGCACAAACTAAATGGTCAAAGGTTTGCCTCAAATTTACTTTTCTAAGGGTGAATGTTCAACATATTTAGTGGATATGCATCCAGAGGTGAAGTTATAGAGAGGGGAGTCTTCTAGAGCAATAGGTGTTCTACAAATGGTTCATATGGTATTAGTAGGTCCTTTTGAAGTCAACTAGAGTCGCTCCATATTGACTTTTGTTGATGACTTTTCAAGATATACTTGGGTCTATTTTCTTCATAATAAGAATGAAGTGTTGGATAATTTCCTATCCTTCAAGACTCAAGTTGAAAAAAAATCCAAGAAAGCCATCAAAGTTCTCCAAATAGAAAATGGAAGCATGTATGTGAATAGAAGACTTATGGACTTTTGTAGACTTGAGGGCATTGATCTTCAGACTCTGCTAGCATTCAATCGACATAAGAGAGATGTTGCAACACTAAGAATTAGGACTCTCAAATCTATGGCAAGTTGCATGATACAAGCCAAGTCTCTAGATCCATGATTAGAAGTCAAAGCAATTAGTAGTGCCACTCACATTCTTAATAGGTTTCCTCATCCAACCTTAGATGGAAAAACTCCTTTTTAGGCATGGTGTAGTAGAAAACCTATTGTGACACACTTCAAAGTCTTCAATTGTCCTACATGGGGAAATACATCTTTTAGGGGATGCAAGGCACAATCACCTCAGCCTTGTACTTTCATTGGTTATGAAGATAGTGTGAAGGAATATAGACTTCTAGATCTAGAGACATATTAGATTTTTGTGTAGAAGGATGTACACTTTGAGGAAAGTTCACCAAGCTTGTCCTCTAATCCTCTCTGCACATCATACCATGTGGAAACTAATAGTGACATCAGCGATACTTCTTCAACAGATTCAAACATGTGAGATTCTATCAATAGTTGCAACAAGAGGTCACTTCATTACTTTAGTCCACATGCATAAATTGCCATAGTGATAGGTCTAGCAAAATAGGGTACATCCAATCTTCCAGGTATAGATTCAATGACAGATTTGGGAGATAGTATTGATGATCTGCCTCTTCTTTTTAATGCAGAATCACCTTCTTCAATTGTCACAAGGGATCCATTTGACTTTCTTGTTCATTCTCTATGTGATTGATCCTCATAGGTTGAAGTGATTGTGGATACTTATGAGCAGTAGTTGTAGAAGGGTTCTTCATTAGTTGTAGAGATAGATAGTTCCTTGGGATAGGTTCTTCAGCCAGTTGAGTAGGTTTTAGAGACATCACTTTTTTGTGATATTTTTTCCATGCATAATAGAAGTGTCTCATTTGTACTCTTGGCATTGTTTCTTCCTAAGGGGAGGAACACCATTCTATAGTCTTGGATTAGCTTCTTCATTGGAGTAGTCACTATTCAACATTCTTCTTTGGGGGGGGAGCCTATCCTTTCTCTCTTCCTTTTCTCATCATTCTCTTATGTATATAGTAGATGTATGTCATAATGGGGGGGGTCTCAATTACTCCATCCATCCATGCATCCCTATTCATCTCTCTTTTTGTGGGATAGTTTTTCCCACGTGGTTTTCCCTCTTTCTCCACTTTATGAGAGATTGCATATCATTATGTACATGGGTGCCTAACATGGCCTAGTAGTCAAGACCCATTATGCATCTTCATCCTAGTTTTCATAAGCTTAAGGGAATTCCCCTAAGTTGCACTTAAGGGGGGGTGTTGGTGTAAATAAGTATTCACTATTTACACTTACTTAAGTTTACTTAGGTTAATGCATTATTTAATTATTTTGTATTATTTAATTATTTATCTAGGTGAGACACTTAGGAGTTTGTGTACTCTCATAGAAGTACGCAACTCTAACTATGCACATGGTGTCTACAACACAGGAGTTTGCATCATTCACTGAGTTGTCATGTTGACAACACAATCCTCATTTAGCATATGTTGTCTACACCATTGATTTGCATGCTACACCGTTGTAGGATTATCCTCACATCATTGCACTTAATTCCATGCTTAATGGAGGATAACCCATATCTAATGGACATGTGCCTGGTTGTATGACTTATCATGATACTAACTTCTATGCATTCTAGATGCTCTCTAGAGGCCTTTATATACAAGCACTCCTAGTGTACTCTTGTAATGGATGTATGGCATATTGAATGAATATCGTCATTCTAATCATACTCTCTCTCTCTCTCTATTGATCTACTGTGTGCTTGTGTTGAGTCCTTTAGTTCTTGGGTGAATTCTAGCCTAAGCCAAATTCTTACATTTACATATGATTGTTAATGTTGTTATGTATTTATATTATATTCTATGCTATACTCTTTATATGTTACATGTACATGTATATGTTGCCCTTATGACATGTCATTATATATAGTAAATTATACATGGATTAAGGCATTAAAAACAATAACATATACATATTTACATAAATATTGAAAACACACATGTCTACATTTAACAAATGAACACAGTTACATACATCTATGAAATAAAATATACATTAATTTATTGAATTTATGTATTAAATTTATTGAAATCTATATTGAATTTAAGTTCTAGTACTCAACTTATGTTCTTAAATATGTATTAAATTTATTGATTAAATATTGAAAACATGAATAAGGTATTAAGATGAATAACATATACATAAACATGAATAACCCATACATAAACATAAAGCATTAAGACATTAAAAGATCAATAATTTAACATGTTTGTACATAAAACATTAAGTTCTAGTACTCAAGTTATGTTCTTAAATATGTATTAAATTTATTAATTAAATATTGAAAACATACATACATTCAACATGAACATAATATGTACATCTATGTAAAATAACACATCTATGAAATAATGTATACATACTCATGTATAATGTATCCAAAATACCATATAAAATGTCTCCAAAATATGACATCAAATATCTCTAAAATACCATATGCATCAAATGTTTCTAGAATAACATGTACATCCATATAAAAGTATCTGAAATAAGACATGTATCTAAAATAACATACATATATCCATATAAATGTATCTATAAAATAACACATGAATTTGAGATAAAAAAACACTTCTGGATATAAAAGTATCTAAAATGACATGTACATATATAAAAAAATATCTTGGCAACATCAATGAAATAGATACATGTGTAAACTAACATCAATCACATCCCCCTCTTGATCCTTGACCGCAAAAGGCTCTACGATATGGATCTGTGCCCTATGTCAAATGAAAGAAATTTGTAAAATTATAAAATTATACATATTCATGTGTATACGTGCATGTATTAAATAGCATATGTGTAGAATATATATATCCATCAAATATATAATAAAAAATACATAACATACCTATGAATCATGCCATGGAGGATCTATCGAGGTCTAAAGATCTCCAAAATGCAACAGACTATCACTAAGACTCTATAGAACACACATATACATGTATACAAGTTAAATTGAATCACTCAAGAATATGTATGTGTAAATTATAGTAATAGATAAATATAAACATATATAAATTTACAATATTTACTATAGCATCATGTAATACTCTACCAATCTGACTGATATCTGAGCCATGTAGTGAAGGAGTGATCTCTAAATCATGGAATGTAAGTGCTCTAAGGCCAGGCTATGTAGGATCAGGAGAAAGAGTAGGTGCTACAAGATCCCAAGGAGGTGTGGGGATAGGTGCTATGAGGGCAGGAGCTATATGGCCCTCTGTAGGAGCAGGTGTTGTAGAATATGTAGGGATATCCTCCTATCTTTGTGAGGGCTATGGTCTTACTGTGCATGAAAAAATATGGCTTATGTGTCCACCAATGTCACAAAGAGGAATCCCCATGACTATCAAAATTTTTTGATATGCTCCAGAAAGATAAGATACTAAACAAGATGTCATACAGCACAATGCATCCATATATGATATGGCCAGAATCGCTAGTGGTGATGGTAGATGTACCATCTCATATAGATCATTAGCTCCTATGCTAGAGGATGCACCTATCAAAATGAGACCACAAGATTGTAACATGTATCTGCAACATGTATATGAAGATATCTCCTATAACTGTGTGACAATTGTGGCAATGCTAGAATATATCTGAGTCCTGATTGTATCATTAGGAACACTCAAACTCACAACATACATTTGTGGACCTCTCAATATGACCAAAAGGTTTGGACCCGCCATTACCTATTTATTAATGGGTGTAGGGTTGTTCGAAGGTCTAAATCTCTCTGACAATTGGGCTCAGCCCTATCCAACATGACCTAGAAAATCTATATAGTCGACATCCTAATGTAAATGAAATTTTGCAAACAATTGTTTGCAAAAATAAAGGAAAAACTCATCCTTCTATGGCCATCTATGATGCATAGCTAACCACCGAGGATATATAAATGGAGTGATCAGATAATCTATACACTTCATTGCTAAATAACCTCTAGCCCTAGCCCTATCTATATAAAAGGGAAACATGGTCTTCACCATAGCGATGGAGACCTGACCATCAATCTGTGAATACTTCACAATGCCAGTGACACTGTGTGAAAGGGAAGAGTAAAATGTCTCAATATTAATATCATGAAATGGGTTGTACCTAAAGATCATCTCAATCATCTAGAACAACTCATCTCTAATAGAAACAACCTTCTCCTTATTAGGGAGAGTGGTAGAAGCTAACAATGTAGAATCAAGATACTCAAGAGCACGAGATAATCTAGCAATAGTATATATAAATAAATGCTATCTCTCCTCAATAGATGATGTTAATCTATGTGATATGCCTGACTCAGCACTAGGACCCCCTCCATGAACACTAGCCTCCCCTAAGGATGTAGGTGCTCCACCAGTACCAGATGCCATAATGATATATGCAAATATCTAGATACTATAAATGCAAAGTTAAGATATACATGTACATAAGTACATATAAAACTGAAAGTTAAATTTAATTTAAAACATGTATGTATATAAATATGTACAAAGTTGAATATAACTAAAAATATGCACATGTTATTTAGTACATCTAGGTTTACTATGTTAATGTTTTCTAAAATGTAATGTTATTTAGGACATATAGGTTTACTAGATGTTAATGTTTTGTAAAATGTAACCAATAGGTTTGTTGTTAATCTATACTATGTTAATGTTTTCTACAATGTAACTAATAGGTTTATTGAACATTAATATTTACTATGTTAATGTTTTCTAAAATGTAACTAATAGGTTTGTTAAACATTAATGTTTACTATGTTAATGTTTTGTAAAATGTAACTAATGTTTTATTATCAACAACTAAACTCTATGCTAATGTTTTCTAAAATGTTTACTATGTTAATGTTTTGTGAAATGTAACTAATGTTTTATTATCAACTATTAAAAAACATTTAAAATATAATTAATATAATTAATAAAACACTTTTAAAATACTATTTAATTAATATTATCATGCAATAACTAAAAAACATTAAAAATAAATTAAAAAATAAAAAATAAAAAATTCACCTACCTGTTACGGTCGAAACACTCTAACTACTTGGTAACCACTACAATGAAATCAAAAGTGAAAATGACCACTGAGAGAAATTTTTGGTTATTTATTAAACCATACGGGTTATGGTCAAAACCTTTCTGGCCAAAAGGGTTTTGGCTAGAAACCTCGCTACCATGTTGATGTTGAAAAGCGTCATGTCTGTACGGCCAAAAACATTCTGGCTAGAACTATTTCGACTGAAACCATTTTAGTCAAAACCCTTGTGGATATCACCAAAGGTGACACAAGTTTGTGCTTCCACCTTGATAGAAGAACAATGGCAAGAACAAGTTGGTACAGCTAGAAAATTGAGCATTTTCACTAAGTGAGGTTAAAGGGAGATACTACTAAGTGTCTAGTATATGCAACTAACTTCAGAAGCATAAGATATTAATTCTAGAAGAAGTTATGCAAGTTTCGATGAATATTATTCTTAGATAGAGTTTACAGAAGCATGTTCTGGTAAACTTGTTATATTTCTTAGTAGATTTGTTATTCTAAAAAGCCAAATTTAAAGATATGCAGAAAAAATTCTACAGATGATGTAGCTAAGCTCACTCATCATAATGTTACATGTATGAAAAGTTATTTAAGTTACAAGGAAAAAGATTAATATTATCACTAAGGGTAATGTGTTCTTAATGAGCTCCTATAATAATTAATTGAGAAGGTGTAATAGTTGACTTAGGGAATTATTTTATGGATTTAGTATAAAGGAAGGACATTTTCCTTTATCATATATTATATGGATTTTACAAGAAGCACAAAGAGTGGAATGCAAAGATAAGAAGAGCAAAGAAAAGGTGAAGGAAACTTCATTACCAAGGTTTTATTGTGTGATCCAAAGTTTGATATTTGGATCTAAGGTTTGTGACCTAGTCTACAAGGTTTAGCAGTGATTGGTTCGGTTGACAGGATAGAGAAAAGAAGTTGAAGTATAGAATAAAAAATTATTCTAGAATGAATAGTTGAGAGATCAGTTGGAAAGTGAGTTTAGTAGTCTTACCCCAAAAATTTTTTGGATAGTGGGTCCTTTTGCCTTCTACAACTCTTAACAAGGTTGCCACAACTCCTAACAGGGTTGGAATCTTCTAACAAGGATTCAAAGTCTCCTAATAGGGACTCATATGTAATAAATTTTTAATAGAGTCCTAATATGGTCCATCCTCTAACAAGGAATATTTATATTAGTACATCATCTTGTGGGAATTATTCCCATTGGGGTTTTCCCTTTGATCAAGGGTTTCCGTAGTTAACAAATCTTGTGTATTTGTGTATGCACATTTTAGTATGGTTGTTTTTCACTTTGACTAACTGGTTAAGATTATTTAAGGTTGATAATTATTGAATAATTGATTCACCCACCCCATCCCCCCCTCAATTATATTGGTGAACTATTATTTCTAACAACTTTGTGGTATCACTAATCAAGATGAGGGATAGGTTACTTTAAGCACTAGCTATAGGATGGATGCTCATTTAGGATATATACTTTATATAATGGAGGAAACACTGGTTTGTTACTCATCCATCTACTCTATTATAGGATATAGAGGAGTAACAAGAATTCTTGTATTTCAACATGAAACATCAAAAAATTCTCCTTGACCAAAATTCAATGCAAAGGTCTTAGATTTTTTCTTGGAAAAATTAGCTAATAGAGAGCGAAGTGATGCACAATAACCTTGCTAAGATGGACACCAAGATATATGGCCCTTGAAATTCTAAAGTTTTATTTCATAGAGAAGGTATATCTTCTTAGCTTTAGAATTATGTTTACAAAAATTGTCAGTAAAAAAGGAGGAGAGGGAATTTAGATGACATCTTTTTCACAATGTTTTTGATGTATTAGATAGCAACCAAAACTAGGGGATTGACCCCATAGTATAGAAGGTTGGAGACCAGCCAGTAGTTAACCCCTACTATATAATCAATACCTTTTATAGACATCAAAAAATCCTTAATGGTTAACACCATAATAGGGTACTTCAAAATATCAATATCAACCATACTAACCCTAACACACATACTTTTCCCAAAAGTAATCCAACAACATAACTTACAAGCACTACTACTAAAATGATTAATATTCACACTAATCAAAAGATCCACATAGGGCATAGAGTTCACATTTAACCATAACATAATAAACATAAATAAAATCATATGGGCTAGTTCCCCTCATCCTCTAGGTCTTGCCCCTTCTTTTCATCTGGATCATCAATGACCGATTTCTCCACCTCCTCCTTGATAGGTTTCTTTAGTAGAGTCTTGAGCCAATCATTCGCCAGGAAGCTATATAGGGAGTGGGTAGTCTCACTCTTTTTTCCCACACCATTCTCCTCCTTGTTCACCTTCAGAAAGTACAAAGTGGTGGCTACCAAATAAATGAATTTTGTGGAGAACTCAATAATGGTTTTAATCTTTTGGGAAACAAGCAATTTAAAGAGGAAGCAGTAGAAGAGGAAGCAATAAGACTATTGAAAGTCAAAATTTGGTGGGTGCATGATGTTAGTTAGTTATCTTGGACAATTGTTCATCAACATGTAATTATTTAGTAAATATTTATTTTACTAACTAATTAGTTAGAGTAAAGACAATTATTTGTTACATAATTGATCACTTTTATAAGCAACTAGAAACCAATTTTATTATTGGTAGTTGGGTTATTATTTATCTCAATTGTTGATTGAAAATAAATCTTGGTTGTTGGTTTTCCAACAAGAGAAGTATAAAAGGAGTCAGGGGGCATTGGGAGAACACATGTTTGAGAAGCATTTTCCATGTTAGAAAATGAATTTGCACTTATAGAAAATAGTCTTATAGTATTAGCAAGGGATAGCAATGGGGGAATATTAGCAAAAGAGATTGGGAGATTGTTAGAGTTCTACCATTAAGGTGCAATTAATATTGTATGTCTTAATTCTCTAAACTTCAATATAATTCATCATCTATAGAACATGTTTTCCCTTAGGAACTTTTCGAGGGATAATTTGTCTAAAAATATTGTGTCATTGTGTTGTAAATTTCTTCCTATATTTTTTTATTAGTTAAGTTGTAGTTGTGTTACTTCCGAATATTAGTTGTGAATTAATTTTTGGCAGATAAACAATCATTAAAGATAGGAGATTGATAATCAATGAGTAAAATAATAATAAAAAATTGTAGGAACAAAATTGACAGTTCATATTATTGATATTAAGGTTAAGTTTTTTTGTTAGTGACTCACACTTAGTTAATTGGTTAAGTTTCTACCAAGCTTATCAAGTAGTTTGTAGTGTTAACCGAGTAATCCAATTACTATCAAGTTCTACAGTTTCTAACAAGCTTTAGATTCTACATTCAGTTCACATTGAGAACTATCTACTGAGTTAATTAGTGATAGTGCTAATTGAGCTTTACAGTATTAATCAAGTTAAACTATGACAACCATGTTGTCCAATGTCTACTAAGCTCACAATGTCAATGATGTGAATCAAGTGTTGACCAAACTAAGAAGTGTACATGATTCAATTTATACCAAGCACACAGTGTTAGTGTTCACCGAGCCATGCAATGTGAACCAAGTGATTCAATTTATATGTTGAGTTTCTCAATGTTTGCTAAGTCACACAAGTGCTAACTGAGTTCAAGCCACTTGGAAGTGATTAGTATGAACCAAGATTCTATGTCTACCAAGTGCATGGTGATTTCAAGTGTTGAAAATGGTTTTTGAGTGTCAGAACATCACTGAGGTTGTCTTTAGAACCTGAGTACCAGTAGTTGAGCTAAATTTGTGATCTTGATGGAAATCTATGTTGTATTTGACTTTGATGAATTATGTTTTGGATTGGTATATATGTAATGTATTCTATCACATCCAAATAAGAAGTAAGAAGTAATTATAGAGAGGAGTGTGAGTTAAAAAGGCTACAAGAAGTATAAGGGACAATAAAGATTTATCTATCACAACAAGGTGATCTTCACATTTCAAAGGAATCTCAACCAACAAATTAGAATTGTAGATTAGAGATCAGCCACTAGTTCATCCTAAAAGTTGCATCAGTCAAATCCTTTAATAGGATAGACTTAACATTCTTTGACAAATCTCTTTATTGAGTGCATACTACATTGTATGTTTTGTAAATCCTTTAACAAGGTGGACCTAGCAGGCCTCATTTCTCCTAATAGGGTAGATCATCAAAAGTGGTCAATTGTAAGCCTTACCTAGCCAACTTTATAATATAGTACTAATGCTTGTGGATATCATCCTCACCTAAGTTTTACTTTCTATTTTGAAGGCTTTTGGGTCACCATATCTTATGTCAAAGTGCAATGAATGTTTTACTAATTTCATTCTTTCATGCATGCAATTAGACCAAAATATTATATGAGTAATTAATTGATGAAATAAGTTGAAGTTTTATTGGTTCCGGATTCACCACCCCCACCCCTCTCCATAATATTTCCTACCTCTTATTTTCAAAAATTTGTATTTAGAACATTGTGGTTCTCAGAGAAGAAGTTTAGCAACTTGAGCAAATGTCAAAGGCAATTGAGGTATATAGGCTAGATAAGGCTATTGACAATCAATATTTGTATTTAGAATTAGCTATTGGTCAACTAAAGAAAGCAAGGGAGAAAATCTCTCAATCATTAAAATTAATGAAAGATCTTGCAATACAATTAAATTAAAATCTATACATTGAAGAAATAATTGAAGATATTTGTCTAGAAAGAAATTAAGATGAAGTTGATGAACCAATCAAAGACCTATTAAAAAAGAATGAAACTCTTTAAGAAGAAGTTAGAAAATTGAAAAGAGAACAAGAAATCTAGTCAATAAGATTATGTAAAGTCATGGAAGAAAAAGACAAAGCCATAGAAGAGATAGAAGGAAAGAACAATAAAATTCAACATCTATCCCTTCAATAGGCAAACTTCATTGACCAACTTACTAATGCAAATGAAGAAATTATGAATCTAAGATTAGAGAATGAAAAAATATAGAATGATTCAAATAGTGAAAAGTAAACAAATGAAATAATATTGAAATCTCAAGAAGACATGAATTAGTTGAATGAGAAAAGTCAATATAGATAGAAAGGAAAAGATGGAATAGGATACATAGAAGAAGGTGAATCATCCAAGCAAGGAGCTTAAAAGAATCAAAGGCCTACTTGAAATCATTATGGTAAGTTAGTTCATACATTAAAAATTATTGGAGTAATGGTAAAGAAAAATTCAATAGAAGGTGTGACAATTATAATAAGCATGGACATAGAGCAAGTAAATGCAAGAAGAAACCTAAGTTTAAAGGTAAATGTCACAATTGCAAGAAACAAGGACACAAATATTCTAAATGCAAAACTAAGCTATTAAATCTAGCAAAACAAATTGTAAAAGCTATATTTGGATGGGACTACAAAACATGGTTTAGATGCCACTACTGTGGAGAATTTGAGCACATTGTAGAAAATTGTCTGAAACATCACATGAGGAAAAGAGACACCACTAGAAGATTTTTTATTTGTATAGAGCTTGGAGACCTTGCTAAGAACTATAAGGAAACTAGAATAATTGATGATTAAAAGAAAGCTAGAGATGATAATATCAAAAAATAGATGAAGAAACAATGGATGCCAAAATCTCTTGAGAATGCAAGTCTGAGTCATGAAGAAGATGTCACTCAAGAATTGGGTGACTAAATCATTTCAACTTGAATTCATATAGGAATAACTAGAACTAAGACTCTAAAGTAGACATCTCACATTAGTTCCAACTAGCAAGAAGAAGAGATCTATATCAACATTCAAGATTCAAAGGGATCATTGAGTGATTGCTGAAATTTGAAAACTTGCCAAGGTAGGTTGGCTCACAAGACTCTGTCAATCAAGGTCAAATACACTAAAACATTTAAGGACACTAACCTATGAAATATTGTGATGATCATTAAAGTTGAACTAAGAAGAAGATAGTCTATCATTGAATGAATGAATGTATGAAGAATTTATGGCATTTGAAAAGTTAAAATTTGTTTGAAGCAAGGAAATCAAATTCATTTTTCATCATGAGTTTTTGAGAGCTATTTACAAAGAGAAATTTATGTGCTTCCAAGTGATATAGGTGTTTTTTGTTGAAGATTTTTTGTGTTTTCATAAACCCTACTAAGCTTGACATCTTCTAGTAGCAAAATTGGGAAAGGATTTGAGATGTTGGTTCAAAGAATTGATTAGAAGGCACCAAACTTCAAGTTGAGTTTGATAATTGCAGAAGTACTTGATCCAACTGGAGCTTTATCATAGATTTTTTCCATGGTATTACTCATTCACGATATCCATTCATGTTTTCTCTATTTGATACAAGAACTCAAAACCCTAGATATGGATGAGACTCTGGAAAAATTATGTGTGAACAATGTGTTGAAACTCAAGCATCAACATTTGGACACCAAGAGCTTAACACATATTTCACATATGCCTTGAGACTTTCAAATAAAATAGATAAGATTTATCCTCATCCATGTACACAAAGGGTAGTTATGGTTGGAGTAGCCTATTCAAATCTAAAATAAAATGACTCATAGAATCACAAGGCTTCCAATGTTGAACAAAGCCAAGACTACCAAAAACCTAAGTTTGATAAAACTAGAAAAAAAGACTCTTTCCTAATGGGATGGAATAGGAATGAAGAATCGAAATGTAACTAACATAGAACAAGAATTTGGAATTCATGTGAACACTCATAATATCTACAACTCTAGTCATCTCAACAATGTGTCATATGAGGTAGTTGATCTGGCTCTCAAGGTAGTGAAGAAAAACATGTCCTTTGACCTTGGCAAGTTTATGTTGAATCAGTTCAACATGAACATGGAGGGAATAAGAACTTATAGAAACAATTCTTTTAAGTTTGGTTCACTCATAACTTGTTTATTCTTCTATGTGCAAAAAGTATTCCATTCTAAAGGTTCATTTGTATGGAGAAAATATGTAACAATTTTATATCAAATTAATGAATATATAGAAGAGATGGATGAGAAATTTTTTAGTATCATGGACAAATATTTTGATTAATTCAAGGAAAAGATGAATAATAGATATAGAATACCAAATAAACTTGTAGAAGACTACAAGGATGATATTTGTTTAATGGTAAATGTAACGCCCCGCTCGGGAACCCAAGAGAAACAAACCTAACATGTTACAATGTTTACTGAACTATTTTTTTTTTTGAAGTTTAAACAACATCAAGATAACATTAATGCGGAAGCAATAAGAACATACATATCAAATACACATTTGCAATTACAGATACAGTTTCAATTCCTCAAGGATTCCTTTACGTTGAGTCACATTTAATAATTTTAAATTAATCAGTTTAAGTTTCAAGTACAATGTCTCAAGATCATAAAGGAATAACAGATACATAATCGCATAAGCAAATGCATAAGTATAACAATACAATGAAAGTACATCCACTAAATAACATCCACTGCACATGTCATAGGGTATGTGAAAATAGATACAATACACCAGGATATATGATAACATATATACATCATCGAAAAATAAGTCTCTGAGATAAGAAATAAGAATGATAAAGGTACATCTTCTGCAACGAACATCCAATAGCTAGCAATGTGAAGGGGAACCCAAATGGTAAGCAGGCACTACCTCCCGACCGCGTGGTTACCTAGTCAGGCTTCCACTCCCACCGTGCAGGGAAGATAATGAACGATCCACATACGGCTAATCAAACATAAAACATTCCTAGGCAAGGTACCCCTAATAGCCAAAACTACCTCAAAGGTAACACATACTACTCAAGAAGATAAAATAATCCAAAAGTAAGAACACTCAAACCAATACCGACACCACATAACCAAACATCATACACAAACCAAGTATAAACCAAATACCAAGATCATAAGATAAATTCAACGAAAGATAATCATCTCAAGTCAAAAGCCACATGTCAAAAGTACAACAACCATGAATCACCAATCATCCTCAATGAAAGTAATAACCACAATAAACACATCCAACAATAAATAAACCACCAACAATAAGTACACCACCAGAGATACACAAATCTACAGAGGAGACTCAGCTACATACTAGGGAGTGTCATCACATGGCTGCTTGAGTTACCCTGGACTGATCTCTTAATAGACCTCGGACCCTCAAGCGTTGAGTTACCCAGGACTGGTTACTCTGAACCCTGGACCCTCAACATCACACATATGGAAAACTAGAAGGCCCTCTCAAGAATATGAGGCACTCATCTCATTCCCATCCTTAGTCTATACAAGCACTCAAGGCATGGGTAGATCAAAAATCTCTAACTTATCTTTTTAGTGTGTTTTCCCCCCATAAATTTTACTTACTAGATTATCACGTATTACATAACTTGCATTAGGTTACCCTGGTACTGACCACTTTGGGTCCCGGACCCCTATGCAAGCCACTCCCAACTCATGTCCCTAGACAACCTCTCCTAAGCACATAAAAACATAGTTGTGTCCCATACCACAACACTCATAATGATCAAACTCAGTTCTTTAACAGGCAACCTGATAATAAGATGGTTCTCTCATCCAAGAACACATAAAAGCTCCACAAGATAAACCTCATAAATATAATCTCAATTTGAATCACAAAACTCATCATAACAACTAGCCAGATAAATAGTATCAAAGAAATCCGACAAAGCCTCTGGTGCACATCCTAGACTGGTCAAGATCTAAACAACCCCAAAATCCAAAAGCATAGATAGTACAAGCAAACAGTATAATTTCATAGTTTGGGTTTGATTTGAAAGGACACAATAAGTAAAGTTTTAGTTTTTCAATGTTTGTGTTCATGTAACTAGTCTCATAGTTCAATTGATTGATAATATACTTTTGAGTTAATCTGAGGTTTCCATTTCTAGTTGAGCATATGTTTTAATCAGATAAAACCCATAGTTCACCCTTGCAAAAATATCTTGTTCCTATATCCAAATGAAACACACAATTACCCATAATTGATTTCAAGTTAAGTTCCCAAAACAACCCAAAGGTAATAATTAAATTGTCAATAATACTACGATTTTATTACAAATTAATATTACAATAATTAAGTAAAACTTATAACTTAGTTAAACAACTTTCGTTATTAACTAATTCTAATTAAATTATATTTAATTAGGTTAATAATATCCATATCAAATTTTAATCTCATGATTATAAATCACTTTGATAATAATTTAATTAAGATTTAAATTAAACATTATCATAATTTAAATCAATTAATTATATTAATAATAATAATTTATTACAACATAATTTAAATGATTAATAATAATAAATCATTAACATTTTATAAATGAAAAACTAATTAATAGTTAACACATATTAAATAACATTTAAAATTTAATAAAAACATATACTAATACTAATTAACAAATATATATATCATAAAAACTATGATTAAAACTTTATTTAAAACTTTCTAAATGCCAAACAATCTGCAAGAAATTTTAAATCACTGTAGGGCTTAATAAAGCCACTGGCCAAGATGCCATGTAGCCACTTTACTGGGCCCCCCCGCTCGTAGTACCCTGTGACTTCACCGTGCAGGTACACATGAATGCCACTAGTCGAATAGGTAAGTGGGGGTAAGTTAGTTTAATTTAATTTTTTTTTATATTTATTTTATTTTTGTATTAAGTTTTCCTTTTTGCCTTTCCCCCCATAGAATAACTCACATCATTTTATTTTTAGATTTATATAAACTTTAATCATAATTTATATATTAACACTTTTTTTTTTTAATATAAGTATTTTAAAATTTAAATTTATTTAAATTGTGACAAAATAACCATCTAAATATATAATTAAAAATTTTATTTTATTTTTAATAAAATTTTAATCCAAAACAATGCCCCCATCAATTATATAATTTATTTATTTATTTATTTATTTTTTTTTTTTTAAATGATTGCCATTTAAATTTGGTAGGAGAAATTAAGTTGAACCAATCTAATTCTCAATCTACGATCAAATCCTTTCCAAGTTTAAATTTCTCAATCAAGAACAAATATTTTCATACCAGAAAAACAACACATGCAAAAGACACGGAGCAGACAGAAACTTGAAAAGCGAAAAACTACTATACAATTAAACCACGAGATCCTACCTAGATCTGATGCTAAACAATGGCAGCTAGATAAAGATTCCTACTGCAAGTGAAACCCTTCAAGCTACGAAAAACTTCCCTTCTTTTCCAAACCCTCTGATTTTCTCTTCAAACCTGTGTGTGTCCTGAAATCTGTGTCCAAAAATCTCCCTTGAAAAATGAACCCTCAAATTTTGATAAGGAGTTCTCTTCCTACAATTGGGGCACTAATTGTGCGTTTACCCGAGAGGTCTCTTGATCAGTTTTGTTAACTCTAAAATCAACCTTTATTTATCTTATCTTTCATATTTTCATGCACGTTAAATGGATTATTAAATCTCTTTATTTAATTTCCACTCAACTTCTATTTTAATCAATTTATAACTTATAAATCTCATGCGCACTTAATGTTATTTAATATCTTTATTAATTTCACATGTTTAATCTTTTCAATTAATTTCTTTTATTTTCAACTCATGCATAAATCATGCGAACTATAATCTTTATGATAATTAAATATCTTTTCACTTTTAATTTCATTTTTAGAAACTTAATTGATAAAATATTTATTAACTTAAATAACAATAATATTTAGCATTTATTTAAAAATGCACTCTAAATATATTATTATTAAATTAAATAATTATAATCACGTTCTAAATCTAAACTTTAACTTTTATCTCCAATATTTAATTCTCTCTTATTTAATTACTTCATTCATGCACAATTAATTTCCTTGTTAAAATAAAATATTCTTTTATTATTCCTTCATGCATTTTAAGTGAATCATTAAATTACTTTATTTAACTTTCCACTTTACTTTACTTTAAATTAATTTATTAACTTTAATCTCATGCGCACATTATTAAAATATCTTTATTCAAGTTCACATTTTTTTTTTTTAATCTTTTAATTAATTTTCTATATTTTATTCTCATTCATGCGAACTTAGATCTTTTTCATAATTTAATATCTTTCTCCTTTTAATATATTTTTGAACGTTTAATTTGATAAATATTTATTAACTTAAATAACAATAATATTTAGGATTTATTTATTTTTTTTATTAGAAATAAGGAGATCAAAAATACAAGAGATCGCAGAATAACAAAGTTCAGAGGCCAAGCCTCACACCTTCAAAAATGAAGTTTATACAACGAAACAACAAAACAAAAACATAGACCATGACACCAAGAAAAGCACAACAACCTAGGTGTCCACCCAAGCCATCCAGCCCAAGGGGCCATCCATCCAAACCACACTATTCGGATCTTTAATTTGATTCCGCATGTAAATCATCTCACTAGAAACATTGTGAGGTCTTCTTTTAATCTCTTTGCTAAACCTACTGAAGGTTTGAATGAAAGCATGTATATTATCCAGGTGCAGCCTCCAAAAAAATCCATTATTAACCTCATTAGCAAAAAAGGTAGTATGATCGTCCTTGAGCAATCTTTTGAATTTAGCCTTGTTGATTTTCATGGTCATCTGAATCTACGAAAAAATTTTAAAATGTGTGAGACTTCGAAAAACCTCAGTAAGCATTCTAGGGATATTTTGAAACCTTTCTTCATTTCTGCACTTCCAAATTTGCCATAAAATGTTAGATGAGGTAATATCCCAAAACATATTAACATCTTTTCTAGCATTAGAAATAAAGCCGGTAATAACTTCAAAAATACTGAAATTAGAAGGGATAGAAATACCAAACATTAACCAAACCTCTTTGGCAAAAGAGCACTCAAAGAAAATATGCTTTCCCGTTTCTGGGGTTCTGCAAATGCTGCAATAGTTAATATCAGAGAAAGAGTTCCTAATAGGCAGCTTATTGAGAATAAGTAACCATTTAAAACATTTAATTTTAGGATCAATAGAACTATTCCAAAGATAATCAAAAACCTTCATCCAAGAAGAAATATCCAAATTGGTATACCAAATATTGTTAATATGATTGATGATATCAACATTATAATTTAAAATAGAATAAATATTCTTTGCTTTAAGTTTGGAGATGATGATACCATCAGGCCATTTTATCTTCAAATAACTATTAGAGTCCACATGACATAGGGTAGGGATATCTTTACTAGCTTTAACAATCATTCTATAAGTCTTTTTATGAGAGTCGGGAAGTTTAAATTTATTCTTTAAAACATCCCAAGGGATAAGTCTGTCCATTTCAAAGATATCAATGAATTGCTTAATTCCAAGGTTAGTCCAATACTTAGCCGAGCACCCTTGGGTAAGAGCAAGGGGTTTATTACCAAGCTTAAGGTTCCACCAAATGGATCTTTCACCATGGAGGGTTTTATTATCATAGAAGTATTTGTTAGTGATGAATTGCCTAACATGGTTCCAGGCTTTCCAGATGGATTTAAAAACTGCCGAGCCTTGAACAATAATAGGAAATTCACCACAAATGAGATCAGTGAAAGGAAGATTTTTCCAGAATTTAGCATTTTTAGGATATCCCTTCTCAATATTATTACGAATCAAAACTTTCCAAGGAGCATCTCCCTCTAAGGCATGAAAGATCCATTTGGAGGCTAAAGCAAGACCATGAAGACGAAGATCTTTGAACCCTAGGCCCCCAAGGAGCTTATCAACATGACACCAATTCCAATTGACAAAATGCAATTTTTTCTTGCCCTTCCCATCAGACCAGAGATAATTTCTAATAGCTTTCTGGATTTCCAAAACTTGGTAGTCATTAAACATCCAAGCGGAGGCATAATATATATTGTAAGAAGACAAAATCTTTTGGCAAACTTGGATTCTTCCAGCAAGAGATAGAGACCTATTGTACCACTTGTTCAGCTTAGTATGGATCTTATCCTTGACCCAACCCCACATCTCTTTTAAAGAGGGATCAACAGAGAAGGGGATACCCAAATATCTGACAATTTTTGAGGGACCACCCCATTGGAAATCAAATTTACTAAACCAATTAGGAGGTTGATCATCCCAACCAAGATAAATAGATTTGGCATGAGATAATCTAGCTCCAGAAATTTTACAGAAGAAGTTAAGTTTATTAATCATGGCAACAAAATTCTCTTCAGAGGCTTCATGAAACAAAGAAGTATCATCGGCAAACTGACAGTTTATAATCTCCTTATTATTAGGAAGGATAATTCCTTTAACAGCGGGGGATAAAGTGTTGTCCCTAAGAATATAAAAAAGAGCTTCAGAGGCAATAACAAAAAGAGCGGGAGCAAGAGGGCATCCTTGTCTAATTGATCTTCCCAAAGGGAAAGGGGTAGACAGCGATCCATTAACATCAACTTGAGCATAAGCATCCTTGAGAAGGGTTTTGACAATACCACAAAAGAAAGATGGGAAACCAAAAGCCTCAAGCATCATGATAATAAAATTCCACTCAATTCTGTCATAAGCCTTTTCAAAATCCAACAAAAACATAGAAACATTTTGCTTAGTATGTTTGGCCCAATTAAGAGCTTCCCAGCTAGTAATGAGGTTCTCTAATATATATCTACCCTTCACAAAACTAGTTTGTGTGGGGCAAATAAATTTGGGGAGAATGGCTTCAAGCCTAGTTGACATACACTTAGCCAAAATTTTATAAGAAACATTTAACAGAGTTATGGGCCTCCAATTCTTAATAAGGGATTTATCACCCTCCTTAGGGATGAGTTTAATAATTCCAGAATTAATATCCCTACCCAGGGTTCCAGTATCGATGGCTTCATTATAAATATTAAATAAGACTTTGCTAATCCAATTATTGTTAGCCTTGTAGAATTCCACAGGCAGCCCGTCAGGCCCAGGAGCTCTATCATTACTAAGGGAATTGATGGAATTCTCGATTTCCTCAAGAGACAAGGGCTGCTCAAGAATAGAAGCATCCTCAGCTGAGATTCTTTTAGGAATAAGATTCTTACAGTGATCTCTAAGGGCCCTAGCCTCCTCAGTATCCTCCGAAGTAAAAAGATTTTTATAAAAACCAACAAATTCATTCTTGATAATATCAATATTAGTAGTTAGATGATTGTTAATAAGCAGTTTATCAATAGACTCCTTAACTTGCTTTTGTTTAATAAGATTAAAGAAAAATTTACTACCTCTATCCCCATAATGTAACCAATGGGCTCTTGAATGAATTCTCGCCCCCAGAGCTTTTTGATGTTGATGTTTTCTGAGATCATTCTTAGCATGGGCAAGCTTGTGACAAAGATAAGGATCATTCGGGCTATTTTGGATATCCATTTCAGCGTTATAAAGATTATTATTAAGCCAGGATTCCTTAAATCTATAATCTTTGGCCTTCTTTTGACCAATAGTTCTTAAAAAATTCTGCCAGGCAGAGACATCAAGACTCCACCTACGACAATAGGATAAAGAGGGAAAATGAGACTCATTGATGAGTCTTATAATAGAGATTGCAGCAAGAATGTCATTATCCTCCAGAAGGCTAGTATTGAGAATGAATTTACGGTTAGAGTGATTTCTATAGCTAGGTGAGCAGCCGAGATTAACAGATATAGAAATAGGATGGTGATCTGAAAGAGTGGTAGGGGAGACAAGCACCAAGTTATTATTCTTATCCGGAATCACAGAAAAGAAATTTCTATTAAGATAGAATCTATCAAGTCTAGAGTAGATTCTATACTGACCCTTCTGAAAATTACACCAAGTAAACCATAGGCCAGGGTTATTATTCTTGCTTCCCCTTAAAGGATCAAAAAGGGATTTAGTCCTTTTAAAGTTGTTCCAAGTTAGTCTTTCCTGCTCTTTCCAAGAGAAAGGGAGACCTCCCATTTTATCTTCTTGATTTTCTATCATATTGAAATCACCTCCAAACATCCAGGGAATGTCAGCAAGTGAGCTGAGCCAAGACCAAAACATACTCCTTTCCATATAATCATTGGCAGCATAAATAGAACATATACCAAAATCTATATCATTATGATTAAAGATCAACCAAATAGCTCTATTACAAGGTGAAAAACCAAAACTTTTAATTTTAGGTCCCCATTTGGGGTTGAGCAAAATCGCCACTCCTCCTCTACCCTGAGGGTGATTAGTGGAGAATTTGATAGCATCTCTCCAGATAAAATTAAGATTGGATTCAAGATTGAATCCAGTAGACTTAATTTCTTGAAGCATAATCATATCAATATTGTTTAATGAACTCTAAATATATTATTATTATATTAAATAAATATTATCACGTTCTAAATTTAATCTTAAAACTTTTATCTTCCAATTCAATTCTTTATTTTTAATTAATTTCTCAATTAATTAAATATAATTAAATATTCAAAAAGTCATAATAATTCTTCATTAAATTAAATTATTAATTTAATCTATTAATTAGACTTAATTAATAGAAAATACATCAAAGACTCAGAAAACAACATACGCATAAAATACTCACAGGTTTAAAAAGGGTAGACAGTCTATTACGAGTCCTCCTTGCAGGACAAGTATTATAGGCTTATGGCTAGGATTGGACCTGATCATTATCTTCCCATTCTCACTATTTGAGTATTTGTAATAGGGCACGCTCATCTTGGCAATTCAGGAAAGTTGATGCTCGGTACCTACATCCTGCATAAAAGACGAGCATGTACATGTATATAATATATCTAAACTAAATAGACAATGGCGAGGAGTGGTTCATCGTGTAGATCCCGACTAGCAGGTTACTACGACTCCCTCCCTTAACCACATCAAACACTTTAGATAGAAAGATAAAATAAACACATGCACCATACACATGCAAGTATGGGGTAAGTATCA
Source organism: Cupressus sempervirens (assembly GCA_028749045.1). Classification (NCBI taxonomy): domain Eukaryota; kingdom Viridiplantae; phylum Streptophyta; class Pinopsida; order Cupressales; family Cupressaceae; genus Cupressus; species Cupressus sempervirens. The sequence goes on from CM053784.1 coordinate 322,537,023, forward strand.
TAAAAATCACAAATCTAAGATCAAATGCGTACATATAATAATGCATCTCTATCAATACAACATAATCATCATTAAAGACATCCTGTTAACATTTTTATAAAGGAAATCACATTTACTAACTAGGATCATTAAAAAAATACATGAATGAAATCAACTAAGCAATAATAACTGATACATTTGTAATCAAAGTCATGAAATAATATCATAATATTACAATTCTAGTATCTCTAAAGCTAATCGATGCATAAAATCAGCCTAAGAAATTTGACAATGATAACAGAAATGCGAACTAGGGGCAGGCACTACATCCACCCCCCCTAGAATTAGGCTTACTCCTGGAAGCCCATTACAAAGAAACATGAATCAAACTCAGAAAACTCAAAACTAAGGTCCACGATCAGGACAATTGGTCGCTCTATGACCATATTGTCCACAAAAGTAGCAATCTCCACTAAAGCCTTCCTGAGTTCCAGGTGCACGCGACTGATCACAACTACCAACACTAGCATCCTCACTGAGAGCTCGAGGAACTCGATCCAACCTGTTGTGCATACTACGCTTCTAGTTGCGATAGTTCCCTGACTGAGAACCACCACTATTACCATGGAAGAACTTTCTTCCCGGCTTCTCCTGATTACCCTTAGAGAAGTTAGGAGAATTTCTAGAACTTCCAACCCTTTGAGACTGGTTATCCCTCAATGCTCCTAAATAAAGTGCCCCTCTAGCTTGAACACCTGGTAGGACACCTTGGCCTGAAGTCACACTCACCTCAACCAAAGTAGCTCACAATATAGCATCCTTAAGGGTTTCAGGTTGGAAAATCTTAACACCCCCAATGATGTTAGCATTAAGTCCTCTAATGAAATGTTGGACCATCAATGATGAGCTATCACTAATTCTTGCATAAGACATAAGCTCGAAGAACTTACGCTCATACTCCACCACAGTCTTAGTACCCTGTCTCAAATCATGAAACTCATCTGCCCTCTGAAGTTGCCACTGCTCTGATAGAAATTGCTCACGGAAGTGTTCGTGGAACAACTCCCATGTGACAGTTTGCATATTTATCCCAAGTTTCTTCTCCTCTATATTCCACCAAATTGTTGCAAAGTGCTCTAAATGGATGATGGCATATCTTGCTTTGACATTGGAGTCAAAGTCTTGCATGGAAAAACATCTATCTAGAGCAATCAACCAATTCTCAGCATCATATCCAGTACCTTCTCTATTAAAAGTTTTGATCTTAACCCGTAATAGGTCCTTCATCTGGATGGACTGGCTAGACCGCCTGTTGCTCTCTAGGATCCTCCCTCTAGGACTCATGGACCTATCTCTATCTCCATGCTCTGAATGATGAGCTCTATCTTGCAAGTGTAGTCGTGCTAGGATCTTCTTGACCAAGTCTCTAGTGACCGGTCCTTCTGTCTCAGCATCTTGCTTAACACTAGCATCCTCTCTAGCCTCTTCCTGAATAGGGTCTCCTGAATGGACCAAGGAAGGAATACGGTAACTAACTCTCCCATGACTTCTACCACATCCTGAGCTATGACCCCTAGCAATGGATCTAGAACCAAAAGTCATCTCTCCTACAACACCCAAACACAACAACGATATCGAAGAATCCAACATAACCATAGGGTCATAACTTACTGACATAAAGCAATAATCCAAAAAGTTTTATAAGTTTTCTAGTTCCATGTTTAGAATTTGTATCATTTCAAAGTTTAATGTTCAACAGTTTGGTTTCTAGTTTGATGTCAATATAAGTTTGTCATTTAAATAAGTTGCAAGTTTACTAATTGCTCAAGTGATGGCGCACATAATGCCCAGAGTTCCCAATGTTGAAACTCAGGCTCTGATACCATATGTAACGCCTCGCTCGAGAACCCAAGAGAAACAAACCTAACATGTTACAATGTTTACTGAACTATTTTTTTTTTTGAAGTTTAAACAACATCAAGATAACATTAATGCGGAAGCAATAAGAACATACATATCAATTACACATTTGCAATTACAAATACAGTTTCAATTCCTCAAGGATTCCTTTACGTTGAGTCACATTTAATAATTTTAAATTAATTAGTTTAAGTTTCAAGTACAATGTCTCAAGATCATAAAGGAATAACAGATACATAATTGCATAAGCAAATGCATAAGTATAACAATACAATGAAAGTACATCCACTAAATAACATCCACTGCACATGTCACAGGGTATGTGAAAATAGATACAATACACCAGGATATATGATAACATATATACATCATCGGAAAAGAAGTCTCTGAGATAAGAAATAAGAATGATAAAGGTACATCTTCTGCAACGAACATCCAATAGCTAGCAATGTGAAAGGGAACCCAAATGGTAAGCAGGCACTACCTCCCAACCGCGTGGTTACCTAGTCAGGCTTCCACTCCCACCGTACAGGGAAGATAATGAACGATCCACATACGGCTAATCAAACATAAAACATTCCTAGGCAAGGTACCCCTAATAGCCAAAACTACCTCAAAGGTAACACATACTACTCAAGAAGATAAAATAATCCAAAAGTAAGAACACTCAAACCAATACTGACACCACATAACCAAACATCATACACGAACCAAGTATAAAAAAAATACCAAGATCATAAGATAAAGTCAACGAAAGATAATCATCTCAAGTCAAAAGCCACATGTCAAAAGTACAACAACCATGAATCACCAATCATCCTCAATGAAAGTAATAACCACAATAAACACATGCAACAATAAATACACCACCAACAATAAGTACACCACCAGAGATACACAAATCTACAGAGGAGACTCGGCTACATACTAGGGAGTGTCATCACATGGCTGCTTGAGTTACCCTGGATTGATCTCTTAATAGACCCCGGACCCTCAAGCGTTGAGTTACCCAGGACTGGTTACTCTAAACCCCGTACCCTCAACATCACACATTTGGAAAACTAGAAAGCCCTCTCAAGAAGATGAGGCACTCATCTCATTCCCATCCTTATTCTATACAAGCACTCAAGGCATGGGTAGATCAAAAATCTCTAACTTATCTTTTTAGTGTGTTTTCCCCCCATAAATTTTACTTACTAGATTATCACTTATTACATAACTTGCATTAGGTTACCTTGGTACTGACCACTTTGGGTCCCGGACCCCTAGGCAAGCCACTCCCAACTCATGTCCCTAGACAACCTCTCCTAAGCACATAAAAACATAGTTGTGTCCCATACCACAACACTCATAATGATCAAACTCAATTCTTTAACAGGCAACCTGATAATAAGATGGTTCTCTCATCCAAGAACACATAAAAGCTCCACAAGATAAACCTCATAAATATAATCTCAATTTGAATCACAAAACTCATCATAACAACTAGCCAGATAAATAGTATCAAAGAAATCCGACAAAGCCTCTGGTGCACATCCTAGACTGGTCAAGATCTAAACAACCCCAAAATCCAAAAGCATAGATAGTACAAGCAAACAGTATAATTTCATAGTTTGGGTTTGATTTGAAAGGACACAATAAGTAAAGTTTTAGTTTTTCAATGTTTGTGTTCACGTAACTAGTCTTATAGTTCAATTGATTGATAATATACTTTTGAGTTAATCTGAGGTTTCCATTTCTAGTTGAGCATATGTTTTAATCAGATAAAACCCATAGTTCACCCTTGCAAAAATATTTTGTTCCTATATCCAAATGAAACACACAATTACCCATAATTGATTTCAAGTTAAGTTCCCAAAACAACCCAAAGGTAATAATTAAATTGTCAATAATACTACGATTTTATTACAAATTAATATTACAATAATTAAGTAAAACTTATAACTTAGTTAAACAACTTTCGTTATTAACTAATTCTAATTAAATTATATTTAATTAGGTTAATAATATCCATATCAAATTTTAATCTCATGATTATAAATCACTTTGATAATAATTTAATTAAGATTTAAATTAAACATTATCATAATTTAAATCAATTAATTATATTAATAATAATAATTTATTACAACATAATTTAAATGATTAATAATAATAAATCATTAACATTTTATAAATGAAAAACTAATTAATAGTTAACACATATTAAATAACATTTAAAATTTAATTAAAACATATACTAATACTAATTAACAAATATATATATATCATAAAAACTATGATTAAAAGTTTATTTAAAACTTTCTAAATGCCAAACAATTTGCAAGCGATTTTAAATCGCTGTAGGGCTTAATAAAGCCACTGGCCAAGATGCCATGCAGCCGCTTTACTGGCCCCCCCCCCCCGATCACAGTACCCTGCGACTTCACCGTGCAGGTACACGTGAATGCCGTCGGTCGAATAGGTAAGTGGGGGTAAGTTAGTTTAATTTAATTTTTTTATTTATTTATTTTATTTTTGTATTAAGTTTTCCTTTTTGCCTTTCCCCCCATAGAATAACTCACATTATTTTATTTTTAGATTTATATAAACTTTAGTCATAATTTATATATTAACACTTTTTTTTTTTAATATAAGTATTTTAAAATTTAAATTTATTTAAATTGTGACAAAATAACCATCTAAATATATAATCTAAAATTCTATTTTATTTTTAATAAAATTTTAATCCAAAACAATGCCCCCATCAATTATATAATTTATTTATTTATTTATTTTTATTTTTTATTTTTTTTTAAAAATGATTGCCATTTAAATTTGGTAGGAGAAATTAAGTTGAACCAATCTAATTTTCAATCTACGATCAAATCCTTTCCAAATTTAAATTTCTCAATCAAGAACAAATATTTTCATACCAGAAAAACAACACATGCAAAAGACACGGAGCAGACAGAAACTTGAAAAGCGAAAAATTACTATACAATTAAACTACGAGATCCTACCTGGATCTGATGCTAAACAGTGGCAGCTAGATAAAGATTCCTACTACAAGTGAAACCCTTCAAGCTACGAAAAACTTCCCTTCTTTTCCAAACCCTCTGATTTTCTCTTGAAACCTGTGTGTGTCTTGAAATCTATGTCCAAAAATCTCCCTTGAAAAATGAACCCTCAAATTTTGATAAGGAGTTCTCTTCCTACAATCAGGGCACTAATTGTGCGTTTACCCGAGAGGTCTCTTGATCAATTTTGTTAACTCTAAAATCAACCTTTATTTATCTTATCTTTCATATTTTCATGCATGTTAAATGGATTATTAAATCTCTTTATTTAATTTCCACTCAACTTCTATTTTAATCAATTTATAACTTATAAATCTCATGCACACTTAATGTTATTAAATATCTCTATTAATTTCACATGTTTAATCTTTTCAATTAATTTCTTTTATTTTCAACTCATGCATAAATCATGCGAACTATAATCTTTATGATAATTAAGTATCTTTTCACTTTTAATTTCATTTTTAGAAACTTAATTGATAAAATATTTATTAACTTAAATAACAATAATATTTAGCATTTATTTAAAAATGCACTCTAAATATATTATTATTAAATTAAATAAATATAATCACGTTCTAAATCTAAACTTTAACTTTTATCTCCAATATTTAATTCTCTCTTATTTAATTACTTCATTCATGCACAATTAATTTCCTTTTTAAAATAAAATATTCTTTTATTATTCCTTCATGCACTTTAAGTGAATCATTAAATTACTTTATTTAACTTTCCACTTTACTTTACTTTAAATTAATTTATTAACTTTAATCTTATGCACACATTATTAAAATATCTTTATTCAAGTTCACATGTTTTTTTTTTTTTAATCTTTTAATTAATTTTCTATATTTTATTCTCATTCATGCGAACTTAGATCTTTTTCATAATTTAATATCTTTCTCCTTTTAATATATTTTTGAACGTTTAATTTGATAAATATTTATTAACTTAAATAACAATAATATTTAGGATTTATTTAAAAATGAACTCTAAATATATTATTATTAAATTAAATAAATATTATCACGTTCTAAATTTAATCTTAAAACTTTTATCTTCCAATTCAATTCTTTATATTTAATTAATTTCTCAATTAATTAAATATAATTAAATATTCAAAAAGTCATAATAATTCTTCATTAAATTAAATTATTAATTTAATCTTTTAGTTAGACTTAATTAATAGAAAATACGTCAAAGACTCACAAAACAACATACGCATAAAATACTCACGGGTTTAAAAAGGGTAGACAGTCTGTTACGAGTCCTCCTTGCAGGACAAGTATTATAGGCTTATGGCTAGGATTGGACCTGATCATTATCTTCCCATTCTCACCATTTGAGTATTTGTAATAGGGCATGCTCATCATGGCAATTCAGGGAAGTCGATGCCCGATACCTACATCCTGCATAAAAGATGAGCATGTACATGTATATAATATATCTAAACTAAACAGACAATGGCGGGGAGTGGTTCATCGTGTAGATCCCGACTAGCAGGTGACTACAACTCCCTCCCTTAACCACATCAAACACTTTAGATAGAAAGATAAAATAAACACACGCACCATACACATGCAAGTATGGGGTAAGTATCGTAAAAATCACAAATCTAAGATCAAATGCATACATATAATAATGCATCTCTATCAATACAACATAATCATCATTAAAGACATCCTGTTAACATTTTTATAAAAGAAATCACATTTACTAACTAGGATCATTAAAACAACACATGAATGAAATCAACTAAGCAATAATAACTAATACATTTGTAATCAAAGTCATGAAATAATATCATAATATTACAATTCTAGTATCTCTAAAGCTAATCGATGCATAAAATCAGCCTAAGAAATTTGACAATGATAACAGAAATGCGAACTAGGGGCAGGCACTATAGTAAACTATGATAAAATTTACATTTAATAAGTTAGACCTAGAGTAGTGTGGGTTAAGCCTCTAAACTATGAGGTTAACATTGATGACACCAAAGATATTATTGAGGCACTACTAAATGAACTTGTGGATCCCAAGGCCACATATTTGGTACTTATGAAGAAGCCAAGGAAAGGATAGAACTTGAAATTAAACTTCCTCAAGTAGTAAACAAAGGAAACAAGAGGATAGGAAAACTAAGGCAAGAAGGTTCTACTCTCATGTTGACTGAAGGAAAAGGAGATGATGTGGAAGAAGATGAAGCAAAGGATGAAGAAGAAGAAAAAGAGCATAGGGAAGAAGAGCCTATAAGGAAGAAAGGTAAGGTTATCATAGGTAAACCTACTAAGTCATCTACTACTATATTCACAGGAACAACACCTAAATCTAGGAAGCAATTGAAGTTAGGTGAGGAGGATGCTGAGAAAATTATTTTAAAAAAGCCTCCACCTACATTTCAAGAAAAAATAAATGAAATAGAAAGAGGAGCTGGAATAACAAACTTCAAATCTATTAGATATGAAACTAGGAATGCATATGAGAAAAATCAGGTTGAGGACATGATGATGACAGAATTGGGTAAATGGAAGTATTGTCTTGATCAACTTGTACAACAAATTCCCAATTAGCTTATGGAAGAAATCAAGCCTAGATGGAAGCATGCTAAGTAGACTACAAGAGACATATTTGAATAGACTCTAAGGTAAGTAATGTTGAGTCTTAGTGATAAAGAGGTGAAAGAATCCATGAAGAAAAATTCACTCTTAAATTCAACACATGTATGATATTGATAAATGCCATTGAATATGTGGTAAAGACAACTACAACCAGATGGAAGAACATTTACAACCTGTATTGACTGAGTGAGCTTACTATTCATGTTAGTGACAATGATGATGAAGATGATAAGGAAAATAATGACAATAATAATGAAGAAGTTGTGGAAATGAAAGATGATGCAAAATTGGATGATGATGAAGAATAGAAACCTATAGAGGAAAATCTCCCTAAGATTCTTAGTATTGAGGAAACTAACCCAAAAAATATTGCAATAGTAGTGATGGCCTCATTTCCTCATTCTCGAAGAAAAAATTAAATTTCATCAAGCTTTGAGAAGGCTTTTTCCAAGTTGGTTGTGGAAACCACTATAACACCATGCACTCAACCAATCCTTGCACCTATTTAGCTGAGTACCATATTCAGAGTGATCAATACTTCATCTACTGAGCATCAAGTGCCACCATCATCAGATTTGACAATGCAACAACAAGGTATTTCTATTGTTAGTGTCATATCTACTTTTGTTTCTTGCCCATATATTTATGATATTGTTACAATTCCAAGTGTGTGTATATAGAAAGTACAAGGACTATTGAGAATGAGTGTCAACTGAGTACTAAAGTTTAAAATAAGGATAAGGGTAAAGAAGAAGATATTGATCTAGATGAGGATATATTTATGCTAAATAGGGATATCTTTACTCTAAATCTTGATCAAATGAACATCATGGGTGAATTATTGCAAAAGAGAGCAAAGTAATAGAAGCCTAGAGAAGAGAAGAGTAGGGAAAATTGAGTGCTTGAAGATGTAAAGAACATATTTATAGATGCACTAAGTATTGTAGTTGATAGTACAAAACCTATTTTTATTCAATTAGAAGAAGTTGTCCAAAAATTCAATGAGGATCTAAATGAAAAAGATAACTTGATACTAAGATCAGAAATAAAATTTGAAAACAAAGTATTGGGGCTAGTAGCACAAAAAATTGCAATAAAACAAGTAGAATTGTCTACTATTCTCAACTCATTAGAGACAGCTTCAAATAATGTAACTATATTATTTAGCAAGTTGTGTGATACATCTATCTTCACCTAGGGAATCACATAAAAATGATCTAAGATAGATTAAGATCTAAAGGAAAGTACACACCAGTTGTCACTTGACCCAAGCTATAGTTCTACTCACCATTCAAATATAAAATATCGGACAAATTTGCAAGAAAAATTATTAGGTGAAGAAGCTAGGATCACAACCACCCTTGCAAACTTCCAAGGCATGATTCTCACAAACATGGATGCATTGCAAAAGCACATTGGACATGCCAAGCCACTCATCCATGATAATAACTTCTCCATAGCTGATCACATGATTGGTTTATTAGAAGTAGTACAGATTGCATCAAGCATGCAAGCAAGGTGTTATAGGAAAATTGGGACAAGATAATGACATTAATTTTGAAGGTACATTCTAACTTCTTGTCACATTTTAGCATCAACATGTAGTATACACCTTTGACATTTGTGTCAAAAAGAGGGAGAAGTGTGTGTGTGTGTGTGTGTGTGTGTGTAAGGGGGATAAGTATAATATAAGGCATATATGTGATATACGTATGGGAGAGAAGCATAATATTATACAAATACATGTACAAATAATCAAAAAATATCTTTTACAAAAGCAATTTTGAAAAATCTCAAAAATAGAGTATGCTAAAGAGTTGAAGCCATAGGTTGGAGATAAAAAGAATGTTTTGACCTAACAATTTTGAGTATTCACTTTTTGATTGATAAGTATTTTTTTTACCAATGCCAAAAGGGGGAGACTATTGACATTAAGGTCAAGTTTGTTTATTAGTGACTCAAACTTAGTCAATTATTTAAGCTGCTACCAAACTTATTTGGAAGTTTGTAGTGGATATGTGTAGGATCATGGTCAACCAAACTATGCTCTTAAGTGGCAATAAAAAATAAAAAATTAGGGTTATGTCAACTTGACATACAATTTTCTACTTGTTACTCACTTTATATCAAAAAGGTGAGAGAAAAGAATATCTAGGAAATTGAATCTAGTTTCTAATCTACTAGGACTTATCTCAAAAAAAAAAATTTGATTGGTCAAAATTTTGAATTTTAATGCAATATTATAAAAATTTTAGAACAAAAATAAGAAGTAAACATATGTTTGACCACCTTAATCAAAATCAAATGATAATATTTTTTAATAATATTCTAGATATAAACAATAGACTCATGCCTAGATGTGACACATATTTTTGAGTATTTTTATTCTAAATAAATAATAAATAATTAATTATTGACTTTAGTATTTTTGGAAACAAAAACTGTCATGTTTAACCACCTTAACTAATTTAGAACTCTACAAAATTTATTTTTTCATTGTTTTTTCTTATAGTTGAAGAAACATAGAATGTGGTGCATCTTTTGGATTTAAAAAATGTTGTAACATTTGAAAGTTATAGTTATTTTTCAAGTAGTGTGTTAGAAAACACTTTATATATAACTCCATTAGAAAATAAATAATAATTACTTACTAAACTCATAATTTGACAAGCCTTACATTTTTGAAGTAAAAAAGTTGTCAGCTACATGTTTGAAGTAAAAATCACATAAAAACAGGCCAAAAACACATTTTTAGGATGTTTTTAAAGTTGACCATGTAGGATTGGTATCAAAAGATATAGTAGGCCTTATAAAGATATTAATTATTTGCATTTAGTATCAGGGTGGGTGGAAAAAAAGTTGGAATAGATTTTGAAATTGTTTGAAGAATTTCAGAACTGGATATTTTTTAGATTGCCACTTGTTCGTACACCATGATCTTGCACATACCCTAGTGTTAACCAAGTAATCCAATTACTACCAAGTTATACAATTGCTATCAAGTTTCAAATTCTACATTCAATTCATGCTGAGTAGTATCTACCAAGTTGATCAGTGACAGTGATAACTGAGCTTCACAGTATTAATTGAGTTTCATAGTGACAACCATGTTCTCTAGTGTCTACCAAGCTTGTAGCATTAGTGATATGAATCTAGTGTTCACCAAGCCAAGGAATGTCAACCAAGTAGTTCAGTTTATACTAAGCACACAATGTTAGTATTGACCAAGACATGTAGTTTCAACTAAGTGATTAGGTTTATACATTGAGTTTTTTAGTGTTCAATGAGTCATACAATCATGGTAAACTTTAAGAAATCCACCTCCAAAAAAAGATATAAAATATTGGTGAATCTTTCATTATTTTGAAAAAATGAAATTATTTCTATTGGTGAATCTCTCAAATCTTTTATTCTAAATAAGATTAATATTGGTGATTATTTTTGAATCATAATTTTTTTGTATAAAATATTGACAAATCTCAATAATAATAGGAAGTTCATTAATCACCATGGAATATTACAAATCAAAATTGAACATTTTTTACCTCATGGAATATTATGAGGATCATTACATATACTTTATATCAATAGTGAAAACTAAATATTGGTGATATATCACTAAAATAACTAATAATAATGATAATTATTGGTTAGTTTAATTTAATTTTTCTAATAATTTATTATATTTAGGTGACTGAAATCTATTCATGTAGCAAATATTGAGGCAAATATTTGAGTTTAAATTTTTCAATAAAATAATTTATTGAGTAATTTTAAATATTCTAGAACTAAATTTTATAAAACTATAGAAATTTAGGTTGTATCAAATCTTAAATTATTAGCCAAATTACTAGCCAAAAAATTATAAAATTAGCCAATTTGTGAATATTAGCCACTAAATTATACCTTGCATACAAGTGCTAACTGAGTTCAAGATATTTGAAAGTGATTAGTATGAACCAAGCTTCTACATCTACCAAGTGCATGATGGTGTCGAGTGTTGAAAATGGTTGCCAACTATTATAACATCATCAAGTTTGTCTTCAAAACCTGAGTCCTAGTAGTTGAGTTGACTTTGTGATCTTGATGGAAATCTATGTTGTAGCTGACTTTGATGAATTGTGTTTTGGATTGATATATATGTAGTGTATTGTATCACATCCAATTAAGAAGTAAGTATGAAGAAATTATAAAGAGAAGGAATGTGAATTAAGAAGGCTACAAGCAGTATAAGGGAAGAAAAATATTTATCTATAATAGCAAGTTGATCTTCATATTTCAAAGGAATCTCAACTAGTAAATCAGAGTTATAGATCAGAGATTAGCCACTAATTCATCTTAACAGGTGCATCAGTCAAATGCTTTAATATGGTAGACTCAATAGTGTTTGACAAATCTCTTTACCAAGTGCATACTTCATTGTATGTTTTGTTAGTCCTTTAAAAAGGTGGACCTAGTAGTCTTTATTGTTCCTAATAGAGAAAATCATCAAAATTGATAAATTGTAAGCCTTAATCAACCAAATTTATACTACAATATGAAAGCTTGTGGGTGTCATCCCCCACCCTAGTTTTATTTTCTATTTGAAAGGTTTTTAAGTCACCATATCTTGTGTCTAAGTGTTATGCATTTTTTACTACTTTCATTCTTTCATGCATGTAATTAGATTATAATATTATATAAAGGATTAATTGATGAAATAAGTTGAAGTTTTATTGGGTCTTGATTCACCCCACCACACACACACCACCCCCCCCCAAAAAAAAAAAAATTTCCTACCTCATATTTCCAACATATATAACCTAGTTTGATCTCCTTAGGATTAGTACTTCTTTTATCCCTTGAGATGACTTCAGCTAGTTTTGAGAATTCAAGACAAATTGTATGGTGCCTCTAATTTTTGTCTCTGGAAGGCTAGACTTTATTTTTTGAAGAGAGTGATATCAAGGATTAAGTTACCACTATTGTAGATGTATGTATAGATGCAACACAACTTATAGAATACAAGAAGGACAATTCAAAGGCAAGGAGGATAATTCTTGATGGTGTAAATGATCATTATAGTTACTTCAAGGAATGATTATGTTATCAACTAGCTAATTGATCATTAGTTATTCACTAAGATGTACTTTATCAATAATGATGTAATGAAAAGCTTTCCATTTAGACTTCAAGGAAAAGACATATCTCATAATTTACTCAACATCACTACTTAAATTGATATAAAAAAGAAGACATTGGGGATTGGAGGAAGAATCATTAAAAAAAGATATTCATAGATAAACATAAGCAATGAAGGAGAAGAAATAAGAGATAACATGTGATCATCAAAAGTGGTAGACTAATAAAGACAAGAAATAAACTAACATCCTTGCCAATAAAGAAATAAATAGAACAAAATATAAGTAGGCCAATAGCTTCAAATGAAAAATTATGATTGCATTCATCAAAGGACTAGATAGTCAAATTAATGCCATTATATGCAACAAATTAAAAAGTGGTGGTAAGGAGATACTTAGACAAGGAAAATGTCTAATGCTAGCCATGTTAGTGCTAAATACGATATCATTCAAACATAGAGAGGAAATAGATAATAATAGTTTTCTTATCATTAAAGGAAAGAGTAAATAAATCCATAAACTACCAAGGATATAGTAGGATGAATCCTAATATCCTAAAAAGTCAACCACATACATGAAAGAAATTAATAAGTAATAAAAGATATTTATAGTCAAAGTAGAAAAGAGCCAAATGATGAGTTATAGATACATTCTACCACAACTAAATCAATTCCAAATAAAAAGAGACTGACAATGATAAGAAGGGCACGTGAGTATTAATCAAAAATAGGTGATAAGAAATAAAGGCACAATAATAAAAAACCATATAAGCCAATAGTAAAATATGATTCAAAGAACAATATGATGCTCTTAAAGGATATTGAACACTAAGAAGTAACAATAAGTTGAGAGACTTTGTGACAAAGAGTAAATGAAAGTTACAACTAGAGAAGTTAGATAGTTAATAATGTTGGAATTCTCTACAATAAATGAGGGGGGGAGTGAATTAGTTATCCAAGGTCCAGATGTACAAATAAAACTTTTCAATGCTTAGTAGACACATATCCATAAAACCTTATTATGTATGCATCCATTAGGTCATACAACTCTTAAACTTTGTAGATTATTATCTTTGGTCAAAACAACATTGTAGAACATAACACATAATAGATTCAATAATACATTTGACACAAGGATTTTACATGGAAACCCAATTTGGGAAAAACCATCACTAACATGATACAAATTCTTAATCTATTGAAGTGATGCCATGTGAGAGGCCAATTGTGTTAAAGGTTACAATACACACTATTTTTGGAGTAATTGATAGCAACCAACAAGACAAAGGAATGACCCTAGAGTACAAAAAATCTAATGAAACAACCAAAGGTAACCTCCCAATCAACAAGCCAATACCAACTTTAAACTTCAAAAACAATATATGTCTATAGCTAGCTTAATAGTACTAGTAGTCTTTAAACTAATATTCATAATAGACTGTAAAATAAAATAGTGGCCCTTAAAAATATTGCTACTATAAGCCCCATTAATCAACATAAACATAAAGACCCCACGAGGTACCAAGTTCATATGCATAATCACAAACACAAAAAAAAATGAGAAAAAGAGACAGGGCTAGCTAGCCTTTTCAAGCCCATTGCTTTCATCCTTCTTAGAAACATCCTTGTTCCTATCCTCTCCTTTCACTTTAATTTGTGTGTCCTAGATGGTCTATAACCAATCCTCATCTAGGATCCCATAGATGGATCGAGTGGTCTTAGTGACTTTTCCCAAGTCCTTCTCCTCTTTGTTTGCCTCCAAAAAATATACGGTGGTGGTCGCATAGTGCATGACCTTTGTGGTAAAATCCACTAAGGCTTTGAACCTCTAGCAGATAGCATTTTGGTTGTTAGCCAAGTCGCACATGGAATTATCTAGCCTTTCTAGTCTCACCTTGCTATGACTATGCTTGCCCTTCTTCCCAACACCTTTTGGGGTTTCTTTTCTCTAGGAGGTAATATCTTCCCCCTACTCCTAGTTGAGGTAGCCTTAGGGGTGTTAGAAACATGGGAGGGACATATAGGGCTTGAGGTAAGTTTTCTATCTTGAAGCATTCTCTTCTTTTTAGTAGGTTTGGTATCACTTTCAGAGGAGTTGGAGTTGGAATCATGCATTGGGGGCACTTAAATTTGTCCATCTAGAGATGTTTGTTGGACCTCTTAGAAATTTTCTTACCCTTCCTATTGTCTGTATTTGACTCAATCAGGCTTATTTTAATCTCAAAGTTAATTTTAATATCTAGGGCAAGGGTTTTCTTGAACTTCCTATGGCGAGGGCTAGGGCCAAGGTCAAGGGAGGCTTGGGGGTGATAGAAGCAAGAGGGTTAACCAAAAGTGGCCAATTTAGGGTAAGATGTTAGATATAAAGTTAATTCATTAGCCCCTGGTGGATGAAGTGGAAGGTTTTGCCCTCCTCATGATTCCTCCTAGCCTTAAGAACACAATCCCTTAGTGAATACAATAATATAAATGGGAAGGAGATGTGGTCAAGATTCCTGAAGTGATTTAGGATGGGGAAATGATAGTAGTATAGTAGCTTGAAATGTTCCTCCAAGTTGATGTACCACATGATAGTATAGCAGATGATGTCTCAGGGCTTAGGAAGGGAAGCCTGAGAAAGCCCACCATACATTCTCTCTAGTTCCTCCTTTTCTTTAAATTTTTTTTTTAGGCTAGCTTCCTCATTGACCTTGACCTACCTCCACCAGTTCTTTCCTTCTATAGAAAATTCATCACCCCTTGCAATTTTTTCCTTTGAAATGTCAAAAATTGTGCCATTGACAATCACCTTCTCATCCTTTCAAGTATGGACTTAACATACATTGATATAACATCATCCTGCTTCACCATACCCTCCATATAATGTAAAAGGCCACCTTCCTACAAGTACACCATCACCACCTTGTTGCTATGAATGCTATCTTCCACACCCACTAGTTCAATTTGATCACTATTTTCCATACTCTCACCTAGATCAACTACTAATTCTTTAAATGATATAGCCTTGTTGTAAGTTATGACATTGCTAGATATAAATTGAAGAACCTCAATAGATAAAATAAAAAGGAATTGCATGACCATTATAAGTTTGCAATGTTTCCTAAAAAACAAAAACCACTCTTTACAGCATGTGTGAGTGTTCTCTTTCCATCTATAAATGACCAGTGCTAGTAGTATATTATGCAAGAATTCATTAACATGACATTTTTATCATTAATAGATCATTCACTACATCTTGCAAAATCCACCTTCTATGTCCTTTTTGATAGTAATCAATGTTCACGACAACCAAAATCATATTGTAAATCAGTAAACAGTTGTGCCAAAAAATCCCTTTATAAAGCATCATGTTCACACATCTACGTGGAGAAAAGAAGGCCTACCATCATTTTTTATTATTCATATGGTACTTATGGAAGTAAACTCCCTTTCCATCACAACTTAAGTTAATGATGGCAACAATCTAACAACATCCCATTCCACAATGTGCATGACACTATGAACAAATTTAGCCAGTCCATCTGCCATGCCATTTCCCTCATGATATATGTGGGCAATATAGATCTCTTGGAAGTCCTTTTTCAAGCTTCAAATTTCATTGATTATAACTTTAATTGACCAATTTCTTCTACCTTCACCCTTAGCATCCTTAATGATTAACATTGAGTCTCCCTCAATAGCCAACTTATTAATGCCCCAAGTTCTCACAATTATAAGCTCCCAAACTAGCACCAATGCTTCAACTTCATTGTTAGAGCCCCCTCAATAGTTACTTGTGTAGGAAACAACCATATTTTCCATACTATTTCAAAGGATACATCTTGCAATAGTGCTACCCATCATAGCCAAACCATCAAAGTTTAGCTTGATCTAGGAGTCAAGGGGGATGCCACACCATCTTCTTTCTAGCCAAAACTTTGGAATTGTCAAATTAAGCCACTATTGGACCAACATTTTGTTAGAAACAATAGTCCACCAAGATAACTAGGGGGGGGGGGGGGAGGGGATGAACCAATTATCTAATAAATAAAACATTTATCTTCTTTAAGAAAACTTAACCATTCAACCAAAGTAAACAACAACCATAATAAGATGCACATAGACAACTACACAAGAAATGTTACTACGGAAACCCTTGATTAGAGGGAAAACCCTAGTGAGAATGATGGCCACAAGATGATGTTGTTGTAATTATATATGGAGTAACTAAGCAGTGGGGCAAATCAGTTACCACAAAAACAAATCCTCAGATCCCTTAGATGTCTTAAATAACTAGTTACTACTAATACTCGGTTAACACTTCACAAAATGCTATAACTCAGTAGATTAATTAGTTACTAGTCTTCAAGCATTCATAATTATTAACATGCATGCAAAAGTAAATAACATGAACAAAAAAGACACTAGATTTAATGTGGAAACCCAATATGGGAAAAACCACCAAGTAACAAGCTACCAATTTTCATTCTTCTAAAGTGAGCCCTGTTAGGAGCCAATCTAGTTAAAGGTTACAAAACACATTGTGAGGTGTGACCTCATTAGAGGATTTAATCACCTTGTTAAGAGTGCCCTTGCTAGAGGTCTTTAGAATAGTTCAATTGAACTATCACCTTGTTAGTGGATTTACAAAATGGTTGCTAAACCAACTCTATTAAGAGATTTTGAAATCACTACTACAATGGTTAGAAAGTAACAATGAATTGACCTGAATATGATGCAACTAAAATTTTTGATTACAAATCTCTATTCTCCACCAATGGATTCTCCTTGATCAAATATAGCTTTGCTACTCCTCAATGATCTCTTATCATCCCTCAAAATTTGCTCTCCCAATAATCAGTCCTTCTTCGCATTCATTTCACATCAAATCCATCACACACACTTAGAATTTGCAACTTGACCTCTTATATATACCATTTAGATTATCAATTCAGCTCATTCAAAAGTTACATTTACCAATAAACCATACATTAGTTGGCTACAAATATTACATTAAACAAATAAACTTTATTTCACAAAACAATGAGATCCTTCATTGGCCAACCCTACTTGGTAAACACCGCTCTAGAAATAATTTCCTAAGTTAACCATCTCAACTCGGTTAACACTACAAAATCCTTTGGCTACCAAGTTAACTTGGTAAGAACTAAATTTCCTTCACTATCCAAGAGAGCTCATTAAGAACTATTTTCTACCATATTTTCCTTTGATGACTGAGTAAGCTCAGTAGACACTAAATTGTCTTGCTTAACCTTGAAAGCTCGGTAACAACTGTCTGCACAAGGTAAAGCCTGAGAACTCTCGGTAGACACTATAAACTTTCTTTGCTAACCTTTTGAACTTGGTAGACTCTATCTTTTTCCTTTTTGATCAACTGAGCCTGGTAGACTCTGACTGATAACTTATATGACATTGTGTAACATCAAAGACAACACACAATTGAACAATTGTATCCAAAAATCTCCCTCTTTGGCATTAAAACAACATGTCATAGAAGAATAAAATTTGAAAATAAGTATTTCCTAAAAGAATGTTTCACCATTTACATTTCATTCCTCAAATATAGTAATCTCCCTCTTTCATAGTGATCTCTCCCTCTTGCATAAATTCTCTTTTTCTTGCAAATTTTAGAAAGATATGACAGTAAACTCTTCCTCTTTGAAAAAAAATGCCAAAGACAACACAACTTCAAAATTAAATGAAATTCAATGTACCTTAAGTATTGATTCATGTGTAATGTCTTCATTTCTTTGTTGCATCAACTGATAGATCTTCAATTCTGTTCCTATTGATGCATCACTAAAACTATATTTTAGTGAGCTTTAGATAGGGTAATGACCCCTAACTTACCTCTTCAATACAAGAATGCATCCTTAGGTAAAGGCTTTGTGAATATGTCAGCAATTTGTTCCTTTCTATGGACATATTCTAGTTTGATCTCCTTATCCTGCACCAATTCTCTGACAAAGTGATACTTTATAGCAATATGCTTGGTTTTTGAATGCATCACTAGATTTTTGGATATGTTAATTGCACTTGTATTTTCACAAAACATAACAATAGGCTCTTTGATTTCTTCCTTCATACCTTCCAATAATTGTTTGAACCAAACAATGTTTGAGCAGTTTACTGCTACAACAACATATTCAGCCTCTATTGTGGATTGGGATGTACAATTCTTTTTACTTGTCAAAGAAACCAACCTATTTCCAAGAAAGAAAGCTCCTCCACTTGTACTTTTTTTGTCATCAACGTTCCCTACCCAATCTGCATTACTAAACTCTTTTAAATCTAGATTTTCTCCAAGTTTATACCATAATCCATAATCTTTAGTTCCTTTCATGTATCTCATGATACTTTTGATTACCATTATGTGATTTTCTTTTGGTTTTGCTGAAAATCTAGCTACAATACCAGCTGCAAGAGCAATGTCTAGTCTTGTATGCACTACATACTGCAACTTTTCAATCATAGATCTATACAATGTCTGATCCACTTCCTTTGATTCATCATCCTTGGTAAGTTTCAATCTAGTACACATAGGAGTCCCAACTGATTTGTAGTCTTCCATACCAAACTTTTTTAATATCTCCTTGATGTATTTAGATTGAGTGATGTAGATGCCATTCTTATTCTACTGAATTTAAAGACCAACAAAGAATTTGATCTCACCAAACATTGACATTTCAAATTCCTTGTTCATTTGTTCTTTTTTTTTTTTTTGGCAAAGATCATCATTTCCTGTAAACAAATTATCATTTACAAATATTTTTGCCAAAACAATCTTATTATCTAGTCCTTCATTGATATGAAAGCTACTATTATCATTAGTTCTTTGAAAACTAATTTGAATAAAATAGTTATGTAGTCTTTCATACCATGCTCTAGGAGCTTGTTTCAAATCATACAAAGCTTTATGCAATTTGTAGACCATGTCCTTCTTTTTTGGATCAACAAAACCTTCAAACTATTCGATGTAAACTTCTTCATCTAGTATACCATTGAGAAATGTTGACTTGACATCTACTTGATAAACTTTGAATCCCTTGTATGCAGCATATGCAAGTAAGGTTCTAACACCTTCCAATCTTGCAACAGGAGCAAAAGTCTCTCCATAGTTTACACCTTCTTCTTGAGAGTATCCTTTGCATACCAGTCTAGCTTTGTTCCTTGACACCTTATCATCTTCATTTAACTTATTTTTGAATACTTAGTTAGTTTCAATCACATTTTTTTCTTTAGGCCTAGGTAAAAGAATCCATGTTTTATTTTTCTCTATCTACTCTATTTTTTCATTCATAGATTCAATCCAACTTTAATTTTCTAGCACATCTTTGACATTTCTTGGTCCAAAATCAGCAAGTAAACAAGTGCCTTTCAACTTACTTCTTGTCATAGTTCCTTCAGATTTATCTCCAATGATCTAATCTAGTGCATGATGCCTTTTGACATACTTGGCTAATATAGGTTCCTTGCCTTTTGAATGCTTTGCATTTTCATCCTCTTGAACTTTAGCTTCAGGTTCTGGTTGCTCAGGCTCAATAGCTATTGGATTAGTAGCTTCTATTTGCAACTTGGGTCCTTGCAGCTTGGTAGGTATTGGCTCAATTTGAACTTCCTGCAACTTGGTTACTAAAGACTCAAGAGTTGAAGATTCTTGATTGACAGGTGTATTTGGCATTATATCAGGTTCAATGTAAACAAATCTCTTGTAATTTTTTAGTTCCCTTTTGCTTTCTTGTTTAGTTCTTTCTGCAAACTCATCAACTTTCACATTTTCACTTTCATTGACTTTGTGAGTAGACAAATTCAAACATCTATATGCTTTACTTTTGCAAGAATATTCCAAAAATATTCCTTCATCACCTTTTACATCAAATTTACCTTTTCTAGATTATTTCAAAATGTAACATTTGCTTCCATATACTTTTAGGTAACTTACATTTGGTTTGTATTCATATCATAACTCATAGGGGGTTTTGAATGAGTTCTTCTTCAGCTATACTCAGTTCAAGGTATGAACTACAGTGCTAATAGATTCTTTCCAGTATTTGATAGAAATGCTCTTTTAAATCATTAAGGTTCTTGTATAGTCCATGATAGATCTGTTCCTTCTTTCACCTATTCCATTTTGTTTAGGAGTTCCAGATGCTAAAACCTATCTTTTGATTCCTCTTTCAATGTAAAAGTTATTGAACTCATGTGAAATGAATTCACCACCTCTTTCTGACTTTAAACATTTCAATCTTTTGCATGTTTCCTTTTCTACTCTTGCCAAATACCATTTAAACTTTCCAAAAACTTCTAATTTCTCTCTTAGGTACATGATAGTCATCATTCTTGAGTAATCATCAACAAAAAGAATGAAGAAATTTTCACTAGTATAACTTTCAATTCCAATAGGTCCACATAAATCAGTATACACAATTTTTAAAACTTCTTCAAACCTATAGTTTTTTCTTTTAAAGCTAGTCTTTCCCATCTTTCCAATTTGACAATTCTTGCATACACCAACCTCAGGTTTCTTTATGTTAGGAATGCTTCTTACTTCCTAAATTTATTTATTTTCACCAAATTATCAAAGTTCACACGACACAACCTCCTATGCCATAACCAACTTTCTTCAACTTGAGCAATAAAACATGAAAATTCACCAAGTTTAATATAAAATAAGTTATTTTTTGTTTGAGTGACTAATCCAATCAGCTTTACTTTACCATCCAATAGTCTTGCTTTTCCATGCATGAACTCCACTTTGATTCCATTATTGAGTAACTATGCCACACTTAACAAATTTTGTTTTAGTCCTTCTACCCAATATGCATTATCACATACAAGTTCCTTGGTTAGTGAGGTTCCTCCTTTTCCTTTTATATAGCAAGGTTCATTATTAAAAAACCTTACATTGCCACCATCATAATCTTCAAAATGTTCAAACTTAGTTTTATCACTAGTCATGTGATGAGAACAATGACTATCTATAATCCAAGTATCATTTTTTCTTATAGGAGAAATAAGTGACATTCCCTCATCATTATTAGGCTCATCCTTTACAACAATGTAAATAATTTCATCTTCTTCTTCATCATTATAATCATTAGAATCTTTAGCCATGAAACATGTTTTCTTACCTTTATCCTTGAATTATTTGAAGTTTTTCTTGCCATTGCACTTATGACCTTTCTTCTCATCCTTGTTTTGCTTATCGGGGCACCTAGCAGAAATATGTCCAATTTCTTCACAAGAAAAATAGATTAGAGGAACTTTACCTCTATATTTCCCTTTGCCTCTTGAATATTTCCTTGCTAGAAGAGCTTCAACCACCTCAAGATCATTGTTTGAACTCTATTCTGATTCTTCATCACTATTTGACTAAGAATACTTTATCTTCTTGCCTTTCTCCTTGAGTGAAAGCTTGGCTTCAAATGCTAATTCAACATTCTTGGCAGTTGGAACATAATTGTCATATTTATCTAGCTCAAATGCAGTCAATTTTCAAACTATGGCCTCTAAATTTATCTTGTGATTTGCTTCACATATTCTTTCTTGAATTGCAAAAACTCTGATTGCATAAATGGGAAGTAGTGTTCTAAGAACTTTACTTATAACTATTTCCTCTTTGATATCTCCTCTAGATGCTCTAATTGCACTAACACATGCTTTAACTCTTTCAACATATTTTTCAATGTTTACATCTTCTCTCATCCTCATTTGATGAAATTGACCTCTCAAACTTTCTACTTTGGCTCTTCTTACATTATCATCACCTCCATAGATCTCTTTCAACTTGTTCCACATTTCAAAGGTAGTTTTGAAATCTTTGATGTCATCAAATTCTTCATAACTTTGGGTAGATGCAATATCTATCATCATGTTGTTGTGAGTCTTCTTTTCAAAAATATCATTGATAGATAAGGTACCAGCAAGTTCTACAGATTTTTCATCAAGATACTTCAGTCCTGTATCACCAATAGAAGCTAGATGAAGTCTCATCAACCCCTACCATGCTGAGAAGTTGTCCCTATTAAGTCTTGAAATTTTCCTCTTATAAGACATCCTGACCTTTGGCTTTAACCCTTGAAATCTTTTCCTACAAGCACCAAAAGCTCTAATACCAATTGTTGGAATTATAGATGGAGTAACTAAGAGGGGAGGTGAACTAGTTACCACAAAAACAAATCCACAAATCCCTTAGATGTCTTAAATAACTAGACACTATTGATACTCAGTTAACACTTCACAAAATGTTGTAACTCGATAGATTAATTTGTTACTAGTCTTCAAGAATTTATAATTATTAACATGCATGCAAAAGTAAATAACATGAACACAAAAGACATTAGATTTAATGTAAAAACCCAATATGGAAAAAACTACCAAGTAACTAGCTACCAATTTTCACTCTTCTGAAGTGAGCCCTATTAGGAGCCAACCCAGTTAAAGGTTACAAAACACACTATTAGGTGTGACCTTGTTAGAGGATTTAGTCAACCTATTAAGAGTGGCCTTTCTAGAGGTCTTTAGAAAAATTCAACTAAACTGTCACCTTATTAGAGGATTTAGAAAATGGTTGCTAAACCAACTCTATTAAGATATTTTGAAATCACTGCTACAATGGTTAGAAAGTAACAATGAATTGACCTAAATATGATACAACCTAATTTTTTGATTATAGATCTCTATTCTCCACCAATAGATCCTCCTTTATCAAATATAGCTTTTCTGCTCCTCAATGATCTCTGATCATCCTTCAAAATTCACTCTCACAATAATCAGTCCTTCTTCACATTCATTTCACATGAAATCTATCACACACACTTAGAATTTGCAACTTGATCTCTATATACCATTCAAATTATCAAGTTGGCTGATTCACAAGTTACATTTACGAATAAACCACACATCAGTTGGCTACAAATATTACATTAAACAAATAAAATATATTTCACAAAACAATGAGATCCTTCTTTGGCCAACCTTACTCGGTAAACACTGCTCTAGAAATAATTTCTTGAGTTAACCATCTCAACTCAGTTAACACTGCAAAATCCTTTGGCTACCAAGTTAACTCAGTAAGAACTAAATTTCCTTTGTTGTCAAAGAGAGCTCAATACAAACTATTTTCTACCATATTTTCCTTTGATGATCGAGTAAGCTCGGTAGACACTAAATTGTCTTGCTTAACCTTGAAATCTTGGTAACAACTATCTACACAAGGTAAAGCCTAAGAATGCTTGGTAGACACTATAAACTTTCCTTGCTAACCTTTTGAGCTCAGTAGACTTTTTCTTTTTCCTTACTAACCAACTCAAGTGGATAGACTCTATCTAATAGCTGATATGATATTTGTGTAACAAAAAAGACAACACACAATTGAACAATTGTATCCAATAGATGTACCAATATAAATATTCATTGTTAGAGGATGGACCTTGTTAGGAGTCTATTACAACATTTAGAACATAGAGTCCCTTTTAGGAGACTTTGAATCCCTATTAGAATACTCCAACCCTATTAGGAGACTTTGAATCGTTGTTAGGAGATTCCAACCTTGAAAGGAGATGTGCCAACCCTATTAAGAGTTGTTGTACAATGTATGCAAGAAGAGCCCACTACCCAAACATGCAATTTCAAGTACAAGAAGAGCTCACTGCTCAAACATTAAATTTTCTATTGTGTTCTTCTTTGCTTTATTCTATCAACTAGACCAATCACTATTAGACCTTGTAGAATATGTCACAAACCTCAGATCCAAATATCAAACCTTGAATCACTTAGGAAAACCTTGGAAATGAACTTTCCTTCACTTCCATAGTACTTTTATCAACTTCATATTCTACTCTTATTGGTACTTATCATCAATCACAAAACCATATCATTTATACCATGATAAAGGAAAATGTCCTTCCTTTGTATTGAGTCCTCAAAAATTTCTCTCTGAGTTGAATGTTGGACCTTCTCAATTAATTATTATACCTGACCACATTAAGAACACATTACACTTAGCTATAACATAAATGATCCACCTTGCAACTTGAATAACTTTTTGTACATGCAATATTATAATGAGTGAACTTAGCCACATCATTGTCAACATTTCCTCTCTATGTCCTCAACTTTCATTCTTAGAATAACAAATCTGGTAAGAGATATAACAAGTTCACTAGAACATACCTTTGTAAACTCTATCTCAAAATAGACATGATCAAAACTTACATAACTTCTTCTAGACCTATCATTTCTTCTTCCAATGTTAACTACATATACTAGATGCTCAAAAGTATCTCCCATAACATTGGATAGTGTAAACACTCGACTAGCCATCCATACCAACTTGATCATTTTGCTACTCTTCTATCAAATACACTGGAAAACTGCTATGTTGACATCAATAAAAAATTAGTCATGCATATAACATATCATCATAGTAACATGTCTACAAGACTCCCCCATAGGAATATCATAAAAATTGATGCTTTCAACCAATCTTCTAACAATCTCCCCCTTTGACATTGATGGCAACATAAATGAGAAAATCTATTTCCAAGAATACCAACAAAAAAACTGTTCAATTTCTTTTCAAACCATCTTCATCAATCATTCTCCCCCATTGATATACCTCACTATGCTTTCTAACAAACTGTCATTCTATCTTGAACTTATGCCAAATATTTCCATACTATTTTTCATGCCAAACTTCTTCAACAACATAATGTTTTTCATGCAATATTTCTCCTCAATTGACATCAATGTCAAAGGTTTCAACATCCAACATTTTTGCATCAAAATTTGCAAAAAATGATTCTTACTAGCTTGAGTGCCAAAAGATATTGGTGCTCTATTACACTAAACTGATGCACTCTTGCATCTTCTACTCTGATGTAGGAAGGGGAATAACCCCAAGCATACCTCACAAATACTCAAAAGCCTCTTTGGGAAGAGGCTTAGTAAATATATCTACAATCTGCTCTTTATGCTCACATACTCTAATCTAATTTCCTCTTTTGCAACTTTCTCTCTCAACATATTATACTTAATAGAAATGTGTGTCATCTTAGAATGCAACACTAGATTCCTAGACATATTTACCATGCTTGTGTTGTCACAATGTATAACAACAGGTTCACTAATTTTTATCCTTATTATAGAAGTTGATGAAAGCCAACTTTACAGCTCACCAAGATCACCTGCATGCAAATATCCTATCAAAGGGAAACTAAAGAAGGAAGAGATGGAGTTTGGAAAAACTAAATAGACGGAGAGAGAAGATCTTTCAAACAAAGAAAAATGTATTACTATACAATATGCCTTGAAAATGAGTTATCAAATACAATGGGAGAGCTCAAATATAAAAGCCTCAAGGAAGCTTGTAGAACAAGCTGAAAAGTGCTAGAAGATAAGGTTGACAACTAAGCATACATCCACAAATGGTGGAATATCCTTGATCAAGGTGAGAGGATAAGTATGACTAGATAGGAACAAACTCTCATGTTGCCAACAACTCCTAAACTACAACTATTAAATAAATACATTAACCTAAGTAAACTTAAGTAATAGAATAAATAATAAATAATTAATTATTTATTCTAACACCCCCGCTAAGTGCAACTTAAGGGAATGCCTTAAGCTCACAATAGCTAAGATGAAATGCAAAATGGGTCTTAGCAATGAGGCCATGTTAGGTACCCATGTACAATGCAAAGAAATGAAACCTCTAAAAAGAGGTACCCATGGGGAAAGAGAGAAAACCACATGGGAAAAGCCCTCCTCCAAAAAGAGGTAAGAAAACCTAGTGAAGGACTAAAGAAGACTCCAACTAGAGGAATTTCTCAAAAAATAGGAACAAGAGAAGATCATGAAGAGCATCACTAAAACATGAAGAAGCCACAAAATCTATCAGAAAGAAACTATTGATCTGAAGAACCTCTATGGAAAAAGAAGGTATGAATTGAGTGTGTCTATACAGTAGATGATCCATCTCACTAAAATGCATAGGTAGTCGGTCACTACAATTGCCTAGTATATAGGATCAACCACTGAATACATAGTTCACACTATTGAATCATCAAACGAAGGAAGCATTAGAACAATAGAATAACCCCCCTTAATGCAAATGGGGTGAGATAATAGGCAATTGAAAAGGTGAGCCAAAATCCTCTACAGAAAGAACCAAGAATGATGAGAGAGTTGAAGACATACAA
Organism: Cupressus sempervirens; assembly: GCA_028749045.1. Classification (NCBI taxonomy): domain Eukaryota; kingdom Viridiplantae; phylum Streptophyta; class Pinopsida; order Cupressales; family Cupressaceae; genus Cupressus; species Cupressus sempervirens. The sequence goes on from CM053784.1 coordinate 322,563,922, forward strand.
ACACCTATAAAGGCACGATCATCAACTCTGCATGGGGTAAAAAAGGAAGAGGGCACAAAGGCAGCAAACAAGTATCCCCCCCATGGTGCTTTATAAAATAGTGTAAGTACAACTATCTCAAAACAATGCTCATGAACCCAAAATGTAAGAGTGGCAGTTTATCTCAGTGTGTTTGCATAAAGATTCTTATAAATGATATCAACAATAATTAGAAAGTTAAAAGAACTAATACAAAAGATAGTACAGCCCAAAAAAAAAGATCCCATGCCATGAAAATGAGCCTCAAACCTGGAAAACCCAAGATATCCACCATAGAAAAAAAAATGTCAAAAATATGATAAAAAGACAATGGGATAGAATCTAAAGGAAATGAGAACATTTTGGAAAATTAGACAAAACCAAATTTCAAAAAATAGAGATGGGATACACAAGAAAAGCTTCTCAAAGTGAAAAATAGAACTTTAGACTTTGACTACAAAAATAGGCAATGAAATTGCATCAAAACCTTAAAATACCTACACCAATGTCTCTAACTTAGAACTAGCTTTTTGATGCTTCTTTCAAATTAAAAAAATAGCTTTGTATGCTCAATTTATGGCCAGAAACCACATGTAGGTCAAAAAGGGGCTTAGAGTGCTAGCAGGGGTACTAATGTAGGGTGATGTCATGTTGATGTCAATAAATTAGGAGCTTAAAATTGATAGCTTTGCAGCCATCACAACAAAGAAAGAGGCTACACGGTGTGCCATGTGGTAGTGCCACATGACATTCATGTGGCAGGAGGCTGGCATGTTAGGCTGATGTGGTAGGGGCCATCTGGCAGATGCCAACATGGCACCCATGCCATGTGGTAGCCATAGATCATGCCAAGCATGTTGGAAACTTCCATGTGGGTAGGGGTGCTAGCAGGGCTAAGCAGAGTGGAGCAACCTTGGTGGATGTGGCCACAGAGGTGGCACCACCGAGGTGGGTGGTAGATTGACTAGGTGGCAATTATCATGGAGTGGTGGCTACTGAGTAGACCATGAGCAGTGCTACTACCAGTGGAGGTGACCACTAAGCAAAGTGTGGGCAGAGTTGTGGTGGCATGGTAGTGACTGCTGAGTGGCCTTGCAATTTTTTTTTGGTCTAACCTAAAATAAATGCATACATACGACTTCTTGAGAATTTTTTTTTTACTCCTAGATCAAATGTGTCCAAAATGGATAAATTTTATATGGATCCTAACTATAAAAAACCTTTTGAACTCAATGGCAATGTCCATTTAAGCCCAAAGTAATTTTAAAAGGTTCTCTTCCCCCGAATCAAATAAAAAATCACAAACAAACAATGGTTTGTGTCACTGAATCACGGCTTCAAAAATCCTTCAGTTCAGAAGCAGCAATGAGGCACTAATACCATGTAGAAGTTAATGAAAGCCAACTTCATAGCTTGCCAAGATCACCTGCATGCAAATAACCTATTGGAAGAAAACTAAATAAGGAAGAGGTGGATCTTGGAAAAACTAAATGGACTGATAGAGATGTTGCAAACAAAGAAAAATGTATTGCTATACAATATGCCTTGAAAATGAGTTGTGAAATACAATGAGAGAGCCCAAATATAAAGGCCTCAAGAAAGCTTGTAGAACAAGCTAGAAAGTGCTAGAAGATAAGGTTGACAACTAAGCATACATCCACAAAAGGTGGAATATCCTTGATCAAGGTGAGAGGATAAGTATGACTAGATAGGAATAAGCTCTCATGTTGTCAACAACTCCTAAACTACAACTATTAAATAAATGCATTAACCTACATAAACTTAAGTAATAGAATAAATAATTAATAAATAATTATTTACTCTAACACTTATATCCTTTAGTATTTGCTTCATCCAAATGACTTGATTGCAATTATTTTTTGCTACAACATACTCTTCTTCCATTGGTGCTCTTTCTGTCATCCATACTACATGCCCAATCTGCATTAGTATAAGCACTTAGAGTTAAATCATTTAATCTATCATACCACAATCTAAAATTTGATGCTCCCTTCAGATATCTAAATATCCTTTTCACTACTGCATAATGTGCTTGTCTAGGATCATCCTTGTATCTTGCAACAATTTCAATTACATTTGTTATATCTAGCCTTGTGTGAGTCAAATATTGCAATCCTCCAATCATAGATCTGTATTTCTTCTACTCAATAGTAGGTGTCTCATCCTTTATAGATAAATTTTTCCTAGTTACCATAGGTGTTCTAATGGGTTTGCATGTTTCCAAATCAAAACTTTTTCGTAAATCCTTCAAGTACCTAGTCTAAGAAATAAGGATTCCTTCTTTATTCGGTACAATCTAAAATCTTAGGAAATATTTCATCTCTCCTATCATACTCATCTCAAGTTTTTTCTTCATCTCCTCATCAAACTTTTTACTTTCCTCATCATTACCTCCAAATATGATATCATCAAAAAATATCACCAAAATCATCAAACCATTATCAATTTCTTTCCAATATAGATTACTATCTACCTTACCTTTTCTATATCCAAGCTTTGTCAAATGCTTGTCCAACCTCGCATACTAGGTTCTAGGTACTTACTTCAATCCATACAATTCTTTCTTTAGTCTACATACTATGTCATTGTCATCTATTAAAGCACATCCTTCAAGCTATTCAATGCATACCTCTTCTTCAAGTTCTACATTTAGAAATGTTGACTTAACATCCATCTGATATACTTTGAATTTCTTCTATGCTACATAGCTAATAATAATCTTAATACTTCTATTCTAGCAACTAGAGCATAAGTCTTCTCATAATCTATTCCTTTTCACCATGAGTAACCTTTACATACCAATCTTGCTTTTTTTCTCAGAACTTTGCCTTGTTCATTCATCTTGTTTCTAAATACCCATTTAGTTCCTATCACATTCTTATCTACTGGTCTAGGGACCAATTCCCATGTCTCATTCTTTACTATTTGATCTAATTCCTCTTTCATTGCTTGTTTCCAATAATCATCTTTACATGCTTCCTCTGCATTCTTAGGCTCAACTTGAGATATCAGTCATAGTTTTTTATTGACTCTACTTTTTTTCATCACACCTTTATCTTTTCTTCTGATGATCTACCTGGATGGGTGATTTGTTATCATATTCTTTCATAAAGTAAGAGTTATTATCTCAACTCTTGGCTCCACTAAAGGTTTTGAGCTTTACCTTGTCTCTCTTTCATTATGCAAATCATTCTTAGTCTCAAGAAATACCTCATCATTCCTTGGCTTAGTAATAACATCATCATCTAAATTGTAATCAAATATTCTCTCTTTTATCTTGATTTTCTCATCAATTCTCACATTTGCACTTTCCACAATAGTATTAGTTCTCTGATTATAACATCTATAAGTCTTGCTTTTCAATGTATAACCAATAAACATACCTTGATCACTTCTAGCATCAAACTTACCAATATCATCATCTCTTTTGATATAGCACTTTCTTCTAAATTTTTTGAAATACTTAACTATAGGTGAGTGACCAATCCATAGTTCATAAGGGGTCGTGTTTGTGTCTTTCTTGACTTGCACTCTATTCATAGTGTAAACTGTTGTATTCAAAACTTCTTTCCAAAATGTCTTGGACACATCATTCTTTGCTAGCATAGCTCTTGTAGCTTATGTAACTAACTTGTTCCTTCTCTTTGCAATGCCATTCTATTCAAGGGTTCTCAAAGCTAATAAGTGTCTTTTGATTCCACTTTCTTCACAAGACATGTTAAACTCATTTGAAGTAAATTCTCCTCCTCTATCTAATCTTAGACATTTAATCTTCATACCAGATTCATTCTCAACCCATTCTTGAATATCTTGAACTTATCAAATTCCTCATATTTCTCTTTAAGAAGTGTGACCCACATCATTCTAGAAAAATCATCAACTAGAATCATAAAATACCTTTCACCATAGAATCCTTTAGTCTTTGTCGGACCACTGAGATCTGTGTGTACAATCTCCAACTTTGTTGTAGTGGTAAACTTCTTTCTGGAAAAATAAGTTTTGTTATGTTTAGCGAAAACACATTCCTTACAAATTGTGTTAGTGGGCTTTACAATCTTCAACAAATCTCTAACTATAAACATTCTATTAGTCCTCATAATATTGTCAAATTTTATATGACAAAATATCTCATCGCATAACCAACTATCATCCACCTTTGCAACCAAACATGTCATTGTAGTAGGATTCAACTAAAATATATTACCTCTAGATCTGGTTCCTATTTGAATTACATTTCCATCATTGTCTTTGATCATGCATGCATTTTCTATGAACCATGACTGATAACATTTGTCTACTAATTGTCCAAAACTCAACAGATTGTACTTTAAACTATCAAAAATGTATACATCTTTAGTGTTAGTTTTACCATCAAGAGATAAAGATTCAATACCTTTAACTTGGCATGTTGCATTGTTTCCAACTCTGACAATTCCTCCATCCTGACTTTTAAAGTAGAAAAAATTGTTCATGTCACTAGCCATATGATGTGTAGAACCACTATCAATTATCCAATTAGATTTATTCTCAACCTGTGACACTAAAGCTACCTTTTCCATAGTTTCTGCTTTAATTTCTACAAATCATATTTCATCATCATTGACACTTAATTCATGTTCATTAAAATCATTATATTCATTTTCATACACTCTCTATCTTTTCTAGGTTTATAATTTCCTTTATTATTTTTCTCTCTTTTAGGACACTTAGATGCATAATGATCATATTCATCACAAGTCCAACATTTAAAGATATTCTTACCTCATTTTTTCTCCTTTTAACAAAAGGATTACTCCTTTTTCAATCTTTCTATCTTCCTTAGATCTACTACTACTAGAAAAATCTCCTCTAGCACGTGTGCTCGTTGATAGCCTAGGTCACATGTTTAAAGCATTGAAAGTTGTCTATATTCTAGTCAATTCTCTAGACTATCTAAGTCCATTCTCAACTACTTCAAGTCTTCCAAGCAAAGTCTCCTTTGTGAAATCTTTGTTATAAGATATCAACAACTATATCATATTAATGACTAACTTAAATGGTGGTGTTAGAGTCTTCAATATCTTCCATATAACATCATCATCTTCTTTGGTTCCTCCTCGGGATCTAATACCTGTAGTAATTTCTAATATTCTACCTATATATGTTCCTATAGATTCATCTTCCATCATTTTGGCATCTTGAAATGCACAAATCCAACTTTGTAGCCTCAACTTCTTAGAATGTGCACCACCTTCAAAACTATTTTCCAAACCTTTCCAAATCAAATTTGAAGTAGCAAGTGATTTCACCTGATTGTACTTAATTTTAGGAACTGTAGTCAATAGTGCTTCTCTAGCTCTCATCTCACACATAAAAAGATATCTTTTTGTCTTAGTGCAAATTTCCAAATCATTTTTGGCAATGATTGTCTTCCCTAATTTTGTCAAGATCTAATATCCTAAACCCATATATAATAAATGTGTCTTCATATTTTCTTTCTTTCTTTAATAATTTGTTCCATTGAATGTTAGACTATCTTTCCTAAAAATGTTCACCATGGATCTCCCAAAGTTATTAAACTCTATCTTCAAGGACCTGATGCTCTGATACCAATTGTTAGAAACAATAGTCCACCAAGATAACTAAGAGGGAGTAGGGGTGAATAAGTTATGTGATAATTAAAACATTTATATTCTTTAAGAAAACTTAACCATTCAACCAAAGTAAACAACAGCCATAATAAGATGTACATAGGTAATTACATCAGATATGTTGACTATGGAAACCCTTGATCAAAGGGAAAACCCTAGTGGAAATGACGCCCACAAGATGATGCACTAATATAAATATTCCTTGTTAGAGGATGGACCCTATTAGGAGTCTATTACAACATTTAGTACATATAGTCCCTATTAGGAGACTTTGGATCCTTGTTAGGAGATTCCAACCCTATTAAGAGTTGTGCTAACCCTGTTAGGAGTCATTGTACAATATATGCAAGAAGAGCCCACTACCCAAACATGTAATTTCAACTACAAGAAGAGATCACTACTCAAACATGTAATTTACTGTTGTATTCTTCTTTCCTATATTCTATCAACCAAACCATTCACTATCAAACCTTGTAGACTAGGTCATGAACCTTGGATTCAAATATTAAACCTTAGATCACTAAACAAAACCTTGACAATGAAATTTCCTTCACTTCCAAATTTCTTTTCTCAACTTCACATTCTGCTCTTGCTACTACTTATCATCAATCAAAAAACCATATCATTCATAATATGATAAAAGAAAATGTCCTTTCTTTATATTGAGACCTCAAAAAAATTCCCTGAGTTAGCTATTAGACTTTCTCAATTAATTATCATAGGACCACATTAAGAACACACTACACTTATCAATAACATAAATCTTTTGCCTTGCAACTTGAATAACTTTTTGTACATCCAATATTATTATGAGAGAACTTAGCCACATCATTAGAATTATTTCTTCTTTATGTCCTCAACTTCAATTCTCAAAATAACAACTCTTCTATGAGATATAACAATTTTACCAAAACATGCCTTTGTAAACTCTATCTCAGAACATACATCATCAAAACTTACATAACTTCTTCCAAACTTATCATTTCTTCTTCTGACATTAACTACATATACTAGATAATCAAAAGTATCTCCCATAACCTTGGATAGTGTAAACACTAAACTAGTCATCTGTACCAACTTGATCTTTCCACTGTTCTTCTATCAGATACAATAGAAAACTACTATGTTGATATCAATGTCAAACTTGGTCATTAATGTAACATATCATCATAGTAACATATCTATAATACTCCCCCATAGGAATATCATTAGAATTCATGCTTGCAACCAATATTTTAATACATTCCAAGCTGAACCCCATATTATATCAATCTAGCCTAGGGGGTTTGGGGGGGCTTTCACCACTAGACCCCACTACATTCTTTTAGAACCCTAATATTAAGTTTGGCCATCCCTTGGCTAGTAGTGTCTTGGTCATTTAAAAAAAAATTGTTCCTCTCCTTCAAGATATTCCATGAAATGTATGGGGGGAGATTGCCCATAAGTTTTTGAGGTATGGGTGGTTAGTCAGGCTATCCCATGAAAAAATTGTTTTAGTTCTCTATCCATACACCACTGAACCTCCTATAAATAAAGAACCTCCCTCCAAACCTCTATAGAAAAGGGGTAGTGAATAAGAAAGTGAGTAATAGATTTAGCTTCATGGAGACATACAATACAACAATTAGCAAGTTGGCACCCTTTGCACTCAAGGTTGTTAATAGTGACAATCGACACATGAAAGGGCATCCACTAAAAGAAGTTTATGTTAGGTAAGATCCAAGGGTGATAGGATTTGTGCCAATCAACTTTTGCCACTTCCACTTAGGTCATAGAGGTAAGAAGACTTAACTATGAACTAGCCTGAAGTTGTGAGTTTCTAAACTAAGGATTCCTCCATAGGGGTGATTGGAATCCTATAGTTGTGTAGGAGGTCCTACAACTCAAGAGAAAGGCCCAACTCCCTAGGCTCAAGGTTCTAGAAGGAAAACTATTGTCTGTCATGGGTGATAAAGTTTCAGGTCCAAGGGCCATATAATCTAGTATATTCCTCCCATAGTAGTTAAAACTTAGTTTGCATGAGGGGGTTATCATGAATCCATTGGTCCTCCTAGAAATCAATAAAATTACTATTCCCTAAAATTTAGTGACACCCTTTTCCTAGGATCTTTTGGGTATTAACAACATTGTTCCAGATCTTGGATCACTGGGGGAAAGTCTATGCCCAAAGGAATTAGCGAGAAGAAAAATCTCCAAGATATTTATCTAGTATTATGTTACACCAACTTCACTGATAGTTCACCAAATTTTTGTCAATTTTTGTTAAGAGAGCCCTATTCAAGTGGCCAATTCTTCTTCAGTTCAAACCTCCAAGAGCTTTCGAATGCTAAACATTCTCCAAACTCACCAAGATCATTCTAGTCTTCTCTTAAGTACCAGACTACAAAAAAGGTGATGGATTTTCTTGAGAATATTTCTAAATCTACCAGACATTTTGAAGATGGAGAGGAAATACACTAGGATACCTTGTAGAGAGGTAGAGAGAAGCTGGAGTTTTCTAGCATTACTAAAAAAGTTTCCCTTCTAGCCCACCAGCTTCTATTGAAAGTGTTCATCTAGACCATTTCAATATTGGTTGGGGATTTCCATTATGGTAAGTGGTAGGCTAAAATTAGTCTCAGGAAGGGATGCCTTCTGGCAACCAAGAATATTTGCCACCTTTTCTCTCAAACAAGCAACGGTGTTGAAGAAATGGAATTTTCTTTTAGGATAATTAAGGCATTCAAAAGAGATCAGCGCATAGTAGTTTAGAATGTCCCTCCATTTTTTGGCTTTATGTATGGATGAGATGATGAATAAGAAAGTGTGATCCAAAAATTTCTAGATAACTTCAGTGGGCCATTAGGAGGCAGGTTTAATGTCCTTAATTCTACTAGAGTTAGTTAAAGAAACTAAATTCCTACTTAAAACTTCTACCACAATAATAAAGGGGTAGGGAGATAGGGTTTCACCTTGACACAATCCTTTTGAGGAGTAAAAGAAGGTTCTAGGGGTTCCATTAACAAGCACCAATAAAGTAATAGAGGTAACAACATTTTTAATAACTCTACTAACCTTCTCAATGAACCCAAGTTTGACAAGTAAAGAAAAAAGGAAATCATGCCTAACTTTATCATAGGCTTTCGAAATGTCTAGTTTAAGGGCCATACCTAAAAGACTTCCTCCCTAATTAGGATGATTTTCCATTTGTCTCTACATTCCATCTCCTCCTAGTGATGCTTAGATTTATCACTTTGTTTAAGTTGATTATGGAGAGCTTCCAACTTTTTTTCAATATCCTTCTTTTCTTTGGATATAATTTTGAAAGGGAATTTACTCCATTCTCTCACCTCTTCTCATATTCTATCAAGTTTTCTAGCAATCTAGAACATATTCATGCTTTCCACCAAATCTCTCCACCATTGTACAATAAAATCCCTTAACTCATCATGCAAATTCCACATCATCTTGTATCTAAAAGGCCTTCTTCTGGTAGGATATTATACCAGGAGAGAAGCAACATAGAGTGATCCAAAATGGTCCTTCTACATGCCTTTAAGAAGGTATACTAGAGGATGTCCCATCCAATAGAGATAAGGGCCCTATATAGCCTAAACTAGATCAAGTTTTTCCCCAGTTTATTGTTAAACCAAGTGAATGTCAAACCCTAAAGATCAATATCAATCAAATCATTTCTTCTCAAGAAATCCTCCAAGTCCTACATGCTATCTGAAAAATCCTCCAACACTCCCATTTTTTTTGAAGGGTAAAATAGGGTGTTAAAACCTCCCATACAAAAAATATTTCCTTATTGCATGGATTGAGCCATAGTGGTTTCCTCATACCAAATAACAAGCCTACCATTATGAGTGTTGGGGGCATAAAAATTAAAAATAGTCTAGTTGCTAGATTGGTTGGTGAAATTTGTCACTAAGAAATGGGTAGTGATAGAGATATCAACTCCTACTACCTTGTTAGGATTCCACATTATAGAAATTCCATTAGAAGAACCATTAGCATTACTATAGATATATCTAGTGCCTGGCTAAACATACTTGGCCACTCTTGAGAATACTTGCTTAGTCATTTTCACTTCCTACAAAAGAATCATATGAGTTTTGAGTTCAATGATCTTTTTTTTGAGTTTTTACTCCTTCCTAGGGCTATTTAGCCCCCTCACATTATAGGATATGATCTTCATCTTTTTTGGTTTTTGGTATCCCTTAGGTTTTTTCATTTCCCATGAGCAATGTCATTTTCTATTTCTTTTTAATGGATGTTCCTAATTGGGGGTCTCCCATCCTTCATAGATGAACTAGCATCCACCTTAATCCCACCTTTATTCTTCCACTTTGGGCTATCCATTTAAAATTATTGCTATGGATATCATGACTAGGGTCCTTTGAAATGGGTGGAAAACTTCAACAATACCTAGAAGGAAAACCACAAGGATTTCATTTATCAATAGTGAGCTAGCCCCCAAGTTTAGGGGCATGTAGTATAGGAGCTCTATTCCTTCTATGCCATCTCTTTTTCTTGTACACCATTAGCTAGGTATCGTATTTCCAAGAACTATAAGTCACCCTCTTCAAAAGAGGCAACATCCAATATGAGCTCAGTTTTGATGATCGCACTCTACACCATGTGCATTATTTCATGAGGGGTTTTAGTACTTAATGAGGGGTTTTAGTACTCTCACCAATGCAAGGGGTTCTATTGGGTTGTGAAACCCCCTGACAACTAGCAGGTTCTATGTTAACCTCGGCAACCCTTTTAGAAGAATTTGAGCTTTTGACCATCTCAACACTTGGAGAAAAGACCTTTCTTTTGAATTTCTCATCCTTTGAGAACTCCACAAAGAGATGGCCAAAGCTATTACATTTTTTAATGAAATGAGCAACATTCTCATATATTAGTGGTTGAGTCTAGGTGTCCCATTTGGACATTAGGTCCACTATGGTAGGTAGAGGTTTATTCATTCCCACATTCACACAAAACCTAGGAAAATCTAGTTTAGCTTTTGAACTAGTCATCAAGTCCATTTTTATGAACTACCCAAAGGAGCTACCAATCCATCTAAAATTACACTCATCCCAGAACTCTATGGGGAGTCTAGGTAATTATATCTAGACTAGGGTAGATCTATAGAGTTCACTCTATAGGTTAAATCCTAGTTTCTATTTTGCTATCATCAAGTAATGTTTGCCAAAATTCCAAGATCCACCCATAATTGAATCCATCTCCTTCTTAGTCATGAAACTAAACAAGAAGAGAACTCCAATAATCACTGGCATGGAGACAAAACCCATTAGTTTTCACTTTTTTGAACACCTTTTTTTTACCATGTCTACCATAAGTTGTAAATAAACAAACTTTCCCATAAGGTATAGGGTAAACCCTAAGGAGATCAAATCCACCACAAAATTAGCTAAAGAAATTCATGGTCTTATGGGTCCTATGAAGAACATGGGTTTAGCAAAAGAATCTAAAGGATTTTTGGATCCAAAAATAACCCCGAACCAATCTAAATTTGAAGGCACTAGTAATGGGGCTATAGATGTGGGGCCACCCAAAGGTTTAGGGCCTAGATAAGCATAGTCATCTGGAATGACACTGGGTTCCAATAGAACAATAATGTCCTCCTACTGAAGAAGGTGACCATTAAGATATTTTGCAACCAAATCTAAATCTAGATGGCTAAGGTTGAGATCTAGTGAGCGGTAAGGGTAGTGTGGGTTTCCATCCCTCCAAGACTAAGGGGCCATGGAAGCAGTAAGGGGTTTGAGGGTGAAAAAAGTTGTTGAGATGTTTTTTCTAAAGAAGGGTACAACAATGGGAAATTCTTAGATACAATAAACACTCTTAAATTTACCCTGGTTAAGGGATTTTGATAACCTTGTTAGGAGTGAGCCTTGTTAGATGAATTTAGATCATTTACTTGGATTTCCATCCAATTAAAGTATTTACAAATGACTATTAGGTCAACCTTAATCCAAAGGATTTACCCTAGACTAATACAATGATTACAAAGTAACAATAAGGCTTGATCTAATAATAAATTACAACTCACTTGTAGATTACATGTCTTTATTTTAGTCCTTGATTTTGCTTGTCTTTCACACACTTTAGCTCTAATAGCTTGTTCACCCTTAAAGAATTAATAGTCTTAAGTATTCTTGCTTTGCATGTCAATTATAGTCTTCTTCTATTCAGCCACTGAATAAAGCAATACTCTAGACTCCTTGTCTTCCTTAGGTCCTCACACATGACAACCTTTTCTTCTCACCACCTCTCTCTACAAGTAGAGATTTAATATCTTTTTCCACTTAACCACAATCATCCATTTTAGGGTTAGGTAGGATTACACATCATACAATGAATCTACCCACTTTTTCATTTGATTCATCTAGAAACTTCTTCTTCAATCTTCCTTGAATTCCAAAAAAAATGGTTCAACTTGAATTCTATGCCACCAACTCATCATAGTTATCTTCCACATGCTTCACACAATTCATGATAATAAAATAGTCAGCTCATATTTTTCAAATCTATAATTTAACACAATGCTAGCACTCAACATCAATATGCTATCATTCGACTTCGATATTGTTCTTCCAATTTGTCAACACTAGTTTACTCAGAAAACACTAAAGTTTATTGATGCTTGACATCAACTAAAATTTACTCATCTTACACTATGTTTAGTTAGCATACACTAAATCTTCACTTTTCTTAGCTCCAACTGATTTTTTTCTTGGCTTGCACTGAGTTTTCTTGGCACTTGTTGTACACTCGGTCAAGCACGGTAGGCACAATTCTGCTTACTTTTTCTTCTAGATATAATCAGTGTATCCAACCTTTTCAACCTTATGTAGATAATCAGCATACTATATTATCACTATCTTAACCAATCTTTTTATTCCTTTTTCATACCATAACTCAACCTTTCCTCTATGTGCTCTTGTTATCTCATTTGTTCAAATCCTCTTCATCAATCAAATAATTGATAGTAATCAAATCAACTGGGTAGTTATTTTATGAGAAAGTAACAGGTTTAACATTAGTGACAAAATAATGTTTGAAACACATCCTCATACTTGTATCAATATTTTCTCAACAATCTCCATCTTTGGCATTGATAGAAAACTAATACCAAAAAAAATACCAAAAAGAAAACAATTCCTTGTATTGAAATCTCTCCCTCTATTAGCAACTTTCATCTTCTATATAGGCTACAAAATAGTCTTTTGATCAACATACAATCAACTCTTCCTTATGACTCCCTTCATCTATCATCTTGCAAGGACTTCTCCATCTAACTTTCTCAAATTAGTCCATCTTTCCGATATTTAGGCATCTATCTCTCTGTCTATCCTTATTTCTCCCTCAAGAGTATATCTCCCTTTGAGTAGATATTTAATATTTCTTTCTCCTTCTAAAGTATTTCTCCTTCTTTCTCACTTTGTTTGGTATTCTTTATTTCTACCTCTTTGACAACAATGCCAAAGACTTGTCATCTTTGTATGAAAATATAATCAATTTCAGAGGCTCCCTCTATCACCTTTCATTGTGACTATAAATTTTCCAATTCAACTCCTTCATTACTTTAGGTAGCTCCTAAAGTAATATCTACCGCATCTAGTTGTGAGATACAATATTCACCTTGGTTGATGCATGAAACAACTCATGCTTCTTAAGTAGCTTTTGATAGGGGTATCACCCCTAGTTTAGCACTTAGATACTCATGAGAATCCTTAAGTAATTCTTTTATGGAGATATCAACTATCTGTTCTTTTGTATTCACATATTCCATCCTCACTTCTTTGTCTTGAACCGACTCTCTTAAGTAATGATACTTAATTAAAATGTGCTTAGTATTTGTGTGCATCATAGGGTTCTTTGATATACTTATATTACTTTTATTATCATAATAAAGTACCATAGGTGCAATCATTTCCTCCTTCACACATTTGATTAGTTGTTTGATCCATGCAATGTTTGTACAATTTACTTTACTAGCTACATATTTAGCTTCAACAGTAGATTGAGATATGCAATTTTATTTCTTGCTTGTCTAGGTGACCAACTTCTTTCATAAGAAAAATGATCCTCCACTTGTGCTCTTTCTATCATTAATGTTTCTAGCCAAATCAACATCAGTGTAGGCTCTAAACTCAAATTTTTCATTTTTCTTGTAGTATAAACCATAGACTTTTATTCCTTCTAGATATCTCATAATTCTTTTAACAACCACCAAATGATTCTCCTTAGGATTAGCAAAGAATCTTACAACAATCCCAATAGATTTTGTAATGTCAAGTCTGCTATGTGCTACATGTTTCAATTTCCCAATCATAGACCTATACAATGTTTAATTCACATCAAATGAATCATCATTCTTTGACAATTTGTGTCTTATGACCATAGATGTGCTAACTAGTTTTGAATATTCCAATCAATTTTTTCAATATTTCCTTCACATACTTAGTCCATGTGATGTATATACCATATTTCATCTAATATACTTGCAAACCAACAAAGAACTTGATCTCTCTAAACATAGACATCTCAAATTCTTTCTTTATTTCATTTGCAAATTCCTTACATAATCCATTTTGACCTCCAATTATGATATCATCAACAAAAGTTTCAGCTAGTAAAATACCTTTACCTCCTTATATCTTCAAGTACAAATTGTTATTATCATCAGTCCTCTCAAATTCAATCTTCACAAGATAATTGTGAAGCCTTGCATATCATGCTCTTGGCACTTTCTTTAAACCATATAAAGCTTTGTGTAGCCTACGTACCATGTTATTATTGTTATAATCAACCAATCCTTATGGTTTTTCTATGTAAACCTCTTCTTCTAATATACCATTCAAAAATGTTGACTTCACATGCATTTGATTAACTCTAAAACCTTTTAATGTAGAGTAAGCAAGTAGAGTTCTTACTCCTTCCAATCTTGCAATAGGGGAAAATGTTTCTCCATAGTCTATGCCTTCTTCTTGTGCATACCCCTTGCAAACTAGTCTTTCCTTATTCCTTGTGACTTCACCATTTTCATCTAACTTGTTTATGCATACCCACTTGGTTCCAATCACATTTTTTTCCTCTGGTCTAGGAACTAGAGTCCATGTCTTATTCTTCTCAATCTATTCAATCTCTTATTTCATGGTTTACTTTAGTCCACATTTTGTAAGGCATCATTCAATGTCTTAGGTTCATGCATTCTTAGAAAACATGCATCATTTCTTAGTGTGTTTGTTGTCATTGTTCTAACATCTTTGTTTCCAATAATTTTTTTAGTGGGGTGATGTCTTTTGACATCCTTTGAGAATCTTGGTTCTTCTTTGGTTTATTCATTAGGTTTGTCAACATATAAATCACTATGTACTTCTCTATTAGGTAATTCAACATCTCTTTCATGTACACTAATCTTAGAATTAGAATGTGCCTCATTTTTTGTCTGCAACTTGGGTCCTGACTATAGCTTGGTTTTTGAATGCAACTCAACATTCATTATATGTGATTGTCATTGAAACTTGCCATTGATTTGCAACTTTTTTTACAACATCTTCATCAGTAGGAATACATCCATAATGGTATACACATTACTTCATAGGTTCAGCCTTATGTTTGTTTGTATATTCATCAAACTTCACATTTGCACTTTCCACAATTTTGTTATTGCTAGTATTTAAACACTAATAAGCTTTGTTTCTTGTGGAATAGCCAAGGGATATACCTTCTTTTCTTTAAGAATTTAATTTACCATTCCTAAAATCCTTAAAAATGTAGAACTTGCTTCCAAATACTTTAAAATATTTTACATTGGGTGAGTATCTATACCATAATTCAAAAGGTGTTGAATGAGTACTTTTCTTGAATTGCATGTGTTTCAAGGTATAGATAGTTGTACTTACAACTTCTTTCTAGTACTTCAAAGCAACATTCTTCTCTATCATGAGTGTCCTAGCATAATCCATTACAAATCATTTCCTTCTTTCAAGAATTCCATTTTGTGGAGGGGTCTTAGGTGCAGATGTATGTCTTTTGATTCCTTTATCATTACAGAACATCTCAAACTCATTTGATGTAAATTCTCTGCTTCTATCATTTTTTAGACATTTGAAGCTTTTTCCTAACTCATTTCAACTCTTTCTAAGTACCACTTAAACATTTAGAAAGTATCAATTATCTATTTCAGAAACATAATTGTCATCATCCTAGAATAATCATCAAAAAATAGGATAATATACTTGTCACCCTTGTAACTTTTCACATTAATTAGTCTACACAAGTTAGTATAAAAAATTTCCAGAATTAATTTAGAGGTGTGAGTCTTACATTTAAAACTATATTTTGTCATCTTGCCTAATTGACATTGTTTGCAAATTATAATGCTAGGCTTCTTCAATTTAGGAAAACCTCTCACTCTTTTCTAGTTATTGATACTCACTAAGTTATCAAAGTTAACATGCCATAACCTCTTGTTCCATAACCACACATCATCAAATTCATATCAATATAAAATAGATTACCTCTAGTTTGATCACCATTTCCAATTAGTTTCACACAAGATATTTTTTGTAAGTTTGATAGACTCTTTTCCTTTTATCATATAGGGTACATGATCACCAAACCTTACAATATTTCCATCATAATAATTTAGGTTAATGAACTTAATTTTATCTCTAGTCATGTGATGTTAACACCCACTATCACTAATCCATCTTTCATTCTTATTCACATCAGACACTAGTGTAGTTTCCTCATCCTCATCAAAATCATCCATCATTGTAACATACACCTCTTCATCATCATGGTCATTAGATCCATCTCTAGTTTCCTCTTCTAAAATATAACAAGACATCGTGCCTTTGTCTTTGTAATCTTTGACATCCTCATCTCTTTTACTTTTATATTTGTCTCCACTTCTATTGTTCTTCTTCTCTAGACATCTAGTAGTAGTATGGCCAACCTCATTGCAATTAAATCACATGATAGGTAACTTATATTTTCCTCTATGAAATCTCCTTTCTAATAGTGCTTCAAGGTGTTCTACATCCTCCTCATCCATGGAAATGTCACTAGAAACATATTTGACCATTTAATTATTCTCTTTAGGTTCCTTTAATGACAACATAGCTTTGAAAGAATATTTAACATTTTCATATTTAAACTTATCAAAATTAGAGAGCTCAAAGGTAGTAATTTTACCTACCAAACCTTCAAGAGTTAGACTAGATCTTGGTATACATCTTAATTTTTATATGGTCAAAAATCTAATAGAATAGATGGAAAGTAATTTTCTCAATACTTTTCTTAATATACTATTTCCATCTATCATATTAGTGGCTCCTCTTATAGCATTAACATCTTTTACTCTAAAGCAATATTGAGAAACATTCTCACCATCTTGCATCCTCATATCATCAAAATTACCTCTAAGACTTTCAAATTTAGCTATCAAAACATTTGAATCTCCTCCATAAATGGTGTGAAGAGTATCCCACATCTTCGTTGCACTATCAAAAACCTTGATGTAGTCAAACTGAAAGTAACTTACGGTAGAGGAAATCTCCAACATTGCTTGATTACATTATTTTTTCTTTTTCAAATTATCAATAGTTAGGGCTCCAACATGATTGACATGCTCAGTGGAGATGGTAGATTGTGCATGATCTCCAAGACCTCCTAGGTGTAGCTTCATCAAAGATTTTCATGCAGGGAAGTTCTCCTTGTTAAGCTTGGGTACCTCTCTTTTTAACATCTTGATCATTTGCTTCTAATACATTCAAACTAGTCCTCTTAAGCATTATGACTCTAATACCAATAGTTGGAATTTTTTAGAATAACTGAGAGGGAGGGATCATTTATCCAAGGTTTAGATATAAAAATAAAAAAATTCAGTACTTAGTAGATCCATATCCATTAAACATTATTATGCATGCATCCATTAGATCATGCAACTCTTAAACTTTGTAGATCATTATCCTAGGTCAAAAAAACTTTAAAGAAATGTAAACATGAATCATAATAGATTCAATAACACATTTGACACAAGGATTTTACATGGAAACCCAATTTGGGAAAAACCACCAATAACATGCTACTAATTCTAACTCTTCTGAAGTGATGCCCTATGAAAGGCCAACCATTTTAAATGTTGAAAATAGTTGGTTAATTGTGTATTGTCTTTCATGTTGCACAAAATGTCATATCTTTACCAAATATTATATGTCAAGCTCACTCAAGTGATGAAGAAAAATTCCTTTGTCTGCAAATCATTCTAGTGTTTGCCAAGTTTAGAAGGTAGTATCTACTGAGTTTGCTTGGGCATCAAAGAGAAGCTCTTAGTAGTTGAGTGTTAACTCAGCTCACTTGAGTAACAAAGGAAAGTTGGATGTAACTAGTATTAACTACTCTAACTCAGTTACCAAAGAAAGTTTGTAAATATGTAGTGTTAACTAAATTCTCTTAGTTAATACAAAAAAATCATTTTTGAGTTAGTGCCTACTGAGTAGGGTTAGCTAATGAATGATTTTCTTATTTTGGCATATTGAGTTGAATGGATTTTTTATGTTTTTTTAACGAAATGAGAAGATGACTATTAATTATTCTATCTTGTATTCAAGCCAAACTGACAATGGATATGATATTAGTATAAGGTCAAGTTGAGGATTGAAAGTGAGTAAGTGTATGGAAGAATACAAGATGCTAAGATGAATTGAATTAGAAGGATAACTAGAATATCCTCGAGGAACTACAAAGATACATTTGATCATGAAGGATCAAGTATTCAAGCTCAAATTGAGATCTATACTCAACATTTCAATTGCATTAAAAATTAGTTCATCACATTGCTATTGTTTAACCATTGTAGTAGTCTTAATAGAGTTGGCTTAACAACTATTTGTAAATCCTCTAACAAGTTGGAATTTCTAGATTTAAGCATCCAAAGACCTCTAAAAAAGCTACTCCTAATAGGGTGATTAAATCCTCTAACAAGGTCACACCTAATAGTGTGTTTTGTAACCTTGAATAGGGTTGGCTCCTAATAGGGCTCACTTTAGAAGAGTGAAAATTAGTAAATAGTTGCAATTGGTGGTTTTTCCCAAATTGGATTTCCATGTTAAATCTTGGTGTCACTTATGTTCAAGATATTTCTTTCATGTGTATGAAACTAAGTTAATTAAGGTTAATCACAGATAATATCTTAAGATTTTCATGTTAAGCATTTGCCAAGTTAAAATTGTTATTTTAGTGGTTATTGAGTTACAACATATTATTAGTATTAATCGAGTTCCTATGTGTTTGGAAAGAAAAAATGAATAGTCGTTATGTTCTATGTTGACATCTAAGGAATCTAGGATTTATTTTAGTGCTAAATAACTCATCCCTCCCCTCTTTGTTACTCCTCTTATATTTCTAACAATCGGTACCATATCTTTTTGTGCTTTTAGAAATGGTTTCAAGGACCTTCTTGGATCCTAATTCAATAGTGATTATTATTACTAGTAGAAAACAAAATTTATTAAACCTAGAGGTAGCTAATGCTCATATTTAGCATAATAAACTATGTCTCTAAGCCAACTTCACAAAGCACAATTGCTTCCTACACTTTTGGCTCTGCAAGAACAAGATGGGAGTACCTAGGGATTTAAATATCTTTTTGACTCTTACCCATAATGCCTAACAACAATAGATGTGGTCCCATTTCTTTGATATATGTCAAACAAAGACGAGCTACAATAGTTAACAATAACTCACAAATTCCCATAGATTAGATGATGACCACCCTTATGCACTTATACAATATTTGATTGATTTAAATTTGAATATAAATTGGACATATGTAGTAGAATTTACTTTAGTTTGTTTCTAATTTATATGATTAGTGCCTTATCCATTGTAACAAAGAGTCAACTATTAGCAAGGGATCTAATTCAAATAACTTGTAATTGAATTATATCAACTATAATCACCAATTCCCATTCATATGAAATATCCCTCTTATAAACTCACAGACCCTACTGATTCATTGCAGCACTTCCTTAACTCATTGAATTAAAAGCAACAATAGAATCAATATACAACCTATCCATATTGCATTCAATCAATTAAACCTTATTTAAATAATCTCAAAGTAAATAAATTCATAAAATAATGATAGATATTAATAACATAGATGTAGTGTAAGTGTCCCTTTGTATTATCCTTTGAAAAGACTGATATAATAACTAATAGAAACTCAATGAAACTTAGAATATCTTGCTAATTTTTTCATTGATATGAAAACATTAGGGAATTAGAAAGCTATAAAATAAACTCAAAAGACTACACATAAAAGTGGACCAGCTATACTTTTGAACAAGGCAAAATTATGAAATTCATGGTCCTCTTCTCTAACCTTGGGATCTCACTTATGTAGGGTGAGATGCAACAAGCTTTAGGTATAGAGAACTAATAGTTGTCCTTAAGAAAAAATATTTACATTACTTCTATCACAAAAGACAAAGAAATGTGCAACAAGAAAAACTTTAAATCATAATATTCCTTTGTGGGGCCATTTCCTGTTACCCTTTCAAATGTTACAAATTTCATGATTGGCTATCTAACTCCCCAGAATATGTATCCATCAGGTTTGCTATTGATGTATCTGGCATTAATTCATGCAAATTAACTTCAACATGAGGATCTCAATTTTCATCATCACGCACTATTAAAACAACAATTATATTCACCTCCTCTTCTACCAAGTCATCAGTCTGGACTTCCATGCTAGCAATAGCAATTGGTTGCTCATTTATATCCTCTTCTTCCTTTTGATCTCTTGATGATGTGTTAATAATCTATACCTCATCTTGTTCCATCTCATCATCATCAGTTTTAGCTTCTTCCAACTGCTCATCATGAGCGATATCTACCATCCACTTGTCAAAAAGTGTGTCAGCTAGCCAATCGAATTGAAAAATATCTTGTTGCTTTATAATTACATATTTAACAATTTTATCAATTTTAGAAAAATATCTTCTCAAAGAATCAAAGAATAATTGTGCTTTTACAATTTCCTCAGTCGTAGTTTCCCACCATGCATGTCCTTTCTCATTAATGACTCTATTCATTCTCAAATAGAAAAGGTCATTCACTTCTTGGGTCCCTTCCTCTTTATTTTTTAATTTATTCTTGCTATCTATAGCATGTGGGAATAAATCAAAATTAACACTCTTATATTCATCCAAATAATTAATAATCCTCCTTTGTAACTCAACTCTTTTATCATCAAAAGTTGAGAGATCATGGGCAATATCATAAGTTTTCTCTATATGCTGATTAGATGAACAAATCATGGAAAAACACAAAAAGGTGACCTCTTTACTCCTCTTAATCCACTTATTTACAATTGGCTTTAAGGCTTCATTATTTTCCTTTGTCTCATCCCACACATTTATTGTTTCTGACAATTTCTCATAGAATGAGGGCCAATCAACTTTGTTAACAAGATACATGAGACCTTTCCTCAACTTATCCTCATATTGTACTTCTAGTTCTACATGTAATGCCCATAGTTTACTTTTTCCTCTAAATCCTTTGTAGTATAATACCATGGCCTCTATGGTGTATCTAGTATCTTAATGAGAGGAGTTGATTTAAAAGGCTCCACTGGTGGGTGAGAATAAGTAATGTTCGGCCTTGTGGGTCTTCCCATCAATTTTTTTTCAAGTTAAACTCTCTTTTGAACCTCTTTATTATATGCCTTCTAGACCTTCTTATATTTTTCTTGTAATTCTTGCCTTTCCTTTTTGTCTCTTTGGGTTGTGGCATATATGAGATTGGATGATCCAACACCCAGCTTTGCAGCTTCCTCAATAGTAGTTTCTTCAACTCTTTTGATGACGAGGCTACCTATCAACCCAATATCATCGAGCTAGGAAGAACTAGTCCTAGATCCTTTGGTTGATGACCAAATAGCCAAGGGTGCCTTGTCCTCACTAAATTTAACATATTTTATCGCTTTCCTCCCTTGGTCTTCAATAGTCATTCTATCTACAATAGAATTAAAAACCAAAGCATCTGCTATATCCCAATTGGATAGCAACAAAACACTAGATACTTTTACCATTTGTCTCCCCTCTTGAGCGGTCAAGCTTTGGAATTCTTGCATCATTTCTTATTTTACTTGATTGTGAGCATCTACCTCCTCCATTTTTGGATGCTCTACTTTTAGCTTATATTACACCTTTCCTCAAACTTTCCCATGTTTATTCTCTAAGAAAATTGGTAGAAGGCTCTAGTTTTAACAAAATTATTGTCAGATATAAATTCATAACTGGCCTATTCAATTACAAAGTCCAGCTCCTTTCCTCTATAATTTTCCTCTATTAATTCAATGCTAGGCATGGGAGGTTCCTAAGGATTCCCTTCTTCTAACTCTACCTAGGTAATGAATATTCCCCCTTGGGATTCCAACTACTCCATCTATTCTAGGTGTATGACTTGTTCATCTCCCAATTGTAGTAGGGACTAAGTGGGTGAGTATTCCTCAATTTGAGATGCTTGCTCCCTTATTATTTTTGGCCTCTTGGGTGAGGGCTCATCAGGTCTTTCCTTAGGCACAATGCTAGTTGACTCTATTACCTTTATCCATAATGCCCCTTTTCTTTTGAATTACACTATAACTAGGTCTGCTTTGAATAATTAATTTCCCTAATCCCTCTCTAGGGGTAAATGACAATTTCTTCATGATCTCCCTAGCCTTCTCTGGAAATAAATTAATAAAAATAACTTCTTTCCATGCATGACTTCCATGATTTCAAAAAAGATAGTCATGTGCTTATTTAGTTTATCTACCTTTTTTTTGGCATCAGCTAAAGGCTTGTAGTTTTTATCAAAATAATGAATAAATTCTAAAAGCCTAGAATATACTCTCCACTCTTCCTTTTTAATCTCCTACTCTTGAAGAGAGAACTCATTCCTTATTATGTCCTCAGGGTAATAAAATTGGTGTTCATATTTATCAACCTTAGCCCTTTTCCAAAATATCTCAAAAAATCCCTCAGTATCACAAAAATGGGGATGAGAAACAACCATCTTGTATGAATCTAGAAATTTATACAAAAATAACCAATTGCCTTTGGTAATTACGAAATGGTGGGCTACAATACAAGTTGGGAAAATAAAACCTTTGTATCTTCTAGCTAACCATGATTCCTCCAATCCCCCTATCTGCCACAACATCTCTGCAATTCCTACCTTCAAAGGCACTTGATAGGGCAATACATGGGGAGTCCCTTCAAAACCACAGACCCTAAAAACTATTGAAATAGGGTATGGTATGATATCAACCCAAATATGTGACACTTTTCAATCAAATGGATTATCCATTGGTCTAATAAAATTCATTAGTGCCTTAGGGATTCTAGGATTATCCCTTAATAGGAGGCATCAAAACCTAGATACAAAATATCTATCAAACCAAACAAAACTGGTATTCCCTACATCCAAGGTCATATTTGAACTCCACAAGTGGATTGGTAGAACTTCTTCTTCATGTTTCCAGTTTAGTTCAATTTCCTTTTAAAAATATGTAACTCCTTTAAAAAGGAAAATGTGCATCAAAAGTCAATAATGACCAAAAAATTTCTCTATCTTACTCTTTGCAATTTCAATTAATCCTATGTGAATTTCTTCAAATATATAAGATGCAAAGTCAAAAATAATATCCACACCAAAAGAAGAAATTTTAGCCATCATATACATAAAATTTATAGGCATGAAATTCTATTCATCCTCACCAAAAACCCTACACAGAGTCATATTTATTTCCATAGCCCTAGGAGTGGAAAAATCCTTCTTAAAGGGCTCCCTTGTAGATGTTGTAACTACTGGAAATTTTCCAATTGAACCCAAGTGTGCCCTTAGTGTGCCCTACCTGATCTTATCCCTCTTAGATAAGTACTCCTTCTCTAGCCCTAGAAAATCAATAGGTACATGATAATTTGAAAAAGGTTCTAAACCAAAAACCTCCCTAATTTCCTCAGCATTAATCTGTACTAGGCATTCCCCATCTACTCTCCTTACTATCTTAACTACTAGGTCATAATTTTGGGCAATGGCCATGAGCAAATCAGCATCCATAAAAACACTAGGGACCAATAGTTTTCCCAGATCAAAATTCCAAATGTTTCCATTTAGAGAAAATGGTTTTTTTTCTGAGAACCACTTCTTGAAAAGATGGAGCCCTATTTTGGTTGTAGTTGCATCCCTAACCCAATTTCCCCTATCATAAATGCCGTCAATAATTTTAAGCCTAAGGTTTATAGAAATTAACTTTTTCATCTAGGTAGATTCATTTGTAGATTTAGGCAACAATTCAAGAAAATTATCATGTATATTTCTACTTGCATAACCTACCATCCCCAATAAAACTTTCTTTGGAGGCATATTGGATGAAATTTGCAAAGTATTGGAATACTTCTATGTATATGATGAATTGAGAAACTTACTTGGCTACTTGTTACTATTTCACCACAATTCTACACAAACTATGAATATTGGAAGCTCTTTCACACCTTCATCGCATCAAGAATAATTCTTTAACTAGCTCTTAACTATCTATAACTCTAAAATTCATTTGCATAGAGAAAAATATAGAAATTTTACAATATATCTCTAATTACAATTCACATGGGGAGATTTCAATTTTCGTAAATGAACTATAAGGAGAAAATAGAGTGGCACCACATTCTAATTTTGAAAACATACCATTTGATGATCCAAGAACAAAACTATGCATGAATTACTTTCAATCTACCAAGTTGGACATCAATCCAATCAAATTTCCCCACATGAGCTCAAGGATACATGGTGTACTCTTGTTGTGTCACTATACATAAACGTTGAGAAACTTTGGTATGTGACATAGCAATAGCCATTGATTCTTCCTTAATCTAATGGTTCATACTCCATATGTGTTATAATGCAACTATGGTGGGTCTTTCCATTTTCTTTTGGTCACCATGTCACATGAATTAAACATCGAGCAAGTCTCTATAGCAACATGATGACCACTATAGATCTTAAAAGATCTGACAATGTCAATCAACTTGATTTTGTTTCCTAGTGCAAGTCCACAAAACATGTGACATCAAATTACCTTTACATGCTGGCACTATTATCTAATATGATAAAAAAAATTGGCACTACTTTTTGAAACTAGTTCTACCACGTATTCCTTTTCTAGGATGTCAGCATGTTGTTATTGAAAAAGAGCCTAAAAAATTTGGTAGCAACATAGCAACCACCGGTGTTCTTGTAAAAACCCAATACTATGAAAATATCACATGATCTTGATATGATTCTTTATTGACTACCCCTTCTAAAAAATTTGACAGACCATCATGGTGGTAGGTTCATTGGTGACAACTATAATTTGTGGTACCATAGAATGCTTTTGGCCCACTGTGTTTCAATTTCTGGGAGGTTGCCATGTTCCTACCAGAAAAAGGCTTGCAACTTTCGATTCTGACATAGTGACCACTATTGATTTGGCTAAGATTGGACAATGTGGAATATCCTCATTAAAATTGTTCATAATTCAAATGGGTCCCAAGTTTAACAACTACTTGGTCACCATGTCGCATGATTAAAGGGACTACAATTTTCCATAGTGATGTAACAACCATCATAGATCTTAAAATGGTCTTTCGTTGAAGCAACTTTTGAGAAAATAATAAAATAAGTTAAAAAAATTTTAAAAGGCACACGGAATAATAAATAATATTTCAAAATGATTTTCCTGCTCCAACTTAAAAAACAAGCATATGACCTAAAGGGGCTTACTTAGGGCACAAAATTTGTTTTTATAAGGGTTTTTCTTAGGGTTAACCAATTTTGAAAAGACCAAAACCTAATATGCATAAAATACATAAATCTATATGATTTTCAAACATATTTTTAGGAAACATTTTTGCATTGTGGAAAATTAGACCATTAGACCTAAGCTAAAGATCAGGATGTCTTACAAAAGAGAGATTCCTAAGATTAACAGAGGTAACTTCAAGGCATGGTAGGAACCTATGAAGTTTCACCTGGCAACCACCAGGGATTTAGGTTTGAAATATTTGGAAAATTCTTACAAGGCTCCTATAGGAACATTGACTCTGGAGAAGATTTCTAAAAAGAAAAATCATAACATTGTGATGATTGAAATTACATCAGCTCTTAACTATGTTGAATTTGATGAGGTTAAAGGATGTGCTATTGCTTATGACAAGTGGACCAAACTAAAGGATATCTATAGAGGCAATGATAATGTAAAAAGAGCCAAAGCAGAAAGCTTGAGAGGTCAGTTTGATCAAATGAAGATGAGAGAGGATGAAAGCATTGCTAAATATGTTGAGAGAATAAAAGCTAATTTTAGTCCAATCAAAGCCTCTATAGGGACAATTAAAGATGTGACAATTGTAAGCAAGGTCCTCATAACCCTTCTTCCTATCTATGCAATCAAAGTGTCTACTATTGAAGAGATGAGATGTGATCTAAATAAGAAGATAAATTGGATTTTCTAGTTGGAAGATTTATTGCATTTGAGCTAGATAACTATGATACTTATACCCCTAGTTCTAGCAAACTTGAGTCATAGTCAGAAGCTGTCAAGCTACATCCAGAGTAAAGCAAGTTTGGAGGACTTGAGTCACAAATAGTGGGACTCGAGTTTGATACAAAAGATCATGGCAAGGCAAGTGGAATGAGTTATAGATCCAAAGTACTTGTATTGACAAGATATATTACAAGGTACCACACACCTGATTAGATCATTGGAGACAAGTTAGATGGTGTACAATGACAAGAAAAAAATTTAAAGGTACATGTTTTCTTACTAAATTTGAACCTAGATCAGTTAATGATGCTTTGGATAATGAAAGATGGATTAAAGAAATGAATGAAAAGATGGAACATATATTAAGGAATAAGACCTAGACTGTTGTTCCGAGACTCAAGGATAAAAATTTAATTATTGCAAAGTAGGTTTTTAGAAATAAGTTGAATAAAGATGGAGAAGTTTCCAGAAAAAAAGTAGGGTTAGCATACAAAGGCTATTCTTAAGAAGAAGGTATTGATTATGGTGTGACTTTTTCTCCTATTGTGAGACTATAAGGTGTTAGGATTTTACTTTCTTATGCTATATATAAAGAATATAATGTTTATCAAATGGATCTGAAATCTACATTCTTGATTGGAATTCTTGAAGAGGAAGTTTACATAGAACAACTTGAAGGTTTTCTATAGCCTACAAAAAAGGATATGGTTTGTAAAATACAAACAGCATTGTATGGTCTCAAACAAGCTCCTAGAGCTTGGTATGAAAGACTTCAAAACTATTTCATGAAGATTGGTTTGCAAAGGACAAATGATAACAACAACCTATATATCAAAGAAGGACCAAACAAGAAGATTGTGTTGCTAGAAATTTTCATGAATGATACATTTTTTATTGGAAATGATGACTTGTGAAAAGATTTTTTAGAGGAAATAAGTAAGTAATTTGAGATGTCCATGTTTGGAGAAATAAAATTCTTTTTCGGCTTACAAATTCAATAGAAGAAAGATGGTATCTACATTACTCAATCCAAATACATTAAGGAGATATTACAAAAATTGGAATGGAAAATTCAAGACTAGTTGGAACACCTATGTCTACTAGACATAAACATTCCAAGAATGATGATTCCAAGGAAGTATATCAAATTTCATACAAATCAATGATTGGTAAACTACAATATGTAGTGCATACAAGGCATAATATTGCATTAGCAATTGTAATGGTGGAAATATTCTCAAAAAATCCTAAATAAAATCATATGATGGAAATCAAGAGAATCATAAGGTATTTGAAGGGTACTAAAGATTATGGTTTATGGTACAAGGAAGGAGGAACTTTAGATCTAAAAACCTTTATAGATGTTGATTGGGAAGGAAATGTTGATGATAGGAAGATCACTAGTGGTGGATCATTCTTTCTTGGTAAAAGACTAGTATCTTAGACAAGTAAGAAGAAGAATTGTACTTCTTAGTCTATAGCACAAGTAGAGTATGTTGTAGCAGCAAATAATTGTCCCAATGTTGTTTGGTTTAAGAAACTATTGGCAAGAATAAAGGTAGAAATCAAGGATCCAATGGTTATCTTTTGTGATAAAATTAGGGTAATTAATATATCAAAGAATCATGTGATACATAAAAAGACAAAGCACATTGCAATAAAATATCATTCTTTGAGACAATTGGTTCAAGATAAAGAGGTGAGATTGGAATATATAAATACTAAAGAACAAATTATAAAAATATTCACAAAGACATTACCTAAGGATGCATTTTTGTATCTAAGAGATAAGTTAGTGGTTATTCCCCTATCTAAATCTCACTAGATAAATTTTAGTGATGTATCAACTAGTGCATGTTGAAGATTAGTCAAGTTGATGCAGTATTGAAAAAGGAAGATTACATATGAATTAGTACATGCGGTACATTGATATTCACTAAATCTTGTATTTTCCATAAGATGTAAAAGAGGGAGAGTTTGATGTCATATTCATTAAAATTTTATAAAGAAGGAGAGTTATATGATAAGGGAGAGTTTGTAGAGAGTTTAGTAATATTTTTCAGAGAGGAAGAACTTGGTATGAAATATTCATAAGTGATATCAAAGAGGGAGTTTTTGCTATCAAAAGGAGATGATGAAGATAGAGCTTGCTGATAGAGGAAGAAACTGAAGGTAGAGGGAGTTCTCATGGATGATAATCAAAATGAATCTAATGATATTTTTCTTACTTTATTTTTGTCTAAAATTTCATTGTATTATGACATGTGTTTCCATCAATGCCAAAGAAGGAAATTGTTGAAAACAATCGGTTAATTGTGCATTGTCTTTGATGTTACACAAAATATCATATCTTTACCAAACAATGTATGTTGAGCTCACCTAGGTGATGAAGATAGTTTCTTATGTATGTTTATCATTCCAGTGTTTTCCAAGTTTAGAAGGAAGTGACTACTAAGTTCACTTAGGCATTGAACAGAAGTTCACAGAAGTTGATTGTTAATAGAGCTCAATCAAGTAACAAATGAAAGTTGGATGGAACCAATGTTAGCTAGCTCACTTAGTTACCAAGGAAAGTTTTTAAAGATGCAATGTTAACCAAGTTCACTTGGTTAACATAGAAAAATAATTTCTAAGTTAGTGTCTACTAAGAAGGGTTGGCTAATGAAGGATTTTCTTATTTTGGCATATTGAGTTCAATGGATTTATTTGTTGGTTCTAGCTAGCTGAGAAGATGAATTTTAATTATTCTAATTTGTATTCAAGATAAATTCACAATGCATATGATATAAGTATAAGATCAAATTGAGGATTGAAAGTGAGTAACTATATGGTAGAATAAAATACACTAAGAGGAAGCCAATTAGAAGGATAGGAAAAATATCCTTGAGAAGCTACAAAGATACATTTAATTAGGAAGGATCAAGTATTTAAGCCATAATTGAGTTCTATAATCAGAAATTCAACTGCATAATAAATTAAGTCATATTATTTTAACTCTCTAACTATTGTATTAGTGATCTAAATATCTTAATAGAGTTGGCTTAATAGATATTTGTTAGTCCTCTAACAAGGTGGCATTTCTAGATTGAAGTGTCCAAAGATCTCTAACAAGGCCACTCCTAATAGGGTAATTAAATCCTCGAATAGGGTCACACCTAACAATGTGTTATGTAACCTTTAATAAGGTTGGCTACTAACAAGGCTCACTTTAGAAGAGTGACAATTAGTAACTAGTTGCAATTTGTGATTTTTCCCAAATTGGGTTTCCACATTAAATCTTGGTTTCACTTGTTTTCATGCTATATCTTTCATGTTTATGCAACTAAATAATGAAGGTTAATGATTGATAATATCTTAAGATTTGCATGTTAAGAATTTGTCAAGTTATAATTGTTATTTTTGTGGTTACTCTTAAACTACTTAATACTTATATTTTAACTTTTAACTTTTAACCCTTTATGTTTTTAGAATATGAAGTTTAGAGTTCTCGAGAGTCTGATACTATAGGCTTTTCAAATTTCAATTTTTCAAAAACTCGTTGAATTCCATTTTTGTTCTAAAGACTAGAATTCATAAACTTGAGTATCATAGGACAACACCAATTATCTGAGTATCTTCTATCACTAATATTATCAAATCTTGATTCTTGATTTTGGGTACTTAAAGTTTTTAAAAAACATTCATTGTAACTTATAGTAATATAAATCTTGATTCTTACTATCTTAGGTTTATAATTTACAAATTTTTTTTTAAATAGGGCTTGAAAAAGAATTTTGTGTAATAACCAATTGTAGAAATGGGCAAAACAAAGTAAAAAACCTCTAGTATGAGTGAAAGCATAAAGAAAAAGAAAGACATTATAGAACCCAAGCAAGTGCTACAAACCTTAGGTTTCACCAATGAATGTCATGATATTTTTTATTATGCTATCTATGGAGATTTGGGAATCATGAGAATTAGACATTCATTGTTAATAAGTGGAATACAAATATAACAAAAGTATTTGTGCATAGACAAATAAACTAGCTACTTTGGTTACTGGATTAGCAAACCTTATTGTACCCAAAGTAATCCCTTGTCCTAAAATTGTAATGCTATGCTCTTAGAATTATAATGAAAATAGAAAGGAAATTACAAACCAAAATACTCAGGAGGAAATTTTTCAATAACTGAGAGTAAATTTTTCACTCTATTAGACCTAAGGCTAGGGTTTATGTCAAAAAGCTTTAATGAGCACATTGAATTAGATAAACTAGCATAAGCTTATGACAAGCTAGACAGAGTTTTTCAAGATTCATATAATAATGGTTTAATAAACTCATAGTCATCTATTGATCATACTAGTGTCACTGTTACACTAGACATAGACCACAAGCCTCCTTATTAGTATGATATTTTTATACCATGGATTTAGAATACTATTTCTTTGTTATCATATTGTCTAGGATTGGATAGTAACAAGGACGTGGGGGCCAATGTTCTTGAAATAATTTATAATATCCATTATTGAGATCAAATAGTTAAGAAGGTAGAAGTAAGATATAACTTTTTGAATCTATTCAAGAACAATTATTAATGATTAAAAAAGTAAAACTACAAGAAAGATGAAAACATTTAGGTTCACAATTTACTTGTGCTACTTTCTTTTAGCGAAGCATCACACAATATTTGAGATAGAGAACAACAAGCTTGATATTGAGGTCTATAAGTTTGATGAGGAAACCCAAAAGAAATCAAAGACTCCAAGTCCATTATATGAGTGGATACATAAGATGAGGATGACTACTAACAATAATAACTACAACCACTTTTTAGATTTCTTTTTGGTACCTATTTATCAAAAAATCATAGGCACTTCGATGCCTAGATTGCCTATGTCTTGTAAAGATTGCATTTAATTGGGAAGTTAAATTCAATTGGCAGACTAGTTCTTCATGGAAGACTACACTATGTTAAGGTTTTACAATTCAGGGTTAAACCATAGAAACTTCCAATGCATGTTACAAAAAGGGTTTTTGCATTAGAATATGTACAAAAGATGGAGAGCATAGATGAACTTTTCATTGGACAACAAAAGAAAATGTTATTTCCTTCCAAGTTGCCTTTTATAATAGGAGGCCTCACATTTGAGAGAAAGGCATTCAAAGTGGCAAATGAATGTGGTAAAATTTGTTGGCTTTGATTTTTTCAATCACTTGAATTATGATCCACTAAACATAATAAAAACAAGACTTATTCCCAATAGGAACTCTACAAACAAATATCAACATCAGGAGATGCCATTGATAGAAAAGTTTAAAAACATGGATTTGTGGGATGAGGTTAAGAAAGAGATAGAGAAACATGCAATAGAGAATAATATTTCAATGCAAGAACTATCATCCCAAATTATGACATTGTACAGATTAGTGTCACACAAATCAAAGCCTCTCACATAATTATATTTCTACAAGAAAGCATCTCAACCTTCTAAGAGTTCTATGCCAAAAGAAATTAAAGAGGTATGAAAATCCAAGTTATGGTGTCAAACCAAGATGACTATTTTTTTGAAAATGAGGAAAAATTTGGGTGAACCAAAGAACTTAATAGGTTTTGAGAAAATTGAGGAGGATGAAGCTTTTAGCAATTATTGGAATAAAGAGCATCCAACTGTACTATGTAAATTTTGCACTTGCAGTGACAATGACAATCAAAGACAGGAGGACCTCAAGTTTGATGGAGACATTCAAGGTACTCAAGATTATGAGTCAACCAAGGGCAAGCATATTGTTAATCTTTAAATGAGTGATTATATTAAACAAACACACAATAAAGGGGCAACTATAATATAAAAAATGGATTATGCAGGTATAGGGTTTGTTGGTGCAAGTGGTGAAGGGATTTGCAATCTAGTTGCAGTACCAGATCCACCCAAAATTTGAAGTAAAATAATCATTCAGCACTTTGATGAGATCGAAGATGATTCATCTAGAAAGGGCAAAAAACATTATACTTCTACTTTTGAAGCTCATACAAACCCAATATTTTTTGAACCTTCAAATCTAGTTGTATTTTATCCCACTAGAACTGACACTAGCACTAGCATGGATGAACTTTGTGAAAAAAAGAAAAAATTTATGACAATTACAATGCAAGCAATGTTAGTGGTTACTTCACTAATATATGCACTAGTAGGTTCTATACAAAACCCTTCAAATAGTCCTAAAATGCTAGGATTTTGGAATGGGCCATCTTTAGTATGTTAGAAATCCTCAAAATTAAATTTTAGGTGGAGTAAGTGTAATTGGAGTTGGAGGAGAATACAATACTACATATGATAATTCACTTTTCAAACACTCAATTGTGTCAGCAAACCCAAATTTTAGTTTAAAGCAATTTGCATCAAATTTTGATCATAAATGCAAAAGATATTAGAATATTATGAAGACTTTAGGAAGTGATGTAGTTGTTTAATTTCAAGGATCTACTAATAGTATATTTCAAACATATGATCCAAAAACTAAAATAATAAACTCCATGGTTGTTATGCCCTTGGCTAGAGATAATAATCCACCAGAAAATGTAATAAATCATAATGATGTACAAGTTACTAGTTTTCAAATGGATTTCTCAAAAGTGAAAAATATTGACAAAATCAATATATCAAAAGAGTGCAACAAAATGGTCTACTCTACACTTCTAAAAGTAGAGAGGAAAAAAAAAGAGTTACAAATAAAATAGAAAAGTTACAAGAAGGCCTTGATAATGTGAAGGCCAAGGAGAAAGCAATGCAAAATAGGTTCAAAGAATTGTAAAATAGGATAAAGAATTCTTCTTCTACAGAGGCAATTTTCTAGCAAGAAAAGATGAATGAACAACTAAAAAATCTAACTAAAGAATTGGATGAGTGCAAAAATAATAATTCAGCATGAAAAAGCCTCTACTACATAGTTGTTCAAATATATAGAAAGTAGTGCACAAGTAAATAATAAATTGAAAATTGACCTAGACTCTAGTGTTAAGGAAAATAAAAATTTGAAGATTGAATTGGAGAATGAAAGGAAAAATCACTCCTACACTAAAAATACAATCCATAATTTAAAGATGGCATTGAAGAAAGAAAAGAAAAAAGAGGAGTCTAACAGAAGGACAATTGATAATTTGTAGAAGGAATTGGGGAATGAGAAGAAAAAAGAGAAGTCTAGTGCAAACACAATCCACAATTTGAAGAAGCAATTGGAGAATATGAAGAAAAAAAGAGGATTCAACTACAAAGACAATCCTTGATTTGAAGAAGGAATTGGAGAATGCAAAGAAAATAAAGTCTAGTGCAACTGTAAACAATAACACAATCCACCATATGAAGAAGGAATTGCAGAATATGAAGAAAAAAGAGGAGTCAATTGCAAAGAAAATCTTTGATGTGAAGAAAGAATTGGAGAATGTGAATAAAGAGGAGTCTACTCAAACACTTCATGATTTGAAGGAATTAGAAATTACAAAGAAAAAGGAGTCAACTATGAAGACAATCCATGATTTGAAAAGGGAACTCGAGGATGAGAAGAAAAAAGAGGTAACTATTGTTGGATTTGTTCAAAATGGGAAGAGTACTTCTTGGGGGTGGGGGTAAATCAGAAGTACCACATCTTTTTATCCTATTTCAATCCTTTAAACATATAACTAAAAAATGATTGGATGCCTGTAAACATATAAAAGAGCATAAAATCAATCACATGCAATAACACATAACACAAAGATTTGGTAACCCAGAAACCCTCCAGGAATAAGAAGGTAAAACTAGGGTGGGGATGACACCCACAAAAATTACTGCAGCAATCAATGTTCAACCACTTATGATGGTTTTCCCTGTGAAAGGCCTATCCTATTAAAGGCTTTACACTATGTCAATAGTGACCTGATTAGAGGATTTACAAACACTTACATGAAGTGACACCCTGTTAAAGGATTTACAATAGGTTGTTAAACCCACCTAATACATAGGATTTTCATGACTTCCAAAGGTTCTCCTACCTAGCTATTAAGCTAACCTATCAACATAGGATTTCAACCTCTAATACAATTGTGAGAGAGCATTAGAACATTTGACCTGATTTAATGCAATCTCAAATTTCTAGGTTTAGGTACTAGATCTGCTCTTCTTGTTCTAATCCTTGCTTGATTTGATCTTTGTATATGTTCCTTGTCCCTTGTGCTGCTCTGATCAACTTGATATGAAATTGCTACTCTATTCCTCTAAGTCTTTCCTTTTTCACAATAAAATTTTGCTATAATCTACCCTTATACTATTCTCATCCACATATACAATGGGTTTTCGACCTCCTTTTAATGAATGAGAAGACTTAGGGTTAGGTATAGATCTATGATCCATATTAAATCTCAAATTTCTGCTCATACCTTGCATTGTTCTGATTGGTTGCATGCCTTCTCCATTTTTCTAATTGGTTGCATGCAGATTGCATAGGGAATGTAAATGATTCGTCCTTATCCTTTTTCTCCTTTAAAATTTGCATCTTAGTTTGTGAAAGCAGTAACTCTTATGTTGATCTTGAATTACTTAGCACTCATTACATTACAGATGCTTGACATGAACTGATTCCTCGATTGATCAGCATCTATTACTTTCCTAGTTTTCTTGGCACCTATTAAACACTATATTGCTCGGCACATGTATGTTTTGTATTGCTTGACATCTAAACATTTTTGGATTACTCAACACATGAAAATTTCCTAGATCACTCAGCACATACTACATTCTGACTTGCTTGGCACCAACTGTGGCTCGATAGCTATTGAAATTCTGGCTCATCATACATTGTGTACTCGGCATATATAGTGAAAATGGTTAAGTGTGTTGACACTCAATTGTCAAGACTATTCTTTTGACCAAAAATCTCCCCCTTTGACATGAGTGTCAAAAATGCTTAACTAAGAATTTATGAACTTAACCTTACTGAGTATATTCATTATTTGCTTGGCATTTATGCAAAAATTCAAAAATATTGTGAGTAACAATATACCTTATGAATCCCCCTGAGTTGATTATGTCTTGTCCATTCTTGAGACTGAAATTGTGTGCTTAAGTGCCTAATCCTCTTTGTCATTTGTCCTATTTCTACATTCTAAGCTTATATGTTGTATCTAATCTATGTGAAGTTCAAAATTTTGCATCTCCCCCTTTGCCTTTATTACTAGTCTCCCCCTTTTTGGCTATTTACAAGCTTTCCACTTTCTTTTCAAAATGAATGAAAAATGTAATCCAAAAATGGTTCAAAATTTGGTATTCTCCCATAGTATTTGCATATATACACATCTCCCCTTATACATATATCTCCCCCTTTTTGACACTGAAGTCAAAGGGTTCTATAGAGTAACACCATGCTTAGCCAAAAAAGTACTATTTACTTCCAGGAGTATTTTTAGAGCTGCATTCCAATTTTCTAATGCAATGTTCGATGACTTATGCTAGATGGCAACCTCTGTTGCTACTTGTATAAGTCCATCTAAGGTAGAAAGATTTGAATCTTTCTTGAGGACTGTTTCTATATACATTTTCTCCTTATGAAGTACCTCCAAGTGAGGAGTTAAAGAGGACTGAATTTGCATCAATTTAGCTTTTGTATTTGCCTCCTCCGATGTTAATATAGCTAATTCTCTTTTTGTGTGAAGCATTTGAGTAAAATTCTTCTCACTCCGAGCTAGATTGGTGGAGAGTTGTATACTAGAAATCTTTAGATTTCTCTCCAAGTTTAGTATCCTTTGGCTAGTCTCCTGTGTGAAGTTGGAAAAATCACACAACTTGTTCTATAGGGAGAATATATTCCCAAGTAGAATTTTTATTGTATCCAATTTCTTAGCTAGCTTAATTTGAGATAGTACTATATCACCAAATATTTTCTCATTTACCTTTCCTTGGAATTTCCTTTCTGACCATTCCATTAATTTTGCATTTGTATCATGGTCTTCATTTGTCACCTAGTCAACTATGTCAGATAGTTGCTCTATTATTGGCCTTGACTCATTAGGTGTCTGCAAGCTAAAGGCATCCATAAAGATGTCCTTGATCTCATTCAGTGGTTGCCTATATTTATATTCTTTTCTCAATACATCTTTTCTTCTTCTTCTATCTAGTGCACTCTATATCTCATTAATATTTTCTTTAGTCAGGGTGTTGGATTCATAGTAAGGTATTGTGATTTCCTCATCAAGCTCAGGAATTCCATACTAAATTTTCTTGGCTAATTTTGTTGAGCTCAAGCTTGGTGTTCTAACTTGCAATGCTATCATTTCAGTGCTCAACTTTTGAAGAGTTTGAGTAAGAGTACCTATTTTTGGTAATTCAACCAAAGTTTGTATTGCAAATTACTCCTCATCTCTTGTATCTTCCTTCTCTTCAAC
This sequence comes from Cupressus sempervirens, assembly GCA_028749045.1. NCBI lineage: Eukaryota > Viridiplantae > Streptophyta > Pinopsida > Cupressales > Cupressaceae > Cupressus > Cupressus sempervirens. The sequence goes on from CM053784.1 coordinate 322,600,576, forward strand.
TTTTTTCTCCTTTTTAGTAGCAATGGCTAGGGTTGTGCTTGTTGGTTGTTCTATTTTCTCTTTTTCTACCCCTACTGCTGCACTCAACACTTGAAGTGCATCTATGACTTCTTTTGGTGGAGATGGTGGAGGAAGGAATAGGATTCTAGTAGTTTGAATGGTTGAAGGTGGTTCTTGTGTTTGTACCTTAACTTCCTTTTTTTTTACAACTGCCTTTTGCAACTCATCAACACTGACTAGTATTGGGCTTGAACATAATCTAGTTGCTTGTGTTGATTGGTCAAGGATTTTTTCTAGATCCTTTGCAGTTAATGGGTTGATGTTTTGACCAGAGGTATCAATAACATCCTTAATCTTGATAATATCTACAAGTGTAATGGTTGCATGAGGAGGGCTAGGAGGTGATAGTTCTGTGTCTTGCACACTTTGTTCTTGTTACTCATATATACCCTTTTCTTCCTCTTTCTCCTCTTCATCTTTCTTTTCTTCTTCCACTTTCTTCTCTTCCTCAATGTTCTTCTCTTCTTCCTTCTTTTTGGATGTTTTTATTTCCTTTGTCTTAGCACTTGCTTCTGCCTTGTATTCCTTTATTAAAAACATCATCAATTTTCTTATAAATTATTTTCCACAACTATGTGGATTTGCTCACAACATGTTCAATTTTATTCTATAAAATACTAAATGCCCTATGATTTGGAGTAAATCTACTATTGTGCCTTTTGACTATGTTAGTTATTTGACTCTTAGTCAAATTAGGCAAAAATCTAGCTAAACTAGACTCCCTTATTTCCTTTTCCATTTGTAAGCAAAAATGCTATTTGTCTTCTACTATTTTGCACAATTCCTTGGGCATTGGAGACATCTAGCTCTAGAGGTGTGTGCTTGTACTCGGCCATAATAGCATACACAGATTCCTCTATTTTATTTTGCTCTTCCATTGTGAGCTTATTAAAATCTAAACTTGTTAAATCTTTTAAGTCATCATTTCTAATCTTTGTACACAATTTATCTATGGCAGACTTAGGTGGATGACTTACCATTTTGAACTGAAAATTATCACATGTTTCTATCTTTTCTTTATCTGAGTCAAGTTGAGCTACATATTTTCTTCTCTTTTTTGGCTCCTCATCAATCTTCTTGGTAGTTTTCTTCCTCTTCTCTACCTCTTCTTTTTGCTTTTTTTTTGTAGCTTTGGTGGTGGCTCTGGTAGTAGGCTTCTTTGGTGCAGGTTTTGCCACTTTCTTTGCTTTGGGTTGAGGAGCAGGTGGAGTTTTAGCCTTCCTCTTGGTGACTTTAGTTCTAATAGGTGCTTCCTTAGCTTCTTCTTACTTGGAACCTTCCTCTTTATCCTCACCTAAGCCTTGTGTCAATTGTAGAGGCTCATATTCATTTTTATTGTCATCCTCTTCTTCATCTGCTTCCTCTTCTTTTATTGTGCCTGCTTCTTCAACACCAAATTTATTTTTGATCTTCTTGATCAATTTGTCCTTCCTCTTTACTAATGTGGAAATCTTAAGGTCTATCACCACCCTTGATTTGACAATTTCATAAGTTCCAAAATGTTTTGCACCCTTGTCAATTTCCTTAGGAAGTAGAGCTATTATTGCTGTTGAGGCTTGATCAACATCAAGTTCATAACCTAGTGGCCTAAGCCATCTCACTCTAGGTATGATTGCTTGTATATAAGTGTAATCAATATCCACAAGAAAGAGAATGTCCTTTTCATGTTGCTCAACTAGTGAGACTGGTATCCTCATTCTCTATTTCATGGACTTCTTGAAGTCCTCAAATTAGCTAGTCATTTGGGCGTCAAAATTCTCACCCATTTTCTCAATGAATCCATTTATTTGCTTAACAATGGTCTTATTCTCATCCCATTTAACCTTGCCTACTAAAGGGAATTCTTTCATAAAATATAAAAACATACAAACCAAAACTAAGCCAAATTTTCATTAAGCCCCCTTAGACTTCCTTATATCTCCTAGATTCTCATTGATCTATTGTAACATGAGCTCTATTCACCAATTTATAAGCTATATCTACTATAATGCATGGTACACTGTTTTGTCTGCTTGACTAGTAGAATTTTTTGGATATGACTCTCACAACAAAATTTAGTAGGGGTTCTATAATGGTGTCTATTGTCATTCCACTATTATTCCATTGTGCACTTGTATTCTTCTATATGGCCTCCTTTTTGTCACTTCTTAGGGTCTTTGGCCAATCTAGGGTTGGAATACTAGTAACCCATTGGACAATTTTCTTTATAAACTTCACTGACCCTATCTCAAACCAAAAAGCTCCATCATGGATTCTGCTTAACAATATGCGTATCCATTCTATTTTGAAAACAATAGGGAAAACTAGGGCTTTAGTCAGACCCCTCTTTTCAACTATGGAGAATTCATCTTTAAGTTTTCCATTATCACACAGTTTATCAAATGCATTGAAAATCTCCAAATCTCCTATGGCTCCAATTTTATAGTTATAACACTTTCGAACATCTTGAACCATAACAACTTTATCAAGTATTATAGATAGGGCACCAGTGGGATCATTCTTATAAGCAACTTTAAGAATGGGCCTAAACTCAAGGTGTTTGACTTCATTACTGACTAGTTGAATTTCATGACTTTCCTTTCATTTGGTAGATTTTGACCCAGATGCCATTGTTTACTAAACTAGGTTTTAAAATTAAATAAGCTTTCTATGTAGTTTGGCACTTGAATGAAATTCTTGTGAATCGATGAAATAGAGTTGAATCACTATTGGAATTGCTACAAATTGTTGTTTGATCACTATAGAATCACTTCTTTTCTCTATTCAACTTCACTTAGTGTTTGAATGATTCAAAAATGAATGATTTTCAACTTTATTAGGTTCAAAAATCTAGCATTATTGCATTTGTGATTACAGCTATACACTCGGCTTCCAAAGATTTTATTAACTCAGCTTCCACTAAAGTTTTTTTACTCGACAGCTATTGTCTGATTTCACTTGTCATCAACTAAACTTTTCAATTCCTTAGTAGCCACTAACATCTCTTACTTGGCATCCACTAAACTATTCAACTCAACATATACTAGAGTTTCACTCAGCAACAAAAGGTAGCTCAGCATCATCTTCTAACTTTTAACTTGGCATCTTTTCTCATGCATATTTCTTCTTTGTAGTACTTCTATGTTTTCTTGGGTTGATGTATGATACATCTTTCTATGTATTAGCCCCATGTATCTGTCTTGTGCTTAATTGGATGAGGTGTGATCACTTGACCTCTTGGGTGAATTGATCTCTCCATTTGATGTGATGTAGTCATCTTTCTTCTTCCATGTCTTTTTCATTTCTCCTCTTATTTTTTCAATATCAATCTTCTCTTTTCCATTGTTGACTTCATCTTTTGGTGCTTTTGACTTTATAGTATAGTTTCTGCTGATATGACTAGTATTCAAGCAACTAAAACATGTATTTTGGTTTAGCCACCTACTATAACTTCCTTTGAAATGTGTCCTTATGAAATTTTCAGGAATGTGTCCATACTCTTGACAATAGTGAGAACTGTACCTGGTATTGTAATCCCACTTGTGGTGATGTCCATGATTGATTCCTCTTGCAGGCTAATTAGGTGTCCACATAGGCTTTGATCTACATTCAAATGATCTATGTCCATACTTTTTGTAGTTGTAGCAGTGACCCATAAATCTTGGTGTCCTCATGGACTTGGTTCTACAGTCTTGTGTTGAACGTCCTTGTTTTTTGCACTTGTGAGAAAAGTTTGCATTTGTAGGCTTATCATGTTGATGACTATTCTTTCTTCTGCACACATTTGAGGTATGTCCCTTTTTACTACAAAAATGACAAGTAGGTTTAGTGTTCTTACCTTTGCTACTTCTTTCTTCTGTAGCCTTGGATGATTCCCCTTGTTCATTGCTGATGTAGCCAAGTCCTAAAGTATCATTACTAGCCCTTAGTGATTTTAGGAATTTTTCAAAGTACTTGATGGCCTTATTGGGTTTGTTGTAAAATTATACTATTTCCTTTTCTCTCTTCAATTCATTTTGCAATTGTTCATTCTGCATCTTCAAGGTGGAGATCTCAATGTCCTTCATGTTTAGCTCATGATGAACATTCATCATTTGGCTTAAGGTGTCTAGCTGCATTTTTGAGATCTTTTCAAATTCAATTGTCCTCTCTTCCAGCCTGTCGGTGAGATTTCTCTTGTCATCTTCTATCATGGCCTTGTCTTCAATAGCTCTTTTCTTCTATTTAGCCACTTTACAAAGCATTATGGCTTGTGATTCTTGTTCAAGCTTGAGTAATCTAATTTGTTCAGCTTGTGCTCTATTTTTCTCCATTAATTTTTCTATTTCTGCATCAATTTCCTTGGAATCTCCATTGGAATATACTTGTGAGGTGTCAATCTCCTTGTAGCGTATATCATTTTCAGCTATGGCTACCTCCTTCCTTCTTTTCAAGGATTTTCTCAGTTCCTCCTCGGCTTCCTCTACTTTGTGTAGAGCCAATTGCACATCAATCACTTGATTGTCAGTGATCTTCTCAAGTTTGAAGACTTCCATCTTCTAACTTTTTTCTCCAAGCTGTTAGGCTTCTCCTTGTGAGAACCAATGCTTTGATACCAATTGTTGGAGTGTTCAAAATGGGAAGAGTAGTTGTGAGAGTGGGGGGGGGGGGGGGGGGGGAGGGTGAATCAAAAGTACCACATCTTTTTATCCTATTTCAATCCTTTAAACATACAACTAAAAAACAATTGCATACATGTAAACATATAAAAGAACATAAAATCAATCACATGCAATAGCACATAACACAAAGATTTGGTAACTCAGAAATCCTTCAGGAATAAGAAGGTAAAACTAGGGTGGGGATGACACCCACAAAAATCACTGCGACAATCAATGTTCAACCACTTCTGATGGTCTACCCTATGAAAAGCTTTACACTGTGTCAATAGTGACCTAGTTAGATGATTTACAAACACTTACATGAAGTTTCACCCTATTAAAGAATTTACAATAGGTTGTTAAACCCACCTAATACATAAGATTTTCATGACTTTCTCCAAAGGTTCTCCTACCTAGCTATTAAGCTAACCTATCAACATAGGATTTCAACCTCTAATACAATTGTGAGAGAGTATTAGAACATTTGACTTGATTGAATGCAATCTCAAATTGTTGAGTTCAGGTAGTAGATATACTCTTCTCATTCTAATCCTTGCTTGATCTGATCTTTGTATATGTTCTGTGTCCCTTGTGTTGTTCTGATCAATTTGATGTAAAATTACTACTATGTTCCTCTAAGTCTTTCCTTTTTCATACTAAAATTTCCCTATAATCTCCCCTTATCCTATTCTCATCCACATATACAATGGGTTTTCAACCTTATTTTAAAGAATGAGAAGACATAGGGTTATGTATGGATCTATGATCCATATTAAATCTCAAATTCTTGCTCATACCTTGCATTTTTCTCATTGGTTGCATGCCTTCTTCATTTTTTTGATTGGTTGCATGTAGATTGCATAGGGAATTTAAATGATTCATCCTTATCCTTTTTCTCCTTCAAAATCTCTCTTAGTTGGCTCCAAAGATGATTTACATATTAGTATGTGAAAGCACAAACTCTTATGCTGACCTTGAGTTACTCAACACTCATTACATTACTGATACTCAGCATGAACTGATTCCTAGATTGCTTAGCATCTATTACTTTCCTAGGTTGCTTGGCACCTATTAAATACTATATTTCTTGGCACATATATGTTCTATATTGCTCAACATCTGAACATTTCTAGATTACTTGATACATGAACATTTCTTTGATCACTCAATACATACTATGTTCTATCTTGCGTGGCACTAACTGTGGCTTGGCACCTTTTGAAATTCTAGCTCGGCATACATTGTGTACTCAGCATATATAGTGAAAATGATTAAGTGTGTTGACACTCAATTGTCAAGACTATTCTTTTGACCAACAACTATTACAAAAATAATCCAAGATTTTAAGAAGAAATAGGAGGATGATAGGAAGAAAGCAACTAATTGTCAAGGGAAACTAGAGGAAATACGTAAAGATAGGGAAATAGAGATGTATAAAATGAAGAAAAAGATGGAGAATGTAATTTCATAAAATATAATGACATCTTCCAAAGATAATCATATCAAGGATACTTTAATAAACATGATTAATCTTATCAAACAAGAAAATTAGGAGAAATTAATGAAGAATAGTGATAGTTTGTTTGAATGGCTTGATTTAAATATAAATTTTAGAGTTGTCTTTGAAAATGTAAAAAATAATGTTGAGGATAAAAAAAGTATCATCACCAATTCCTTAAAAAATCTTGCTATACAAATTTTGAATAAAGTACAAAGATCTAGTGATGGGGATTTGGCAAACCAAGGAATAAACAACCACTTGGATGCCTCTATAATGACTTTTTATGTTTATCACAATTATGAACAATTAATGAAAATATATGAAGCTCTAAAATCCACTTCTAGAGACTTGATGAAGATGAATCACAATGTACTAAACTTGTTAAATGTTGGATTACCAAATCCAACTTACTCAAATGGAAAATTCATTGGAAAAGAAGATTACATGTAAAATTTTAACAATACCTTGAATTTTGATTTAGGAAACTTTCCTAAGGAAACCACTCTAGAAAGAATTGCAAGTTGCATCAAACATTATCAACAATGAATTTAGTTATAGATAAATTCCTCGATTCACATAAAAATATCTCTTCAAAGTATTCATTGTTGATGAGGTTACAACTATTTAGCTACAACCTCAAAAAATAGAGCTTCCACATGATGCAAAATGGAGCATCTTGAAGAATATTATTGGAGTGAGAGAATCTTCTCAAACTATTATTGTTAGTGCCAGTGACAGTCATAACTAATAGCACTAAGAAGTAACAACTTAGTAAGTGATAGTACTATAATAATTTTGTTACTTGTTGCTCTTTAATTTCAAATTTTGGATTTAATTTCAATTTTCTTTAATGTTACTTGTTATAGGAATTGAGAGCTATCATATCATGATATTTGGATAGCTAGGCACTAGCATACTATTACTACATAAAATAGATGGAAAAAATTTCCCTACTCCTACTTGAAAAAATTGTACAATTGGCAATGTGGCAATGGGATTGTACACATATAATGTAGTAATAATCTAATTATATATAAAATTACAAACCAACCTACAACTATTATTTCTCTCTTGTATCTGTATAAGGGAACTCAAGGTCATTTGACATTAAGTCATTTACAAATGGAATTTAGGGTCATTTGACATTGAGTCATTTGCATAGAGTTGTAATTATTTGTAATTGTTAAATGTATTATGTTATAGGCTAATTTATAATTATAAATTATAATACAATTTTTTTAAAGAAAGCTTATTGTGGTGAATGCATTATGTTACAAGTTCTTAAAGAAACTATAATCAATGAAAATCTAAAAATGTCTAAAAACTAGAATGAGTGAAAATCTCAACATGTAAGTTTGTAACATCAACATGTTTTGAAAAAAAATAAGTATCTATAAAAGGAAAATGAATGAAGGCTATAAATTGACTTCTAAAAACATAATTAATTAGTAGATAGATTCTTAGACATTGGTAAGACTAAAGCACATAAATTAATTTGAATTGAAATTGGTTAGACCAAAGATACTAGCCTATTACTTGACTCGCACAAAACTTAGAACTTGAAGTTGAGAAGTTTCTATAGTTGTCACTACACTTGGACTAGCTCAGCATCACTATCATTAGAATCATCCTCATTTATTGCATATAAAATTTCATTGCGCAATGTGTTTCCGTCATATTCACTATCAGTATGCATGCCAAAGTCAACTTCATCTTCATTGCTTCCAATATCAGGACATAAACCACAACCACAACCACTGCCACTACAACCACCAGCCGCTATCACTTGGGTTTGAAATGTTAGTCATCCCTCTTCTTTGAAATTTTTTTAATCCAAATGTTGAGAGCCTTGTCATAAGGAAAACTATCTATGACATACCTAGAATTATAGAGCCTCAAAAAATTATCCAAATTTTTGTATAATTTTTTTCTAACTTCAGGAAGCCCAAAGTACTATAAAATCTCCCATCCTCCATTGAACTCAATATCATTGTCAAACATAAATTATTAAGATTGAAATATTTTAGTATTGACTCTCTACATTGATTGCTCTGACCAAGGTTTTTCCAAAGCTTTATTACCACTCCTCCTTCATTTAAATTCTCCATAAGATCAAATTATTCCCTCATTATGTTTGCAAAAGAATATGATTGATCTCTTAGTCAAGATTAATCTAAAATTACATTTATATTTACTCCATTAATTACTTTAGGTTTACAAAAATATTGAACAAAAGTTGTCGTCCTTCTTCAAAAATCACTCAAATAGTTTAGAGACCAATATTGAGGAAAAATAATAGACATTGCTTTGAGAAGTTCCTCTAGAGGGAATCTAAATCTAATTTGTGATGAAAGATTGTAATAAACTCTTTTGATAGAGTCAAGCATAGAGTCTTTCATCTTCTTCAAGTCTTCACTTGTAACACATAAAAGTACATTATCTAGTTCTCTACTTCACTTCCTGCATCATTAGGGTTGGAGTCAGGGTCGATGTGGGTATAGTACTGCATTGGTATGTCAACTCCATGTACCTTAGCACATACCTCATTGTTTGCACAAATATGTAAAAAGTTCTCAGGATTATTCAAATCTATGATTTCTATCCACTTTGCAAACTTTGATTCATCTAATGGTTGTAATTGATACAGAGTATCTAGGCTATTACATGTCATTTTATGTAGTTTATTATATTTTTTCAATGTACATAGCTCTTTTTTGAACCTTTTTCATAATATTTCTCATGTTCTATTGCATGGGGAGAATAGCTACTAAAGTTAAGAGTATCTTAACATTAGTTAGACTTGACTATAGCCAAGGGGATCTATTTCATACAAAGTGGATTAGTCCAAGCAATGACAAATATTTAGAGAATACTTGATGCACTGGTCCATCTAGAGAGATCCATTCGGTATCATTGTCTTTAAGAAGCTTCCTCCCATTAGTAAGTCATTGAGCAAAGTGTTGAAATTCTTGGACTTGTTTTGGACTTCGACAAAGGTATTGGTAAATCTCTTTGATTAAAGATTCCACTTTACTTACACAACCAAAATTCTTGACAATTCCAAAAGCTAGATTCATTCGATGAGCCATATAGTAAATGGAAATAGTGTAGGGTGCCAAATCATTCTTGATCTTTTTACAAAGACTACCTTTATGACCTTGTATAACTAAAGCTCCATCTGCTCCAACTCACTCCAACTTTTTGGCAATCTCCATGTTGTTCATACCTCCACAATCAATTACAGTACTCATTAATAAATCATATAAATTTTTGGTTGTCACACAACAATTTAATTTAGCAACAGATAGTAGAAAGGGTTGACAAAAAAGATCATTTATAGTATAAACATGTATGTACACCAAGGAAGTATTATCAATTGTTTTAACTTAATCTAGAGATAGTGCAATGAAATTTGAGTGTTTTATTTTTTTCCTTCATATCTTCTTTTTCAACTTGTGTAAGACAACTAGCCCATTTCCACCTAGTGTTTACTGATGAGTGACCATTCGAATAGTTTCAAACTTTGAAAAAAATTAATAAACCAATAATTGAAGGTTAGTCCACCATAGGACACCCTCTATTGAAAAATATAAAATACCACACTTAATTGAACAACTTTTAGAGAACCTTTATTTTGCACTTCCATTGCTTTCCCAATGAAATCTTCAATGGAACCTGTTGCTACAAAACACTTCTCCCATAATTGCATATGTAACTCATATATTTTGGTTTTCCTTATATGCATACAATTGTCTTTTATTTTCCAAGTTAGCATGGATTTTTCAACTCCATCTATAGTTTCCTTTTTGTAAACTTTACTAACATGTTTTTCTATGGTATCAAGTTTAAGCTGCAACCTCTTCTCCTTCTTTGATATCTCTATACAAATCTTACATCTACATTCTACAAGAGGCTCACCATCAATTGGATCAGTCATTAGTTTAATGAATCAGTAATTTTCCACCCATTTTAATTGAAAATTCTTTTTGGATAGATCCCAACAAGATTGATCTTTTTTATTCCAATTTTCCTTCCCCTTTCTATGCACGAACATGATTTATAGAATCACTTTTGTTTTTCTCACCAGACTAGTCCAGAACTGATTCCAAGTCTATATTATCAGTTTGTGGCTCCCTAGTCAAGGGAAGTGCCTCCAAATCATGTTCAATTTTTTCCTCAACTAACATATTAGGTTCACTAACTTGAACTTCTTCAATATGGTCTCCAACTTGTGATGAATCTCCTTTTTCAATAAACACTAGAGATCTAATTTGTGAATCTTCTAGGTTGCCAACATTTCTACCACCAATATATGCAGATATGATTCTACATTTTCATAATGGTAGCCTCTCTTATCTTTCAAGGATCCTACTAGAACCCTTATTACCCCTCTTGTTTGATATTGAAACTAATAAAGGCTACAAAAAACAAATCAACTTAGTTGCTAAATAAAAGACTCAATAGTGATGAGTCAAAGATTGTGATAGTAGACTACTTAGACTACATATAATAACAATAATATGATTCATTCTCATAAAAGGGTGCTACTACTATGGTATTGCACAATAAAATTTGCAAACCTATTTTAGCATGTCTGATGTCCAGTGACCTATGGATACTAGATAGTAAAAAACAACCAATACTAATATCACATAAAAAAATAAATTAAAAATCACTTAGCTTTTACAAAAACCACAGTCCATGAGTCAGTGGGCAATGCACTCAATGCTCTAAAACTTTGACAGTAATAAGAAATTCTAGTCTCTAGACCAAAAAAGAGTGAATTGTGTAGAATAATAATATCTTATAGTCCAATCTAGGTTCACAAATTATGCAGGATTAACAAGTGGAAATGTCAAATGTAGGCGAAATGCACCTTCCTAAGCAAGCCCATAATAGGAAATAGTTGGCCAAATGGGGCTAGTGGTTGACAGATGTTGGAAAAATGGTAGGCAATGCCCAACCCAAGGAAAAAATAATTGGTTGTAGTAATGGAAAAAGAATGTTGTCCAATAAGAAAAAACATGCAAAGGATGGAAAAATATTAAAAATAATTATATGGGTGACCGCAAGAAATTGGGTCACAATTTCGCAGAAGTCAAATCCATGAAATTGTACTTCTCAAAAATGGGTACCTAATTTTTAAAAAATTGGGTACCCATTTCTAAAATTAAGCTTCAGGCACTCGAGCGCAATTTCAAAAATTGGGTACCCGATATTTAAAAGTGGATCAAGCACTCGAGGCGCTCATATATCAAGCACCCGATTACTTTTAAAAATTGGGTACCCGATTTGTAAGACTTTATTTAACCCCATTTTTTGGCATTTTTTAAGTCATTTTCATGACCTAAAAAATGGGAGCCCGATTAGAGACGCATATGAGAGCCCGATTTTCAGCCCTACCGACCACCCCCTTGCTGCTAGTTTTCGATATACCAGGTATTTTAATATGTTTTGTGCTATTTTACCTTCTTTTTTTTCAATTTTCAATTTAATATGTATGTTAATTTATTATTTTTTTCATTTTTAATATACATAAATTTGTATATTTACATTGTTAATGAGTAGATGTTTAAATTTTTTTATTTGTTCATTAAAATATAGTTTCATAAATGTTTATTTAAAAAATTATTATTTTAGATGTTTTGAAATGTATTTAATTTATGTATTTATTACAGTGTTGAATGATTAGATTAGATGTAAATTTATTGTTTAAACATGTAATTTTACAAATAAATATAACCTCGACCTAGAACCATATAGCCTCGACCTTGTTTTAACTATAACCTTGACCTAAGTTCATTGTTTAAACTATAATCTCAACCTAACCATATAGTTATGTACAATAAAACCCTAAACATATATAACTAAATACTTAATCACATAACAACCTGCCAAGGGATCCAAACAAAAAACTTTTAGTATTTAAAATGATTTTACTTAAATTGTATTGTACTTTGTTTCATAGATCGAAAATGGATGATGTAAACTATTTTATAAATGTATATTCTTTCAGTCTTTCATACCCTGTGACATGTAAAGTGGATGATTGTGCATTCCGAATTAATTTTCCAAGTGGCATTCGGAACAAATGTATATAAATTATTTAAATGGATTGAACTGAAGTAGTTAATATTCTTTCATGTGGATGTGTTATTTATTTTACTTTTAGTACTTATAATTATTTTAAAATGAAATGTAAATGTGCTCATTAAGGAATGCAATCTCTTATGTTTTTTATAAATGTAAATTATTGTATGTATGTTATTGCTTGCTTAGTAAAACTTTTGATTAGTTCTTTGGATCCCTTGGCTAGGCATTATTTAGGATTAACTATAATGTCAATTTGTATTGAATTTAACTCTAATCATAACCCGTACTATCATCTTAACCTTAATCTTAATTTGCTAAAGCCTACACCAGGTAATATATAAATAATTAAATAGCTTTCTTATCTTACTGATGAGTCTAAAAAATGCCTTTATTTTGTTATGTTTAAGATACTTTGTGATACTCCATTTATCCTTGTTTTAACACTTATAAGCCTATGTTTGATAAACCTTTGATGATTTATGGGGTAGAAAAACTATGTCGTCTTTTGCCTAAATTATATGTAATATGCAGTATTTCATACAAATATCCAAATGTGCGTTCTTATGCTTGAATTTAGTTCGATGGATGTTTATTTGCAAATATGTAGTATATCATAACTAACCTGATGATAAGGATTAAAGGATGAGTGGAAGAATCTAGAAGTTGGTTGCCAACAGCATTCAAGGAGAAACGAGCATCAAGGAACAACCATGAAAAGGAAGTTATAACCACTCCAGGAAACATGGCAGCGAATAAGGAGGAGTTTTTACAAGCAATTACCTTCTCTGCATTTACGTTGTAACAAGCGGATGCTGAGATTTCATTGCTCCCTCCTCAATTCGGTTATCCTTCCTTTCCGCTTTTAGTTGTTCTCCTATATTCTCTCCTGTGGACTTAACTTAGGATAGTTACTTTTCTGTTATGTAATAAAGAGTAGATTCCCTATATATGTCAGGATCGACTCCTATGTGTGAAGTTTTAGTTTTAGTTTAAGTTTTAGTTTTTGGTTTTTGATAAGTTTTGTCGAGTAAGAGAGAACACTGATTCATAGTTTGTTGCAGTTGTGTTTTACAATTCTGAATCATGTAATGACTGATTAATGAAATGAATTAGTTCTCTTTAGCTTCTATCCTGCGTTGGTAGATTAGAGAAGCCAACCAAGGGGGCCCACTTGGAAGGTGGATTAGATTAGGATAGAATAGATTCATTTTACTAGCATTAGCAGTATTGTAAGTAAGATGTAGCTAGTTAATTCCTTCCTATAGCATCACACTTCATGAACATTCCTGCAGCATCTGCGAGAACAGTCTAGTGGATAAGTCAAGATGGAATCTCTGTTATCTTGTCATTGTGTTTTCAACATTCATAGATTCAGTATTTTCCTTTCCATAGTAGTAGTGTAGTTTCCTTCCTTTGCATTTTACTTTCCTGCAGCACAAGCATAATGACTCATCAAGGCACCTAGTGCACATACTGTGCCGACCATTTCAAGTATACGTCCTTGGGTTGACAATCTAAATGTACCTCATGGTAGGGGAAAAGTAGTCCTTAGCTTGAATAGATTATTCCTAAGCTAGGCCTAGCGCATGACTATGGAACACCTATTGTGAGGTAGTTCATTTTTTGGCGCCATTGCTAGGGATGGTGTCAAGCTAGGAGCATTTTTGAGTCATAGTTTTTAGATTAAGTTCTTTTTATTAGTGTGAAATTTTAGTTGCATGCATCGAAGAGGAAGATGACAAGATGAATATGGAAGATTTCTTCCACAAGGATCTATTAATTTGAATGAAGAAGTTGAAGAAGAAGTTGAGTTTCCCTTTGAAGATGCAAGTCCTATTTTCCCCATAGTATCATCATCAAGAGTTGAATCCCTATATATATCTGGTCTCCAACCTTCACTAAAGTATTGACCAGTCTTCTTGATAACACTACCTTGAATCCACCAGTTGTTAATCATCTAGTGCCTAACATTCCTTTTTAGCAGCAACCTCATAATCTAGTCCCACCAGTCATGGCACAACCCACTTTTCCATTTCCACTTCCAAGTCTCATAACCAATGCCAATCTCAAGAATATACCTCCCACTACTCTTTCGAAGTTCTATGGCCTTGCAACTGAAGACCCTGATACCTTCTTGTTTGAGTTTGACATCCTTTGTTGTAGTTTTGACTACAACATTGATGCCCATAAGCTTAAATTATTTCTAGCCACATTGAAAGAATTAGCTTTACGATCGTTCATGGGCTTAGGAGCCAATGCAGCTGTGAATTGGGATGAAATGCAAGCCTTGTTTTTGGAAAAATATAAAGAATATTGCAAAGCATATGGCACAAGAGGAGATGATATCTTTAGGATATCACAAAAGGAGGAAGAGACATTAGAAGACTATGTTTCTCAATTTTTATATACAGTACAAAAGAATCCTTAGCACACATTGTCTAAAGATTCTCAAAAACTAGTCTTTCTAAGAGGAGTGAATGAAGACTGTTTGGAAGCATTCGACCTGATGGCCGGTGGAGATGTATATCAAGCTCAATGGGATGACCTCAAAAAGATATGTTAGAACTACTCAAGGTCAACCATGAAGAAAGGTCGAGGACCCCATTCTATGGTTACAAAAGGAATTAGTCAAGGCATTTCAAAACTTGAAATATCCAATTTGTTGTCAAATTTCAAACAAGACATCAATAATGATGTCACTACACAGTTGGATACAATGACTGCAAAGAAGAAGCAAGTAGAGGCTAAGTTACAACTAGCTGAGTATTGTCCTCATTGTCAAAAGCAAAAGAAGGATTGCCACTGTAAATTGGTTGCAAGCATGGAGAACCAGCATCTTCCAACTGAATATGTAAAGATAGATGGGGATGATGAGCAAGTATTCTTTGTTGCTCAACACTGACCATGGGCTCAACATCAAGGTATGCCTCAAGACCCCTTGCAAAATTCAAATTCATATGGTAATCAATGGCAAAATCGCAATACCCAAGGTCCTCCACAAAACCAACCTAATTGGAATAATGCTGGGCAAAATAACCCACAACAGTCTCAATGGTCTCAAAATTCCCAACAACCTTGGCCTAACCAGCAGAATAACCAATGGCCCTAGAACCAGCAAAACCAATGAAACCACCCCAAGGGAATTGGCAATCTCCAAACCAATGGAAGGGATCTCAACAATGGCCTAACCAAAATACTGGTGCTCCACAATTACCCCCTCCAGCTCAACAACCTACTTTAATGCCACCAGCTACAAATAGTGGACCTCAAAAGCAAACATAGCTACCTGCACAGCCTCAGCCAAATCCAAATAGTCAACCACCACAGCTAATGTATAGTGTTGATACCTAGCAGTACCCTGCTTATGCCCTAGATGTCACAGATATACATTTGAGATCTAGAATGACCTTACCAGCACCAAAGCCACCTCTTATAACTCAAGTATCTCTTCCTGCAGCAGAAGGTGAAAACCTTCCACCTGCTCCTCTTCAACATTAATTCTAATTTGCACGTCCATAATAATAACTTTATGTTCGCATAAAGTCCATTTTCTTTTCATGATATTTCTTTCCATTCATATCTTAATCTTCCATCCACCCACCCCACTCCATTTCTTAATCTTCCATCCACTCACTTTCTACATACTTAAGTTTTTGTGTTTTCAATCAAATCTGCACATGCTGATGGATGCTTCCGTTTACATTATTTTTGCCACCTTTTTTTTTGGAGCATGTGACAATCCACTTAGCAGGTATAAACATTTTCAAACTATTATTCATTTATAAGTTTGCAGATTTTGTTAGTTATATATAATACTGCATAGTCTCTATAATTACGGTGTATTCCAGTCCCTAACCCATACTAGTCTGACACGTGAGGACACTTGTCATAAAATTAGCAACGGGTAGGGGAGTGTCATACTATCCAATGACATGCCTGATTAACTGTGATGATTTTCAAAAGTCTTGGCATTACCCTTTATTAATGAGAACTTTTTTCAATAAGTATGCCATGTCAAGTGTTGTACTCCCACTTTTTGAATGAATTTTTTCCTTGTTTGTGTCAAATTTTTTGTGCTAAGCCATGATGTGACCTATTTTTAAAAATTTTGGCATTTGAACCATGTTTCTGGATGATTTCCATGCAAATTCATGATTTACTTTTACCTAAAGTTTAATTATGGCACATAACAATTGGTTATGGCAATTAATGTTCCCAAAAAGAAGCGATGAAGTGTCTAAGAAATAACGCAGAGTTTTGAAGTTTGCATTCAGAAAGGGAGAGGGAAACAGAGTAGCAGAAGAAGTATCAAGAAATGGGAGGAGGTTTACAAAGAAAAGAGCCGGTCGAGCACATTTTGTTGCTCTCTGACATAGAAGTAGTAAGAAGATTCAATGCATGTGGGTGGTTAGGTTATTGTTTGAATTTAATAGCATATGATGAAGAAGCAGCTATAGAATTCACCAAGACATTTGATAAAGGTGAAGCTTCTGTGTGGGGTTTGACAATAATTGCAATAGAAGAATGAATTGCAAAAGTAATAGGGTTACCTCCTGTTGGAGAGCATTATCCGAGCTCGCATGACACTAGGTCAGCAAGGGCCCAGTTCACTACCCCACATGACCCTCCATTGGATGTTACAAAGAAAGGGTGCAAGAGATTGTCTTTGCCACCTCCATACCCTGACCTAGCAATGCATGTCATCAGGTATTTTACTTGTGAAGGCAGATTTTCTCACTTACATGCACACCATTTTAAGTTGCTTAGTTGTATAAGGCACAATATTTCCGTGAATCTTTCAAATACTGCCTTAGTCCCATATAAGTCAACATGGATCAATAGTTTGGCAGAACATCTATGGCAGGAACAGAAAAAGAAAAAGGATTATGAAGAGGATAACAGTGCCATCACCTTGCAAAAACTCCTTTTCCAATTATATGGACAGCATTTATTTGCTGAAGCACTATGGAAAAAGGAGAAGAAAAGAATGAGCAAGATCATAACATCATAAAATGAGGAGATTGAAGAGTTGAAAGAACAGCTAGAAAGACAGAAACAACACATGGAACATGCACTTAAATTAGTTGATCAAGCTCTTGCTTGCAGACCACCTCCTCGAGTATATGCTTTTTTTTTGGAAGAATAATATCTTTTGTTTTAGTTGATCTTAACCCTTAGAAATGTAAATGCAGAATTCAAAATCGCACAAGAGTTTTATGGGTTGTATCAAACCTTACCACCATGGCAACAAAATCTATTGTGTGAGTTGTATATTCATAATTTTGTCATTCCTATAGAAACTGAGTGGAATCCTTTGCTCTATATAGGAGATGTGCATTTGAAAGATTTAATGTCATGGATATCTAATGAGGTGAATTATGACAGAAAACTAGTTAATTATAGAGATGAGGAGAGAACAAAACCTTTACCCTTGAGGGCAAAAAGTAAACAACCAGAAGAAATGCTTCGAGATTGGTTTACATTAACCTATGGGAAGAGTAATCCAGAAATTAGAAAGAAGGTATTTGCTACTAGAGCCAAAGTGTATGCTGAATATGAAAACTTACCCTACTTTGCATTCCAGAGAGCTATGACCGGAGTAAGAGGTAGATGGGCACAGTTACCTAATTCTCTCAAGAAATCAGAGCCACACAGTCCTATTAATTTGGAAGTAGCACTATATAGAGTTCCAAAATATTTAGAATTGGGAAAGCAAATAAGGCAAGAGCTATGGTGTCCTTTAACCATGCAACTTCCAATGCTTTTATGGCCCCTGTATGATATTGATGTTGAAAAACTTGATAAGTTGCAGGAAGACCACAGGTGAGAAGTATGGAAAAGGACCAGAGGATTCTATTACACCTTCAAGAGCAGTAGAAAGGGAAAGATAGAAGTTGGGGAGCTCAGATCTTTGACAAAGAAGTGTAAGGCTTGAGGACAAGGATTAGTTTAGTAGGGGGCAGATGATGAGTCTAAAAAATGCCTTTATTTTGTTATGTTTAAGATACTTTTTGATACTCTGTTTATCCTTGTTTTAACACTTATAAGCCTATGTTTGATAAACCTTTGATGATTTATGGGGTAGAAAAACTATGTCATCTTTTGCCTAAATTATATCTGTTGGTGTTTGAAAAGGTTACCCATTTCCAATTACCCTGATGAGAACAAGATGCATCTAGGGGCAGCTAACTCCCATTATCAACACATCCATTCAGACACCAGGCCAACTATAAGGCTATACTCCTTCTGCACTTCAGGCTCTGCAAAACCTAGGCGGGTGAACCTATAGATTCCTTATATGGTACCAGTTATCAAAGCATACACTGAATCTAATACAAAGCAGATAGAAACCCCTAATATCTCCTAATGGCTTATGAAACAACACAGATTCTACAATAGCTAGGTGAAAACCTATATTATTCATAAACTGAGTGAGGGTTTAAACTTTAATGTCCACTTCAACATGAAGGGAAAATGATTGATTTATATTGAGAAAAGACAGCATGTCCAATATGCAACAAAAACTTAATGATCCTACAAATGACTAGTGCCTTATCCATTAGGGAAATCCTATACTCCAGAATTATGCATCCTTGAACATTACTCAACATATGGCATATGTAGAAACATTCATGTTTGGTCTATTCACCTTATGAATCAGACAACAACATCCAATATAACCCCATACTTTCACGCATCCTTTTCAATGAATCTGCAACCCTATCTGAAACCACAAGCAATTATATGACTCCTTGAGTCAAAGGCAAGCAAACCTCAAACATACAACTAGGCAATTGCAAATAGGTTCAAGATCTTTGCTCTTGAACATATAAAATTACAAATTCAACAAGAAAGGAGACAAAATTATATTGAAATTCAAAACCTTCTGCACATTGTATTTATCTCCTTGAAATAAGTACATTAGGAATGCATAAAAAAAGATACAAGATCACACTACTGTATCAGAACTATCTATGAAATCCATATGCTATTCATACAAGATATGCTGGGTGTGTGGCTTTCACAGCCTGAGCAGAGCTCTAAGAACTGGAAAAAGAAAACCAACCAACAAACTTTTTTTTAGAGAAGAAGACAAAATATGTATGGAGAAGGCAATTCCCGGATTTGATTTGCAATTGACACTTGTCTATCTGGAAAACCTTCTTAATAGGTTAAAACAACCCTTTAATCTTTCCCCTCAACTGGTGAATCAAATCTTTTCATTTTACCTCTCAAGAGCATCAAATATCTTAGCAACCTAATGATGAAATAATGTAACTGATTTTGATGAAAAAAAAATGAACTCAATGTAAAAAGTGAAAATTAGTTCACAATGACCTCCAAAATGCAAGAAAACTGCTGAGAGTTGATTTTTCTCCATATTCAAATCCTGAAAAGCTTTTAAAATTGCCCTCTAACCAATTTTGATGCTCCAGAATCAAGTCTGCTCATTCTGTCGCCAATGCCCCAAGAAACACAAATTGACCTATAACTCGAACTGGTGAGCACCTGTGTAAGAACCAACCTCAAATTCGGAAAATTCAGATCTTCCCGGTTCCGATGGTATATTGGAGTGCCCAATTTGGTTTAAAATTGCCCCAGATATTGCCTTTTGAAAATCTCAGTCCTGTTCATGACTTCCATGTAGTTTTGCAAAAATTTTAACTTTTATATAGTTTCAAACTATATCATAAGTGAAAATTTATTTAAAAAATCTACCCCACGTGATCTTTTAGAAAAAAAATTTAGAAAATAATTTTTTAAAAACCTTTGAAAATTCCACCATATGTTTCACTCAGGTCAAACTTGGTTTGACCATATCGCCATGTGTCACGTGCTTATTCGCTGATTTGACTCTTGCCGGATTCTTGAGTTTTTCGGCGACCTCGCTATGTCGCTAGCCAGATTTTTTGAGATTTTTCGGCAAGCGACATAGCGACTTGCTGGATTTTTGACTTTTTCGGCCGCCTATAAGCTACTGACATCATCATTTGGGCATGCATTTTCTTTCAAAATTTACTTCATTCCTTCTAGCCGACTGGGACCCACGTGCACTAGCTTTGGCTTTACAAAAGCCCTTGTCTTGTTGACACTAAGCATTGTTAAAGATTTGTATTTAAATAATTAAAACTTCTCTCCCACAATGAATATGGGATAAAACAATTTCAATGCTTTTTTGCTGTAGTGAATAGCTCCCTTGTTCATACATGGATCATGTGCCATCTCTGATGGGCCTCCCCATTGCGTAAATTCTTGCACTTATCCTCACATGGCCCCTCTCAAAAATGTGCATTTCTGCATTATTTTCTGCCATGGACTTGCCTTTTAATTGTGGGGCTCCATTCAGTGTGTGAGATGCATTTTTCATGGTCCTTGTGCCAAAACGTGGAGCCTTTTGCTGTTCCTATTGTGTCAGACAGTGGCATTTCCCTTTGTAAGCTTTATTCTGCTCTTTGGACGCCCTGCAACATATGGATGCCCCAAAAACGTGGGCTGCTCTGTGATTTGCTCCAACACATGGAGTTCCTTGTTGGTTATCTTATTTAAAACATGAGACTCTCAGCTGGTGCTTCCCTTCTTCCTTGCCTGTGGATGAATGACTCTTTTCCTGGTGATGCCTCTGTTATGGCATGAAAGCCCTCTATTTTGCTCAATGCATCTACACATTTTCTTAGTTTTCTTCTTGTGTTAAAACATTATATTGTCAAAACAAATAGCCCCTCACATTTATTTGATTCTTTTATCATTGAGAAAAAGTCCAATCTCATACATTTAGTGAACTAAGATAATGACAATGACTACAGTGAAGCATTGTAATGATTGTATGTAAAACAATCAATTTAAAATTTCATTTTAGATCATTTCCGCACTAGTGTGAAATTTGTGTCTGAAGGCCCGCCAGGTGGCCGTAAAAACTAACTCAATCAAGTAACCAGGCCATGAAAATCGGCATGAGTGTTCAATCCTGCATACTCTATCACACTGCAAATTTTCAACCCATGATGGATTCCCAGTCAAAAGATTTTAATTGCCGAACATCCATACTTCAATTACTCTGCAGGCAAACAATGTTAAAAAACATAAACTGGGCTCGGGTTCGGCATTATAAACTGGGTTATTGATCACTTGGGGTTTTGAAAACTAGGATATAAGTTCATTGCCATGAAGAGGATATAATTCCATGTTTTGGGCTCATGAAGAATCACAGGGCACATTTGGCGAATTTTCGAAAACAGATTTGGCAAATTTTCGAAAACAGGCACTTGGAAATTTCAACTGGCAAATGTGTCAAAAAGTGATTTTTGGCAAATGTACGGACATAAGAAAGTATGCAAATGGATTCATCATGACTTAAGAACTAGCATACTTCAAGGATTTCTAGGACACAACATAATGGTACAATCAATTTAGGCTAGCCAATCACAGGATCAAAGTTATAACATGCCGAACACGGGTACGGATCAATCTGGATACCTTAGCCGTAACAAAACAATGCAAACTGGGTTTTTGATCATGTTAGCAAACTGATCAAATGGATTTGACATGATCTCAAAATTGGAACATATGAAGTTTCTTACCCCTAGAACACAATGAAAAAAGAATTTTTTCATTTGGGTCAACTGGGTCAAAGATATGATTGATCGAACAAGGCTTCCCAGAATTGTGAACAACTAGTTAAATGCACAAAACAGTAAATGACCAACTTTGTGGGGTGCAAAACCTAGTCAAACGGATTCAAAATGACTTGAAAATTGAAACATAGGTTCTCTATTATGGACACTAAACATCCCCAAAGTAACTAGTCATGAAACAGTCCTGGGTAAAAGATATTCAGATGCAAACTGGGCCTTTGATCGCTATTTGACACTTGGTGGAAATGCAAATTTTGACACTAGCTCAAAATGGAACTTCACAGAATGATTCAGCATGGCAAAATAACATTGTGGATCATATGCATATGTCAAATGAAAGGTGTTAAGCCACTCAAACACCATCTAGGCCTCAAGCTACCAACTGACCACATGCATAAAAGGCACTTTAGGACATGATTTTCCAAAATTTTCAAAATGTGACTAAAAATGAAGCATGCAATTTTCAGTCCCAATAGTGGCTCTGTCTGGGGATGCATGCCCCTTGCGGGCATGGCAAGGATTTAGATCTCTGGAAGAAGTAGACCACACAACTGAATAGCAAAACTCTCTCGAACAGCTTTATTGAAAACAGGAAAACTACTCTTAACTATGTACAAGAGATGGCCCCAAGCCACCGAAAAGTTTCAGAACTCTTTACCTATGTCATACACCTTATTTTCATTTACATTTTCCTGAGGCAAAATGAAAATCTCATCCTTATTTGTTTCACCCATCACATCAACACTTTCAATTACTTCGTTAGGCAAAACAAAACTGCTATCATCATCTTCATAGTGCATATAAAAATCAGACAAACTTTCTACACCTTGCTCACTATGAAAATATGAGTCAACGTGATCATAATAACTTACATCAAACTAAAAATGAAACTTATCACTACTGATTGAGTCATAGATTCCTTCCACCAGAAACACAAAAGCTTGATATTCTACATCATTCACCAAATTGCAAACACCAAAAACTTGCAACTCACCTTGTGCCTCCAACTCCAAAAAATACAATGGATCTGAATCAACTTCATGTATCATGTCATCACATACCGAATTAGATTTGAAACTTACTGAAAAATTATCACCATAGTCTTCAAACAAAGGTTCATCAGACATATGAAAAGAATCTTCATTAAAATTCTCATCAGCAGGAACTCTACTGACATCAATATTCTTATCAAAGAAATTGCTAGAGATACTTGTGAATGCATCAAACTCACTAGCATAAGACTCACCAACCTGTAGAGAAGATTTAACTATAGATTCATGTGTACCACCGTCGATATTCACTTTATTGCATGAATCATCAAATCTCATCTCAAGTAACTACAGATTACTATCACATACTCCATCTGGATCAGATAAAAAACCAACTGATCTCTCATCATCATTAGTAACATCAATCATAGGAATTTCTTCATTAAATGTTAAATCATAATCAAAAGATATCAACAACCTCTCATTATCATCTCTATAACATAGATCTGATTTAACATCACTCATGACAGTAGTAAATACATCTCTACTGGTCTTCATTTCTTCAAACAAATCTTCATGCTTATGTTGAAAGTCTTCAAAAGAATAACAATGTTGATATGCAGGAGAACAAACATAGGGGTATACATCATACCTTACATCATCCTTACAAGATGCACACACTAATAAAGGTGAAGTTGAATCACACATTGACATATACCTTTCAAACTCATGTTTCAACAAGGCTGAGACCTCATTTTTATTCAACAGATCTCTTTCGCAAACTTCTTCATGTTGATTACAATTATTTCTCAGATAATCTGAAGAACTTATAACAGTGACACCATTAGTCATACAATCTGAACAATTAGTAGTACTTTCACAATATATATCCTCTTCCCTGCACCACATCTAGACATTAGATGCTTCACTACATTCAACTTCATTGCAGGAAGATATTTCAAGACTACTGTTATAACTCTTTTCATTCTCAAACATATTGTCATAGGACTCGTCACTTTCACTATGACTATCAACATTTTCAATTTCAACAATACAATAACCCTTCTTTTCTAAATAGCCTTCACATTCTGTAAATATTCTCTCAAAGTATTTAATCTTTCCAAATCTTGCTTTCACTGTCCAATGTACTGAATCAGGCATGAAGACTAATAAAAATACAAAAGCCCATGATAATTCATTGGGTCTTGCTGAAATGGGAAGCTCTAAGATTTCCAACTTGAATTGCATGTAAATCTGAACTGCATCTAAGTCATTTACACTTCCGACATTACTTTGGATAGAAGAAATGACTTCACTATGAAGCCTTCCATACAACATAAACAAATTTTCATGTACCTCTTCATAGCTTGATAGAGTATTATCAGATCTACAATCTGAATCCATTCTGAGAATGAAATTTTTACCTCTTTATCCTAGTGCTAAAAACCACTGAATAGAGGCAACCATGTTTTTAACGTTTGACTTCCATGAAAAGAAAACATGAAAACCAAAATACCTTAAGTGCTGGTGCTAACTTCGATCTGCTAATTTGGCATAGATGCAAGATTGAAAATCCTTTACACCACTGGTCAAAACTTTGTAGAGCCGCCACCTCTTTACAAGAGGAATATAACAATCACTGCTGTGATTCACTTTTACATTTCAATTTCTTTATAACAGTAGATTTCAAACAGCACTTTAAAACTTATCAAGAATTTAAAACTTCTTTTCCAAGATCTATCAACAGTTTCAGATCTGCCCATACAACTGAAAGTCCTTCAAAATGTTGCAATGAAATCAACTAGGAACAAACTGGTACAGAGATTTGAGAGTCGCCACTCACACTTGGTGAGAAATAAAACATAATTTGTCACTTGACAAATCTGAACTAGACCTTCAATGTAGGAGAAACTTGTAGATCACTGACATCTTGAAAAGAAAATATACTTTATAAATGAATTCTTGACTCTGAAACTTTCTCAATAGTATTTGCAAAAACTGAACTAATTGAAGATAGACCTATGACAGTCATAGAACACAATTTTCATCTAGTTTCAACATACTGTTGATAATGAATAAAGCTTAACTGGGGAACATGAAACTTTAGCAAGGAAAAGAAACACATCTTGCTATTGATATGATATATCCAATCTATTTCACATCAGAGGCTCCTGTTCTTTCAACAAAATGGATTGCCATCTTATTTCCCTAGCAGAGTCGCCATTTTGTTGGTGTTTGAAAATGTTACCCATTTCCAATTACCCTGATGAGAACAAGATGCATCTAGGGGCAGCTAACTCCCATTATCAACACATCCATTCAGACACCAGGCCAACTATAAGGCTATACTCCTTCTGCACTTCAGGCTCTGCAAAACCTAGGCGGGTGAACCTATAGATTCCTTATATGGTACCAGTTATCAAAGCATACACTGAATCTAATACAAAGCAGATAGAAACCCCTAATATCTCCTAATGGCTTATGAAACAACACAGATTCTTCAATAGCTAGGTGCAAACCTATATTATTCATAAACTGAGTGAGGGTTTAAACTTTAATGTCCACTTCAACATGAAGGGAAAATGATTGATTTATATTGAGAAAAGACAACATGTCCAATATGCAACAAAAACTTAATGATCCTACAAATGACCAGTGCCTTATCCATTAGGGCAATCCTATACTCCAGAATTATGCATCTTTGAACATTACTCAACATATGGCATATGTAGAAACATTCATGTTCGGTCTGTTCACCTTAGGAATCAGACAACAACATCCAATATAACCCCATACTTTCACACATCCTTTTCAATGAATCTGCAACCCTATCTGAAAATACAAGCAATTATATGACTCCTTGAGTCAAAGGCAAGCAAACCTCAAACATACAACTGGGCAATTGCAAATAGGTTCAAGATCTTTGCTCTTGAACATATAAAATTACAAATTCAACAAGAAAGGAGAAGAAATTATATTGAAATTCAAAACCTTCTGCACATTGTATTTATCTCCTTGAAATAAGTACATTAGGAATGCATAAAACAAGATACAAGATCACACTACTGTATCAGAACTATCTATGAAATCCATATGCTGTTCATACAGGATATGATGGGTGTGTGGCTTTCACAGCCTGAGCAGAGCTCTAAGAACTGGAAAAGGAAAACCAACCAACAACCTTTTTTTTAAAGAAGAAGACAAAATATGTATGGAGAAGGCAATTCCCGAATTTGATTTGCAATTGACACTTGTCTATCTAGAAAACCTTCTTAACAGGTTAAAACAACCCTTTAATCTTTCCCCTCAACTGGTGAATCAAATCTTTTCATTTTACCTCTCAAGAGCATCAAATATCTCAGCAACCTAATGATGAAATAATGTAACTGATTTTGATGAAAAAAAATGAACTCAATGTAAAAAGTGAAAATCAGTTCACAGTGACCTCCAAAATGCAAGAAAACTGCTAAAAGTTGATTTTTCTCCATATTCAAATCCTGAAAAGCTTTTAAAATTTCCCTCTAACCAATTTTGATGCTCCAGAATCAAGTTTGCTCATTTTGTCACCAATGCCCCAAGAAACGCAAATTGACCTATAACTCGAACTGGTGAGCACCTGTGTAAGAACCAACCTCAAATTCGGAAAATTCAGATCTTCCCAGTTCCAATGGTATATTGGAGTGCCCAATTTGGTTAAAAATTGCCCCAGATATTGCCTTTTGAAAATCTCAGTCCTGTTCATGACTTCCATGTAGTTTTGCAAAAATTTTAACTTTTATATAGTTTCAAACTATATCATAAGTGAAAATTTATTTAAAAAATCTACCCCACGTGATCTTTTAGAAAAAAAATTTAGAAAATAATTTTTTAAAAACCTTTGAAAATTCCACCATATGTTTCACTCAGGTCAAACTTGGTTTGACCATATCGCCATGTGTCACGTGTTGATTCGCTTATTTGACTCTTGCCGGATTCTTGAGTTTTTCGGCGACCTCGCTATGTCGCTAGCCAGATTTTTTGAGATTTTTTGGCAAGCGACATAGTGACCTACCAGATTTTTGACTTTTTTGGCCACCTATAAGCTACTGACATCATCATTTGGGCATGCATTTTCTTTCAAAATTTACTTCATTCCTTCTAGCCGACTGGGACCCACGTGCACTAGCTTTGGCTTTACAAAAGCCCTTGTCTTGTTGACACTAAGCATTGGTAAAGATTTGTATTTAAATAATTAAAACTTCTCTCCCACAATGAATATGGGATAAAATAATTTCAATGCTTTTTTGCTGTAGTGAATAGCTCCCTTGTTCATAAATAGTAATTTTGTCATGTTTTATGTTGTGATGTATTTTTGTCATGTTTTATGTTTTATGTTGTTTAAACATATATGCAGATTATATTTGATGGACCCACCGCCACCCCCTCCCCCTCCCATACCCCCGCCTCCACCCCCTCAATCTCCACCTCCACCTCCACCTCCACCTCCACCTCCACCTCCACCTCCACCACCCACCACAAATGAGTTGTGCAAGACCATGAGGCGTAACCTCAATGACCTCATTTGTGATATAGAGTCTATCTGACATGAGAGGCACCCCCCCCCCCCCCCCACCTACTACATCTTGCAGATAGCATGCAAGGTGTGATTGAATCCATCCATCATTTTGATTTAGACATTGATTCATTTAGATCATGGAGGGAAAGCATGCATGCCTTCTACTCTGACGGCTTATCATACAGAGAGGTTTATAAGTTACATATAGGTAAAGGGAATTTTCAACATTATTTTGTAAACCCTAAGACGGGTGAAGCAGTTAGTGATAAGAAGCCCTGCATTTCCATTAGGTGGTGTACACATCCACATATAGTAGCACATTTTTTGGAGCGGTGGTGGATGGTATTTGACCATCCACCACACGCTAACCATGAAGTGCCCATTTACTTCCTTAGGAATTTATGGGCTGAGTTTGAGTTGGCTTTGAAACCCAACTATTTTGATATGAAAGTATTTCAGGGGGTTGGTAGAGGGATGCCTCAGGATAGGCCTGGGGCAAAGCTGAGTGATAGAACAAGAAACCACAGGTGAGCTGAGCCCCTTATACCTCTTCCTACGCCTGTTGTGCCTGCTCCTCACCATCATCAAGCAGTTTCATCTGCTTTTACCCATTTGAGTTCCCTTTTGGAAAATTTAGTACAACAGTGGACGCAGGTAGTACATGCTCCTCCACTTGGACATGTTTGTACTAGTTGTGGAGGCATATGCACAGGCCCCCAGAGCAATCCTGGTGTAGCACACGATGGCCATTATGATGAGGTTACAGATTTTGATGATGATGTATACGCTCCCCATGGTGATGGTAGTGATGAGATAGACATGTCATCATTTGTTGACCTCATGCAGTAGGGAGAGCCTGGAGAGAGTCAAGAGCAGCAGGTAAATTTTTAATTTTAATATAAATATAAAGTACACATAAATATTTACTTTCTACATACATGTGTAACTATATTAACTATATTAATTTGTACTTTTGAAATAACAGAGGATGGATGATATTGTTCCTCCTAGGAGGCAGTATAGTCTTTTTTTGAGACCTCCAGATGTTGGCATCCCTTATACGGTATGCACTTTGAATTACGCTGTAAAAATGTACATTCAAATTTGAATTTAATAACATGTTCTCATATGTTCTTTTTATTTTATTTTGTAGGGATTGTTTGCATCTACACAAATTGATGTTAGTACAAGTCCTACTCCAGTTATTACTGAGGCATAGCCTCAAATACATGCGGTATGAACTTTTGATTGAAGACAAATAATTTGTATTATTTTTATGTGTGTACATTATTATTAACTTATAATTTGAAAAATTTTGACTCACATGTATCTATAGTTTATGTGTTTTGATTTTACAAATAGGATCCAGATCATACTCATCCATACAGGCCTCAGTATAGTCTATTTTTGACTCCATCTTATGATTATCATGCTAGCATACCTGTAGACACATCTGTGACATTGGCTACCACTCGAGTATGATATATATTTTATTATACATGTTAAATTTATAGTGTATAAAAAATGTAGTGTACAAATTATGTACTTTGTAATTATTCATGTATATTTAATTTTGACTAAATGTTTATTTATCCATAATTTTAGGACTACGTCACCACAAGTGTTGCTAAGAGAACAAGACTTAGCTAGATGGAGGTACCTACATCATCATTTGAAGTCAGTATTGTAATTTATGTACATAATGTATAGTTCATTATTCTCTAAAATCAAATTTAAAAAATGTGTGTATTGTAAATTATAGGACCTCACCACTACTGCATTTGGTAGTTTTAACAGTGCACCTCCTCCTGTTACTGAGGGACACCCATCTTGTGTGGTATTTATTTTATTATGTAATGAATATTTAATTTATTTGCAAGCTAGATTTTGAGACCCATTTCAATTAAGCATGTACATGATGAGACATGCCTCATGTTACACAGGGTGATCCATCTACCTCATAGGGTGTCTGACATGATGAGATGGCTCATATTACACATGATGATCCATCTGAGTCCTCTTTATGTGGAGTAAAGAGGAAATTTGATCAAATGGATTAGGTCTTGTTGGCACCTATAGATTGTGTTTTTATGATGTATACACTTTGTGTTAGGATAGTTAAAACTGTATGTTAGACCATGTATTTTTTCACTTCATAGATCATGCTATGATGTATGTTAGACCATGTACTATTTTTTTATGACTTCTTATCATGCTTGTGTATGTAGTATATATTATTATGTTTTGCCATGTTTTAAGTATATTCAAACCATTTTCTTTATTCTAAAATATTTTATTCATGAACATATGACACATTTTGTAAGTATATATGGAAGATGAACAATAATTTTAACTATCTATAAAGCATTATTGGATAAATATCACATCAAATTTATGCATTGAGATTCATACAAATAAAATTGACCTACTAGATTAAAAAATGTATTGATAACGTACCTAACAATGTATCATAAGTGATCTTAATGTGTTGTTTGGTAATGTAAGACTCATTATCACCTAATAAGACCTATTATGTGGTAGTAAACATATGAATACCTATCATAACGTATAATAGACATAATGACCTATTAGGACTCATATGTCCCCTTAAGAGACACATGTATGGATAACGTACCTAACAGTGTATCATAAGTGATCTTAATGTGTTGTTTGGTAATGTAAGACTCATTATCACCTAATAAGACATATTATGTGGTAGTAAACATATGAATACCTATCATAACCTATAACAGACATAATGACCTATTAGGACTCCCATGTCCCCTTAAGACACACATGTATGGATAACGTACCTAACAATATATCATAAGTGATATTAATGTGTTGTTTAGTAATGTAAGAGTCATTATTACCTAATAAGACCTATTATTTGGTAGTAAACATATGAATACCTATCATAACCTATAACAGACATAATGACCTATTAGGACTCCTATGTCCCCTTAAGACACACATGTATGGATAACGTACCTAACAATGTATCATAAGTGATCTTAATGTGTTGTTTGGTAATGTAAGACTCATTATCACCTAATACTACCTATTATGTGCTAGTAAACATATTAAGACTTATTAAAATGTATAGAAATTATTATGACCTATTAGGACTCCCATGTCCCCTTAAGACACACATGTATGGATAACGTACCTAACAATGTATCATAAGTGATCTTAATGTGTTGTTTGGTAATGTAAGATATAATCAATACAATGAATACAATGAGTAATGATCTAACATATAATCAATACAATGAGTAATGATCTTTAAATTATCATGTGCAAGTGACTTGTTTTTAATATTACAATCAATAGTAATTTGAAACTTCAAACAAACATTAATTTAAACATGCTTGAATGTAAAAGTAATGGAACAAAATAGGAGGTCATTACTTAAATTGACAATTAATTTATAATTTATCAAGTGCATACCTTTAACTTTCAAATAGAAGTAAACTCTCATTTTTTAATTAGTTTGTACAACATATCTCACAATATATGTAAGACAATGTCAATGATATATTTATAGTTCAATGAACTCAAAACATAAAATTGGTTCAACACATCTCTTCAAATGAGGTCCTGTAAAATAAAAATGTAAAACAAAAACACACATGTTAATAAACACATAAATTAATATTCAAGGTATCTGAACTATGTAAATATACATGTGTAATTTGTATGTAATTACTATGTGAAATTGCACAAGATGTTGATGTTTGATCCACTTTAACATTTAAATTTGAATAAATTGTAATTGAGACCTAAATAACAGGTATATAAGCTCTCTAAATTGGTATTGACAGCACAAACATACATGTAATTAAATTATATAAGTACATATATATAAAAATAATACAATAATGAAAAAATTTACATGTGTTTAATTTAAATGTAGTCATCCCATTGTACCATCTGCATCCTCTCTCTTTTGCAATGCATCTATGATTGTCTCATGCTTGTCCATTGAAATTGTCCATAATACCTTATTGGCGGGTCTCCCTTTGTATCTTTCTAATTTGATATTTTTTGCCACAACCAAATGAGAATAGTGTAAAATCTTCTTTTCAATTTGGTAGTCTTCAAATGCTAGCAAACCATTTATTCTTGTAGGTATCTACGTAGCCAGTGCCAGCTACAACGACAGACCTGATTGGATACTCAAAACCATCATCGTCTACTTGATGAGATGTCAATTTTTTCTTAGGTTCCACACATCTAGCTAGCCAATACTCAGTTTGTTCATCATTATCACTAGGTGAAATAACAACATAAACATGTCCTACAAGATAAGATAAAGTATAGAAACACTTTAATCACATGATTGTACCTATGCAAATTATATAAATTAAAGCATGAGATCACAAATAAATCTAATTAAATTGTGCATACCAGGTTCTATGAGGTCTAAAATACAATCATAGTCTTCTGATGCAAAAGTAAGATTATGGCCTTCATTTACTATATCATCTTCAAAATGTGTGTCAGTAAGTGCTAATGATCTTTGTTTCCAATCATCAACCCATTCTGTATTTTCACATTCTCCCATTCACCTGCAAGACAAAATTGACAAAAAAAAGCAAGCTCCCTAGTCCATATAGTCCAAGTGTTAGAATTTGAACTCCTAAATGAATGCCATTTAGCTAACCCACTAATTGTATCACAATCATATCTTGAAGGGATATTATTTTCTTCAACTAGGTAGAAGAAACGTTTGATTGTAGAGTTCTGACTTGATCCTGTGTATAAATATTTGTTACACCATTCAACAATCTCATGTGCATTTTTGAATTTAGCTTTTTCCTCAAATTTTAATTGCTCCCTACTAAGTGCTCTCTTCATGCATGCACCAACACCATCATGTTCTCTTTTACCATGTCTAGCCTCAAAAAAACTCCACACATGTTGGATGTTAGTTTTCCTATGTGTCCTACTCAACCAATAGAACATTCTAGCATTCTTGAATTGTCCTGTACAATTATCTGACCATATCCAATGTTGTGTCATTTGAATTTGTCTCTCTTTTAAATTATCATAAAAGACCTTGAAACAATATTGGACAAACTTAGATGAATGGAGTTTATTATCACTTAAATAAAAATGGTACTCTCTCAATATTTTTCGATCCTCCTCTTTACTATCAGGTGCATGCCTATAAACTATATGAACATAAATTGTTACTTGCAATAAATTGTAATATTGTGGTTGTACCTCTTCTTGTGGTGCAAGTGTGTAGTTCTCTGCAAATTCAATAATTGAAAGTATAGTACCAATTGGAAATGTATTCTTATATATGCAAAATTGTCCAGCAAGCCATCTAGAATATTGAGAGTGTTTAACATATTTTGGTATGATCACACTCTTAAACTCATCCATAAATGCATGACAACTAACTTTATTTGTAACTAGATCACACCTTCTTCCAATCTTCCCATCCTTCAATGGATATTCAATAGTTTTGAATCTTTTTACCTCAACTAATTGTTGTCCAAAAGTAGTCAAAGCATTTTCATGGAAACATTCATCTAACAAAGAAAGATTACCACACATATCACATGTACTAGAAAGACATGCATTGAAAAGAAAGTATTGATCATTAGGTGGCTTACAAAACAAACCTGATATGAAATATTTTATAGTTTGAGGTGGTATTTTTATACCAAATTCTTGCAACATTTCTTTACTATGCATGGTACCACGTATAGATCAAAATACATCATAATGGTAATGAAATTGAATATGAGTTTTACAATAACATGTGATTCTTTCCTTGTTAATCCTTACATTCCATGGTTTACACTTTTCAAAAGATCTTTTACTAATGGTAATATTTAATACCTTACCATCTACAAATTTTTTAAACAATTCAGTTTGAGTCATGTCCAAAAGGTGTTTAGGATGTAGATCACATATTTTTGACCCAATTCTCAATTTAAGAACATCTCTTGAATTAGGTGATACTCTTGTATTATCATGCCAAAAATTTTCAATCAAACTTTTGACTTCACTAGTAAGTTTCATATCACATCTCGGGAGTCTACCACTAGAAGTCCATAAAATATTTGTTGGATCACATTTAAAGTTAACCCTTCTCTTTATAGCTCTTTCTAAATTCTTACAACTCACATTAAGATATCCACTTATGTTGCTAATCAATCTTTTGTCAAATGTTGATTTATTAACTAAAGCTGTTGTTATTACTCGTCGTGCTGCATTCTTATCTTTAGACTGACTTCTCTTTTTGATAACATCAAAGGCACTAGCAATAGTGGATACAACTTGTTTTAAAGACTCATTTTTATTCTTCGATTTTGCATACATTCCCAATCTTCTCATTACTTTTCGCAGTTTAGACATTTTAATTAGTTGCAACATTAGCTGACATTGAAACCAACATTTTTTATTATCAAAAAAATGCATATACAATCTATTAGCATGTGTCCTAATTTGTCTCCATTAAACCAATCCCTCAAGATTATCTAACACACCATTAGGAATATGAAAATTATGTTTAGACACTTTACTATCATCCTACCATGTTTTTTCAGTAGTTGGTGTTTCTATGTCTACATTCATGCAATTTTTATTTTCAGACACTTTACTATTTTCACTGTTATTTGGGATTTGACTATCATTTTCAAATTTTCTTGGTATTTCTTTCAGGGCAGGCATTTCAATTGGAGTGTTTTGTGCATGATCATTTGACAATTGCTTCTTATGAAGAAAATCTAAATCGTATAAATCACAACTTGCTTCTAAAAAATTACCAATTTCATCATGAGAGAAAATTTGAGGGTTTGGAGACACACCTGTGTTGAATGCATGATTAGAATGTGCACCTAAATTTTCTTGTATTGGGTTCTCTTCTTTGATCTCTTCATCCATCATGGTATCCTCAATGTCTTTCTCCTTTGAAATATTGTTCAAGTCTCTAATTCTTTGTCTTCTCTCTTGTTGATGTCATGCTTCTTTCTCTTTATTTGTTGCAATCTCCTCATCTATCAGAACTTTTGCTTTCTTCTTTCTTCGTTGTTTTGATCCCATGTTTGCACCAATTTTGAATTTGAATCAGTAGCTTGCAAATTGTATAAGAGGACAAGAAAACACAATAAGCATGATAGAATTCATTATTGTAGATCAAAACTGTTATTCAATCATTTCAATCATTGAAACTTAGTCTGTGGGGCAGCTTTTGGGGCCCAGCAGGTACATTAGAAATGGGTACCCAATTGCTTACAAATTGGGCACCCGATTCTTTAAAAAGCGGGTACCCATTTATAAATTGGGTACCCATTGATAAATCGGGTACCCGATTTTAAAAAGAATCGAGTGCCCGATTTGTAAGCAATCAGGTACAACAGTTGAAAGCAATTAGGCACCCAATTTTTGAATTACAAATCGGGTGCCCGATTCTTGAGACATGAGCAGGAATTTGGTATGGCTCCTGAATTTTGCATGGGGTTTTTCCTTGGGGAAAGGCATGGCATAGGCTTGGTCCCACCAAGCCATGCCTTTATGATCTTTTTTTTTCTAAGGCATTTAATCGACAATTTCTGGTATTGTTGTAATTTTTTTATAGTCGTTCCCATTGAATTTTTTGATGAGACAAAAACACATTATAGGTCTTACTGTTTTGATTTCAAAAATGTAAATTTTATAGTGTTATTAGTTTATTTTCTATTTTTTCATTATTTATTAATCAAAACTATCTCCTAAACGTTGAAAAGTGACATTCATTAAAACTTTAATAACTTTTTTATTTTATAATTTTTCTTAAATTAATTTATATGTCATCAATCTACATACAATTCTTTTGATGTTAAAAAAAAAAATGAAAAAAGTGAGATTTTGATCAAATTATGTGGTCTGTACATGAGAGGTTTTAAAATTTACCTTTATAGCCAATTATTCAATAAAAAATTAAGGAAAAATAGTGTAATCAATCTTAGGTGTATTAGATAACTCTCTTTAAAAGGATTTGCAAAAATTCATTTATTTGTGTCAAATTATGGTGTCCGTACATGAGCGTGGTATGGTCCTGAAACAGGCATTTTGAAAAAGTGGTTTTTAAAGATCCATACCAAAAAAATAATCTATCATATGGGTGCACAAATAAATTACATATTCAAAAACTAGATTCCGAACACTAAAAATTTTATTCCTAGAGTTTTTTTATATTCAATCTCTAAATACCTCAAATTTTGACATCAATTGACAAAAAATTTCAAAAACAGGAAAAACACTTCCACTTTTTGGCCAAAAGTGAGACCCAACTTCTTGCACTAACCCATATCCAAAACATATATTACATTGGCTATTGGACCAAGATTTTTGAATAATCATGTGATAACTAATGGGAAACTACCATAAGTGTTGGACCAAATTTGTATAAATATCTGGCAATGCAGTTGACCTGTGTTACATGCACAATTCACCAAATGATGATTGATACATGAGACAGGATCGCCAAATGGTGAAGATTCACCACTAAAGTAAACTCTTCTCATCTATCATCATAGACCTTTCTTTATCTCAATTTAATCCAATCACACTCATTTCTACATATCTTCTATCTCAATTTGATTTCAATCCCAAGGGGGTGGGAATATTCAATCATTGTTATAGATTTCTATTTTTTCTATGGCTATATCTCAAGAGCATATGTTTTCCCTTTCCATTTTCTCTTGATTCATCTAGTTTCTTTGTCTACTTGGCTTGACATATTGGTACTTATCTCGAGTATTAATTGTGTTTATCAATCTCTTGATGTTTAGTTTTGTTGCTAACTGATTGTGCATTTAGGATTTTCTATCTCTCAACACTTCATCCTTTAGATTTAGATCTTAGTATCTACTACTTTTTTTCTATCTTAATTCTTCGACATAATGTGTTCCCAAGTCAATCACACATTAGTCCAAGAGGGTCAAGTTTAATCACCCAAGAATTCTCATTTAGACTATGAAGCCCCTTTCTAGCATTTTTTCCTAATTTCTCTTTTTCTTATTTTTCATTAACTCATCAATTTATTATTTATTCAATTATACCCTGTGGTTTGACCACCTTATCCTAAGTTCCTATTTAATTAAAATAAATTTCTCCCTTTATATTTAAATAATATTCCCCAAGTCCCACTTATCCTTAGTGTGCACACATAAATCATTATCCCTATATTAAAAATGAAAGGGAAAGACTTTTTTTCTCACATGAGGGGCATACTTATCTATGTGAGAGGAATATTTATTCTCCTCCCCACATATTTTTCCTCTGAAAATCCCATCATTGATCTTGATTAGGTGAGATGCTTGCACACATGGATCACTCAAGATACATCCTTCATCCTTGATTAAGTCTGTGTTGCCACCTAATTTCAACCATATATTTATCTTTTAAAAAGATGGTTCTATCCTCATTCTCAACCTTATATTTTGTACTAACATTATGCTACAAAATTTCTACATGCTTTTGGAGCTTTGAAGACTTGGAGGATTCTTGCATTCTAGCATTTTAGCTTAGCTCTCATTCTACCTACATTTTAGTTTAGCTCTCATTCTTGCATAGATAGAGAGCTATAAGCCTCCTCTCAAGTCTCCCCCCTCATGGGATTTTTTGAGAATAATGGTTTATAGAAGTGTGCCTAATTTTTGCTATACAATATCTAGGTTTTCATCTTGTTCTATTATTTTTTAATGAAGTTATCTTAGGATTAGCCCAATCTTATATTTACATTCATGTTCTAATAGTCAAGGTAACAAAATGTGGCTTGTGATGAAGCTCAATACCATGTTATTTGTAATGGCACATTGTTCTATGTCTTAATATGTTTCATTGACCCTATTGTATGTTTGCATCACACAATGATATTATTTTGAGGGCTTTTTTTATGACTTGGGTCAAAACCTATCTATTTGTAATATTTTTCCTTTGTCACTAAGATTAATGTTTGAATAAGCTAAGTTGTGGCTAGTGATCATGTATATATCTAGGGTAGTGGTTCTTGTATAAGATAGTAATAGAAGTGGAAAGAATGTTGCATGATTAGGAGGTAGAATAGATCTAAGAAGCAACTAGGATAAATTTGGTATATCTGAAGTTTCATTATTTTGAGTAATGATCAATTGTGAACTTGTAGAAGTTGTACATTAACAATAGAAATATAAGCTCTCTCTCTCTCTCTCTCTCTCTCTCTCTCTATATATATATATATATATATATATATATATATATATATATATATATTGTTAACCTCATAATGGTTTTTGACAATTGAGTGCCAACACACTTAATTACATTCTACATTTGAGCTAAGTACATCATGTATGCTGAGCCACAACATGAGCCGAGTCAAAAAA
Source organism: Cupressus sempervirens (assembly GCA_028749045.1). NCBI lineage: Eukaryota > Viridiplantae > Streptophyta > Pinopsida > Cupressales > Cupressaceae > Cupressus > Cupressus sempervirens. The sequence goes on from CM053784.1 coordinate 322,638,392, forward strand.
GACATCAAGTGCTAAGTAATCTTCAGGTGTCGAGCAGCCTTTAGGTGCCAAGTGAAGATTAGGTGCTGAGTGAGTACAGGTGCCCAGCATGATCCAAGTATCGAGCATCATCAGGTGCCAAGTCTTAAAGGGTGCCAAGTCTTAAAGGATGTCGAGCATCAGGAAGCGAGTAACTCAGATTCAGCATATGAGATTGAAACTTCACAAACTCAGATGTAAACCATTTTCATAGCCGACATAAGACAAATCTCGAAGGATCTAAGTGATAAGATCAAATCATTTATATTTCCTATGCAATCTACATGCAGCCACTAAGAAAAATGGAGAAGGGATGCAACCAATAATAGATGTGCAAGGAATAAGAAAAAATCAGAGATTAAATATGGATCGTAGATCCATACCTAACCCTAAGGCTTTGAGTATCTTTATAGGGAAGATGAAATCAGAGTGAAAAAAAAGAGAGCATGAAAAAGTGTATAAGGAAGTCTAATATCAGAGAGAAGAGAATCAGATCAAAAAAAGATCAAGATCACAGAAGAGCAGATCAAGTGCCTATATTCAACAATCAAAGGATTGTAAGCCATCAGGTTTATCATACCTAATACTCTTTAGCCATTATATTAGAAAGTAAACCCTATGATGATAGGTTAGCTTAGCAACTATTTTGTAAATCCTTTCAATAGGTGATTAAATCCTTTAATAGGGTAACACTTCATGTAAAGTGTTTGAAATCCTTTAACTAGGTCACTATTGATACAGTGTAAAGCCTTTGACAGGGCAGGCCTTTAACAGGGTAGACCATCAAAAGTGGTTAAAAATTAATACTACAGTGATTTTGTGGGTATTATCCCCACCCCAGTTTTACCTTCTTATTTCTAGAGGGTTTCTGGCTTACCAAATCTTAAGTGTTATGTGGTGATGCATAATTGTTTCTTATGATTTCTTAAAGTTTATATGCATGCATGCTCATTTCAAAATTATGTTATTAAGGATTTGAAATAGTTAAAAAGGCTAGTTCTTTTGATTCACCCCCCCTCCCCCCCCCCCCTCTCAGAAGCATTCTTTCCAATAAGATAATCCAACAATTGGTATTAGAGCCCAATTTCTCTCAAAGAGAAGCCTAATAGTTTGGAGGAAAAGACCTAAGGATGGAAGTTTTCAAACTTGGAAAGATCATTAAAAATTGGGTGATAGATGTGCATCTCGCTCTACAAAAGGTAGAGGAAGCTAGAGTGGAATTAAGAAAATCTTTTAAAAGAATAAAAGAGATAGCCATAGCTGAAAATGACATACACTACAAGGAGATTGATACCACACAAGTGTTTGCCAATGGAGACACTAAAGAATTTGATGCAGCAATGGCAGAACTAATGGAGAAAAGCAAAGATCAAGCAAATGAGATAAGATCTCTCAAGATGGAACATGAATCATAGGCCATAATGTTATGTGAAATCACTGAACAAAAGAAAAGAGCAGTTGAGGACAAAGTCATGATGGAAGATGACAAAAGAAATCTGGCAAACAGACTGGAAGAAAAGAGTACTGAATTAACAAGGATCTCAAACATGTAGATGGATACACTTGCTCAAATGATGAACCTTCATCATGAACTTAATATGAAAGATATTGAGATCTCTACTCTGAGGATGTAGAATGAACAATTACAAAATGAACTAAACAAAGAAAAGGAGATAGCAAAAAATCTCAACAAGTCAAGCGAAGCCATAAAGTACTTTGAACAGTTACTGAAATTCCCAAGATCAACCCATGATACATCAGGACTTGGATACAACAGGACTGAAGTTGGAGAATCATCAAAGAGTATTGAGCAAAGAAGTGACAAAGGTAGGGAGTCTAAACCCACTTATCATTTCTATAATAAAAAGGGACATACTTCTAATATTTGCAAGAGTAGAAGAATCAATTAGCCAAATAAAAGCAAGAGTTACTATCACAAGTGCAAAATGCAAGGACATATGACACGAGACTATAGATTCAAAATCCCAAGAACACAAAGATTTGATGGACATTGTCTTAACTACAAGAAATATGGACATAGGGCATTTGAATGCAGATCAAAGCCCATGTGGACATCATATCAACCAAAAAAAGGGAATGAAAGTCACTACTATTGGGATTACAATACCAGGTACAATTGTCACTGTTGCCAGGAATATGGACATACACCCCAAAATTGCATAAGAACACATTTCAAGGGAAACTATAAAAGATGGTTGAGTCAAACTACATGTTTCAGTTGCTTGAAAATTGGTCATACCAGCAAAAACTGTCCAACAAGGTCCAAAGCACCAAATACTAATGCCAACAAAGGAAAAGAAAATATCGATGTCATAAGAGGACAAATGACCAAGACTTGGAAGAAGAGAGATGAGTGCAGTACATCAAGAAAAGGGATCACTTCACCTAACGGGTCAAGTGATTGCACTTCATCAAACTAAACATAAGGGAGATGTATGGGACTAATATACAAAGTTATATCATACATCAGTCCCAAGACAAAGAAGCACTGAAAAGAAGAAATAAGCATAAGATAAGATGCTAAGACTAAACTCAAACAATGATGCCGAGTCATCTTTGGATGCTGAGTGAAACTGATTTGGATGCCGAGTTATTAGAAAAGTTAGTAGATGTCGAGTAAGCATAGCTACTAAGTGGATGCCGAGTTGAAGAACATTTGGAAGCTGAGTGAAAAGTGTAGAAACTAAAATTCATTAAATGCAAAAGTTTCTTCTATCATTTAAAAGTAAAATTCAATTCATTTCTGAGTCATTCAAATGAAGAACGATTATTTTGAGCACGTCTGAGTGATTTTCAAGCTTTCAACTAGTGATTTGCAGCAAATCAACATCCACCCAAGCGATCAAAGTATCTATCCAGGTATTTTCCACAAGTGCCAAGTTTTACAGTTTGAAAAGTTTTTAAAATTGTTAAAACCCTAGTTCAGATACAAATGGCAACAAGCTCAAAAATGACCCAAGGGAAAATGAGTCATGAAATTCAACTTTTCAGCAACGAAGTTAAGCAACTTGAGTTTAGACCAATACCAGAATTTGCGTACAAAAATGATCTTGCTAGTGCCCTATCCGTCATTCCTAAAAAAGTCGTTATGGTTCAAGATGTGCGAAAATGCTACAACTATAAAATAGGAGCAATAGGAGATTTGGAAATCTTCAATGCCTATGACAAACTCTGCGAAAATGGTATTTTGAAAGATGAGTTTTCTATCATAGAAAAGAAGGGTTTAACCAAAGCCCTAGTTTTTTGAATCGTATTCAAAAATGAGTGGATACACATTATACTCAGTGGAATCCATGATGGATCATTCTAGTTAGAATAAAGGAAAGTTAAGATTACTAAGAAAATGGTTCATAGGGTTACTAGTTTTCCAACCCTAGATCGGCCAAAAACACTGAGGAGTGAAAAGAAGGAAACAATTGAGAAAAATACAGGTGCAAAATGGAACAACAGAGGAATGACCATAGATACTATTATTGATCCTCTTTTAAATGTTGTTGTAAGGATCATATCACATAAGTTCTACCAATCCAACAGGTTAAACAGTGTACCCTACATAGCAGTTGATGTGGCATACAAACTTGTAAAGAAAGACCACACTTATGATCTTGCAGAACTCCTGTTGCAATAGATTAATGAAAATCTTGGAGCTATTAGAAAATCCAAGGGAGCACAGTGAAAATTTGGTTCAGTGTTGGTCTGCATGCTCTTCTATGTAATGAAGGAATTTCCTTCATTTGGCAAAGTCAACTGGAGTCAAAATAAAACAATTGTTGATCAAATTAATTATTTCATTGCACAAATGGGAGATAGCTTTGATGATCAAATGTCTATCTATTTTGAGGATTTCAAAAATGTAATGAAGAACAAAATGAGAACACCAGTCTCACTGGTAGAGAAGCATATAAATGACATATGTTTTCTTGTTGATATTGATTACACCTACATACAAGCAATTCTTCCTAGAACAAGATGGTTGAGACCATTAGGATATGAGATTGATGTTGACCAAGCTTCTACAGCCATCACATCTTTACTTGAAGAAGAAATGGATAAATCTGCCAAGGCATTTGGGACATATGACACTGTAAGATCAAGAGTTGTAACAGAACTCAAGACAGCGTCAGCAATAAAGAAAAAGGATAAGTTGGTAAAATAGATAAAGAAGAAATTTGGTGTTGAAGAATCAAGTGCAGCAGGTGAAGAAGAAGATATTAGTGAAGGAGAAGAAGAAGGTGAGCCAGAACAAGAGCCACCTGAACTGACTTAAAAAAAAGGTGAAGAGAAAGATGAGAGTGCCAAGGAAACAAAAACCAAGGAAGCACCTATCAGAGACAAAGTCATTAAAAGGAAACCAAAGACCTCTCCTACCTCTCAGCACTAACCAAAGAAAGCTATCATGCAAACACCAAAGAAGCCAACAACCAGAGCTACAACAAGGGCCTCTACCCAGAAGGCTAAAGAGGAAGACACAAAGAAATAAAAAACAAAGGCACAAGAAGAGCCAAAGAAAAGGAAAATATATGTGGCCCAACCCGATACTGATGAAGAAGATCAGATTGAAGAGGTAAGTCCTCCCAAATCTTCAATTGATATATTATGTAAGAAGATTAAGAATGGAGACCTAAATGAAATTAAAAGGCTTGATTTCAATAAGTTTAGTAAAGAGGAAAAAAATAGCATAGAAGAATCAGTCTATGCATTTATGGCACAGTTCAAGTATACACCTCTTGAACTAGATGGACAATTGCCAAAGGAATTGTCTAAAATTGTAGACGATAGATGGCATTTCTGCCTAATGATGGAGAAAGAAATGAGGGAATCAACCCTAGCAAACTTACTGCCTAATTTGACAAAAGAACAAATAACTCAAGTAGTCAAAAGGCATAATAAAAGTTTTACACCCAAATATAGGGCATTCTCAATCCTGCAAAACAAAATTGAAGAAGTTCTTGAAGAAATATACAAAGAAGAAGTTGTTGCCAAACCGAAAGAAAGAAGGAAGAGGAGAGAAGAGAAAACTGAAGAAGAGAAAAAGGTTGAAGAAGAGGAAAATAAGAAAGAAAGAGAGGAGGAAAGGAAAGATGAAGAAAAAGGAACTGATGAACAGCAAAGCATGCAAGACACACATCCTTCACCTCCTAGCTTGCCTCACTCACCTACCACACTTGTAGAAATCATAAAGATTAAGGATATTGTTGACACCACTTGTCAAAATATCAATCCACTAACTACAACGGATCTTACCAAGATCCTTGACCAAATGAATCTACAAGCACAATTATGTACAAATCCCATATTGGTCAGTGTGGATAGTCTTCAAAAGTTAGTAGATAAACTTAAAGAGGTCAAGGTGCCATCACAACAACCACCTCAAATCACTCAAACTACTGGACTTACATTTCTACCACCTCTGTCACCACCAAGATTAGGCACTCAAACTCATCAGGAGCCAAGTGCAACAACAAAGGTTATCACAGGGACAACAGCTCAGATAGTGAGTACACCCCCAGCAGCAGTAACACAACAAGAAGAAGACAAGCAAGAAGAAGAGGAGAAGGAAGAAACCCAAAATAAAGAGGAGACTGCAATACAAACTTTGATAGAATTACCAAAAATAGCAACTCCCACCAAATCTAGTCATAAGCAGAGTATTGAAAAGATAATTTTATATGCCAGTACACCAAGCTCAAGTTCTACAAGGGTGGCCAGGACCATACATTATAGTATTCCTGAGCTTGATGAAGAAATCAAAATACCCTACTATGATTCAAGCACTCTCAATGAGGAGAAGATGAATGAAATACAAAGTGCATTGAATAAGAAGAGGAGACAAGAGGCAATGAGAAGAGACTATAAATACAAGTAGGCAATGAATGAAATAAAAGATATATTCATGGATGCTTTTAGCCTTCAACCTCCAGATGCCAACAGGCCAATACTTAAGCAATTATCTGATATAGTTGATCAAGTAAATGATGAAGACCATGATACTAATGCAAAACTATTGGAATGGTCAGAAAAGAAGTTTAGGGGCAAAGTCAACCAAAAAATAGCTAATAACATAATTTTGGGATAGGTTGACCTAGCCAAGAAATTAGAAAATGTAAAAAGTGTATTAGGAAACATATTTTCCCTTTTTAGTAAATTGTGTGATTTTTCCAGGTTCACACACGAAATAAATCAAAAAAATTTGAATCTTGAGAGTAAATTAAAACTATCCAGCATGAAACTACCCTCAGATCCTACACAAAGTGAAAAGCAATTTGCTCATACATTACACACTCAAAGGGAATTAGCTGCATTATCAGCAGAAGAGGCCACTATCAAAGAAAAGCTGATGCAAATACAAGCCTCCATAACTCCTCACTTAGAAGTATTGCACAAGGAGCAATTGTATGCAGAAACAGTCCTAAAGAAGGATCCCAATATTTCCACACATGAAGGACTTTTTGACCTCACAGCAAAGCTTGCAATCTAACAAAAGTCATTGGATATTACCTTAAATAACTAGGATGCAGCTCTCCAAATACTCCTTGAGGTAAACAAAACATTTTTGGCCAAACATGGCATTACTATTTAGGACCCTTTGACATAAGTGTCAAAAAGGGGGAGAAAAGATATAAAGGGGGAAATATAGATATTATACACAGGGGGAGATAATGAGTCAATGGAGGAGCATAATACATAGCACAAGATAGCACAGATACTGGCACAATCAACTCAGGGGGAGTTACACAAATTTTGAGGTATATATACATTTTGCAATTTTGAGTAAGGTTTTTCAACCTCTATATATACCGAGTAAGTTTGGTGCATGTACTCATAAGGTCAGTTAAGTGTTTTTGTCACTCATGTCAAAGGGGGAGATTGTTAACCTCATAATGGTTTTTGACAATTGAATGCCAACACACTTAATTACATTCTACATTTGAGCTGAGTACATCATGTATGCTGAGCCAAAACATGAGCTGAGTCAGAAAAGACATCAGGTGCCGAGTAATCTTGAGGTGCCAAGCAGTCTTCAGGTGCTAAGTGAAGATCAGGTGCCGAGTGAGTATAGGTGTTGAGCATGATCCAAGTACTGAGCATCATTTAGGTGTTGAGTCTTAAAGGGTGTCGAGTCTTAAAGGGTGCCGAGTCTTAAAGGATGTCAAGCATCAAGAAGTAGTAAGTGTTGAGTAACTTAGATTCAACATATGAGTTTGAAACTTCACAAACTCATATGTAAACCATTTTCATAGCCAACATAAGACAAATCTCGAAGGATCTAAGTGATAAGATCAAATCATTTATATTTCCTATGCAATCTACATGCAGCCAATAAGAAAAATGGAGAAGGCATGCAACCAATAATAGATGTGCAAGGAATAAGCAAAAAATAGAGATTAAATATGGATCATAGATCCATACCTAACCCTAAGTCTTCGAGTATATTTATAAGGAAGATGAAATCAGATTGAAAAAAAAAAGAGCATGAAAAAGTGTATAAGGAAGTCTAATATCAGAGAGAAGAGAATTAGATCAAAAAAGGATCAAGATCATAGAAGAGAAGATCAAGTGCCTGTATTCAGCAATCGAAGGATTATAAGCCATCAGGTTTATCATACCTAATACTCTTTAGCCATTGTATTAGAAAGTAAACCCTATGATGATAGGTTAGCTTAGCAACTATTTTGTAAATCCTTTCAATAGGTGATTAAATCCTTTAACATGGTAACACTTCATGTAAAGTGTTTGAAATCCTTTAACCAAGTCACTATTGATACAGTGTAAAGCCTTTGACAGGGCAAGCCTTTAATAGGGCAAACCATCAAAAGTGTTTAAAAATTATTACTGCAATGATTTTGTGGGTATCATCCCCACCCCAGTTTTACCTTCTTATTTTTGGAGGGTTTCTGGGTTACCAAATCATAAATTTTATGTGGTGATGCATATTTGTTTCTTATGATTGCTTAAAGTTTATATGCATGCATGCTCATTTCAAAATTATGTTATTAAGGATTTGAAATAGTTAAAAAGGCTAGTTCTTCTGATTCACACCCCCCCCCCCCCATCCCTCTCTCAGAAGCATTCTTTCCAATAAGATAATCCAACATATATATATATATATATATACACACACACACACATACATATGTATATACATACATATATATATATACATATGTATATATATGTATATATATACATATGTATACATACATACACACACACACACACACACACACACACACACACACACACACACACACACACACACACACACATATATATATATATGTGGGTAAGTTCACCATGTTGTGGTGCTAGAAACATGACACACAAAATAAATTTTTTAAATCCTAAAAGCATGCATGCACTTTGGGTTGCACTCCATAGCCTTAGGCTTGTGGAGCCTAAGCTAGAGTGTGTAGACACTTTTTAAAATCCCAAGTTTTAATATATTGGTTGCAAACCCACAACCCATTTCATTTTTTTTTGTTGCTACATTCTTTCTCCTCAACAACATGCACATGAGTTGTAAAACTTGAAGAATTTGTCACCTGCCTCCTCAAAATGCCTCCTCATCACTAGAGATCAAAATTGAGATCACGTAGTATGTTTTCTACTCTTGTTTTTTATTTGTTTTATATGTTTTTGCATTGTTTTATAAGTTTTTACATTGTTTTGTAGGGTTTTTTTAGTTTTTCTTTAAATTTATCCATTTATTTAGAATGCAATTGGTTTCATACAAAAAAATGTGAATAACCAACCACCAAATTCCCATCTTGATCAACAAAATCAAATAAAAATCCTCCACAAGATCCAAGTCAAAACCCTCTACAAGATGGAAATTGAAACCCTCAACAAGAAGAGTGAGAAATTTCACAACCTCCACCAATTGAAAGACCTCCTCCTAGCACCCAACAAAACACAATGAATAAAATAGAAAGAGGGGAAATTGAATTAGAAGCAATCATCGGTAGATTGAAAACTTGTATAAAAACCAATTTTGTGAGAGCACAATTGGTATCCTCCCTTTAGTCCATTGTGACCCATGTAGCTTATGTTACTGGTCAGTTGGATATTTGGCATGTTAAGAGAGAAGAGAAAAGAAGATATTATGCAAACAAATTATCCTATAAAGATGTAAGAAAAAAGAAAATAGAAAAAGGTAGCATCTATGCATTGTTTAAAAATCCTGGAGAACAAGACACTATTAAACATACAACTAAAAGTTTCCCCATCCATTGGTGCATACATGATGATAATAGAAATGACTTTTCAGATAGATGGTGGATGATCTTTGATGTCCCTCCTTGCAATAATCACAAGGTTCCAATGTATTTCTTAAAGAAATTGTATTATGAATTTGTCCTTGGAGAGATCCCCAATTATTTTGATATGTCAAAATATCAAGGTAGAGGTGGGGAGTCATCATTTGAGAGGCCAGGGGCATGTCATGACCCTAATGTAGTTAGGGTACCTATTGTCAAGCCATAGGGCAAGCATGTGATTATTCGTTTAATTGTGAAGGAACATGTATAGACCAGTACTCTAGGGACTATCAATGCTTTGACATAGACCATCATTCATTGTACCAGTCCATTAGTTGAGGAGGATTCTTCTTTGCATTATAGTCACATGTGCACATCATGTGTATCCTTATGCACATTTGGCAGTCATGTTGGAGACAATATGGATAATGGGTTGGTCACTAATGAGTTCTTGAGTGACACATTTGGCATTGACACATAGGTAAATTGCAATTGTAATAAACTAATTTGATCATATTTTATATGTATAGAGAATGACTAATTGATTAGCATGTCTTGACATTGTTCAAAATTAAGGATAAGAGTGTTGATGGCCCTAGTATAGATTCCCTAGCCTCATTTTACATCTTGTTGATGAGTCAAGAGGTATTTAGTGATTTAATCATTTAAATTAATACATATATATTTATTAAGTAATTATATGAAGGATTGACAAAAGAAAGTTATCCATGTGCATCAATTCTCTACTAGACCATCGAAATTCACAAGGGACTCTGAGCCTAGGCATGATATGACTTTGTAGAGGTATATTCATTACATGTTAATTTAATTAACTTGATTATATTTATTTCTTGTTTCATGTTACATGTAAATTGTATTATATGGCATTTAGTTGTTGATGTCTGAGGCTCCTCCTCATCTTCACTAGTCCATCAATCATGGAGTTGCTGCCGCAATGGCTAGTTCAAAGTCATTAACTGAGTTATGAAAGAACCTTCTTAGTTTTAGTTGTTTTTTATTATATTTAGTATTAAAATTTCAAATATTGTTTATAAGTGATTATATTGATTGTATTATTGTAGGGCCTTATTACACCCGATCATTCGTGAGCCATTAAGGTGGATGTACAGAGTGACTATTTGATGGTGGCAAGAAAATAATTAATTTTGTGTGTTCATATATTTAATTTTAATGTATAATAATTATTGATCCATATCTAATTTTTTTGTATCAACTCCAATTAGAGAATATCCTAAACAAGAGGACAAGCAAGCATGTGAGGAAGACCCCATCATCCCCATCATCTTCATCATCTACCTCCACACAACGATCAAAGACCTCTAGGGATTTTATTCCTTCCCTTCATGGGAAGGAGAAGATATAGGGATAGAAACACATGTATAGGTATTAGTGGACATATTCAACATATATTTTTGATGCAAGGAAGGATGAGGAAAATTAGGGCCAATGGCACACCCATCTCTCTAAAGCACCTTTCAAGAGTTAACACAACGAAAGCAAACACAAAGAACAATTACCAAAGGAGGAAGAAGAGTAAAATACTTTCATTGATTCTTAAAATATTCAACATACATGCCTAGCTAAAAGGCCTTCTAGGTTATGGATAAATACAAATACATTCACATTCAAAGATCCAATAGCAAATTCACACTTTCCAATTCTGCTCTGCAATCCTCTTGAAAACTCTTAACTCTCCACCACTGTCTTAGCTCTAAGCCTAAAAACTCTATTTATACTATCCAAAATGGCTTATAGATCATTCTAGAATATGGATAATTCACAAGTCAGCTCTCAACAAATATTAAATGAAAATAAACCTAAATTAAATACACAGGTGGACCTACATTAGCAATTAATTGTCTTAAAATCAATGTCTGAGAAAAATTGCAATATCTACTAGCTAAAATTGAGTTAGAATTTTTGCTTCAACTTGTGAGTAGATATTTAAGTCTTCTACAACCCCTTAAGTGCACAAAGTTTAATTCATCAAGGAAAAGTGTGCATCCATTTCGAAAGTTGAGCACAGTAAACTATCGTGCAAAACTGCTAGAAATTGATGTTTTGGGAGAATTGCCATATCTCCTAACCTATAAGGAGTTAGAATTTTCACTCTAGAACATAGATTACTAGGCCCTTTTTAATCATTGAAGTGCACAGCCCTTCATTATTTATGAAAAATTAGTTACATAGTCTACAACAAGAACCCAAAAACTAGAAAATACAACTTTAGTAGAACCCAGTTTCAGCAGCAACATAAAAAATTGAAAACATGCAAGATAATAGTACAACCTGGGATGATCCTACATTAGACAACTAGGGTTGGAATAAATGATTCTCTTGAATCATTGAGATGTCACAACCTGAGCTGAGTCCAACTTAAATTGAGAAATCCATGAAGTATCTTCCATAGGTTTGTTCTTCCACTTCACTAGATATTTGTAGTAATTTTTTCCTCTTGTGCTCTTACCAATTCTTTGATCTAATATCTATTCAACTTTTTCAATTTTCTTCTTAGGATAGTCATCTAATACAATAACTTCATCATCTAACTCATGATACTTGTGTAAATCAACAACATTGATTATAGGAGATATATCCATGTCATCAGGTAACTCAACTTCATAAGCATTACCAATGCCAAACTTCTTCAAGATCTTACAAGGTCCAAACTTCTTCATCTTCATCTTACTATATGTTCCAATTGGAAATCTTCATTTCTTCAAATGAACCATCACCTCATCGCCAACTTAAAAATTATGATGTCTCCTAGACTAATCATCACTCTCCTTATACTTCTAATTACTTTGTTCTATCCTCAATTTCACTTCCTTATCCCAAGACTCCATATAATCAAAAAATTATTCTCCTACAGCACTTCTCTTTTCTTCACTAGCAATATCACTCAAATTTGATACTTCTCTAGGTTTCATTTTAGTAACAATCTCAAAAAAAAATTTCCCTGTACTCCTATTCATAGAATTATTATATGCAAATTCAGCTTGTGCCAATACAACTCCAAATTACTTGGCTTATTCCCAACTACACATTTTAGAAAATTACCCAAGCTTCTATTAACAAACTCTATCTATCCATTTATTTTTGGATGGAATGTAGAACTAAACTTCAACTCAATACCCATCTTCCACAAAGTCTTCTAAAAAAACCAACAAAATTACTATATTTATTAGAAATAATACTTCTTGGTAATCCATGCAATCTCACAATCTCTTTAAAGAAAAGTTCAATAATAGGCTCAACATCTAATGTCTTCTTACACGGTATGAAATGAGCCATCTTAGAAAATCTATCCACTACAACAAATATAAAATCATACCCCTTCATCGTATTAGGTAATCCAAGAACAAAATCCATACTGATGTCACTCCAAGGTTTCTTACGAACAATAATAGATGTATACAAACCAATATTTTGACTCACTCCTTCTACAACTTGACAAACTCCACAACTTTTTACAAATTTCTAAACATCCTTATACATTTATGGCCAATAATACTTCTCTTTCAACAAACTCAATGTCTTATCAATTCCAAAATGTCTAATGAATCCACCATTATGTTTTTCGTTAATCAGATTCAACCTCATAGAAGTGTTAGGAATACACAACTAAATACCTTTGAAAAACATACCCTTGTGAATCAAACACTCATCATACTTACATGATTTGTCAAATTTGGTGCTTTTCACTCTCTCCATGCCTTAGAAAAATCAAGATCAGCATCATACAACTCTTTCATTTCATTAAAACCAAGAACTTGAACCTTCATTTCAGTCAAGAAGGAATGTATTCTACTCAAAATTACAAATGTAAAATTCTACAAATACTAAACCCACTTCATATGCCTCTAATTCAATTTATATTGAATTCCCAAGAATTGTAAAGCTTTATGATCAATATACAACACAAACTCCTTAGGAATAAAATAATGTCTCCAATTCTTCAATCCCTGGACAATATAATAGAATTCTTGATCATACACAGAATACTTCTTTTTAGCATCATTCAACTTCTCACTAAAGAAAGCCATGGGTTTACCTTCTTTACTTAATACAACTCTGATTGCATTACCACTTGTATCACATTCAAGTTGAAATACTTTCTTGAAACCATGAAAAGCCAATACAAGTAATTCAGCAAACTTTTGTTTCAAAGTCTCAAGACTCATGTTAGCTCCATGTGTTTGCTTGAATTCCTTTTTATCTCCTCTCATTGCCTTAGTCATAGCATTACAAACAACACTAAAATTCTATATAAACTTTTTGTAAAAACTAGCCAAACCATGAAATGATCTTACCTCACCTACATTCTTAAGTGTAGGCCACCCCAAACTTTCTTTAACCTTCTCAGGATCTATCTCCAATCCATCAACTAAAATCACAAATCCCAAATACACAATCTCCTTTTGCATAAAAGAACACTTTTTTAGATTAATAAGCAACTTTTCCTATTTCAACCTTTGCAACACTTGTCTAATATACCCAAGTTGTTCTTCCTTAGTTTTACTAAATATTAGAATACCATCCAAACAAATAATCACAAATTTACCCAAGAATCTTTTCAGAACTTCATTCATCAACCTCATGAAAGTACTAGGTGCATTGGTCAAACCAAAAGGCATAATCAACCATTCATACAAACCATCTTTTGTCTTGAAAGAAATCTTTGAATCATCGCCTTCTTTGATTTTGATCTGATGATAACCACTATTCAAATAAATTTTGGTAAAATACTTTTGCTCCACTCAAACAATCCATTATATCATCCATCCTCGATATAGGAAACCTATATTTCAATGTGATCTTGTTTATAGCTCTAAAATTAGTACACATTCTCCATTCTCCATTCTTTTTAGGTGCTAATATAGTAGGTATAGCACATGGACTCAAAATTTCTCTAATCAAACCCTTTTGTATCAATTCATGCACTTGTCTATTATTTTCCTCATTCTCTATAGGTGTCAATCTATATGGTGCTTTGTTTGGCAAACTAGTTCCAGGAATCAGATCCATATGATGACTTATACTTCTTAATAGAGGTAAACCATCAAGAATATCATCAGCAATAATATCTTTGTATTCATTCAAAAATTCAACAATTTTTGTTGTCATACCAACTTTTTCTGCTTGGTCATTACTACCAATACTCAATTCTCTAAGAACTGTAGCAAAACAAACTTGATTCTTCTTTACTTCCTTTTCAAATTGCTTTCCATTAACCATGCAAACATTTATTGTAGTACAACTAACCTCATCTGAACTTTGAATCAAAGGTAGCAACGTTTGTTTCTTTGCATTTACCCAAAGAGTATATTGATTCAATCATCCGTCATGTACAACATATCTATCATATTGCCAAGGTTTATCCAACAAAATATGACAACAATCCATGGGCATAATTTCACACAAAACTTTATCAAAGTAATGTCCAATTTTGAACTTCACAAGGCATTGTTCACTTACCAATATCTTATGCTCATCTTTGATCCATGAAATATGATAAGGTTTGGGATGTTTTAGCCTTTGGAACTGCAACTTTGTAACCAGCTCTTCTGATGCCAAATGTGTATAACTTCAACTATCAATGATCACCTTGCAACATTTTCCATTCATCTTACATCTAGTCTTGAAAAGACTCCTTCTGAGGATAGGTTCCTCATCACTTTCCTTATTACATAAGGTTCTTCTCACCATCAAATTTTTTTCAACCTCAAGTCCACTCAGTGAACTCTCAATGTCTTCTTGAATCACAACATTTATATTATTTTTCCCACTTTTAGAAGATGTACATTCAAAAGATCTATGCCTTTCTTTACCACATCTAAAATAATTACCATGAAAAACACCTCTAGGATATGAATTACCTCTTCCTTAGTAAGATCTAGTACCTCCTTGGTATGAACTACCACCCTTGCACTTAGTCTTTTTTTTGTCATCATTCTTCCATTCAAATTGTATAAAACTTTCAGATCTAGCACCTTCACCATAAGATGTACCTCTGCCTCTCTGGAATATACCACCTCTACATCAATTTGAGTATATATGACATTTCATATTTTATGTATGACATATATTTTATGCATTAAATTATTAGACTTATGACATTATTGGTTAATATATGATATATTTGTTCATGTATAACATTATCGGTTAGCATAATATATTATATGTTTGTTCATGTATGACATTATTGGTTATTGTAATATATATCTTATTTTTCTTGTTTATGTTTTAAAAAAATTTCATGTATTTCATTTTAATATAATTTGCATCCAAAATTATGTAGAGTGCTCACACCAAAAGCTAGTGGATTCCCATTAAGAAAACTTTTAAGGAAAACTATCTTTCCAACCTTCCTAAGTGTCTTCAAAGACTCTTTCCAACTTGGTTACAACACTAAAAAAACTTCTACCCAACTTCACAAAACCACTTGATCACTTTCCCTATTCAAGACTTGGGAAGCAATAAAGGAAAAATGAAAAAAATTGAGAAATGGATCATAATCAACTTCTTGCTTCAAACTAACACCTTTGACACTTCAAGGAACACCTAATAACTATCTCACAAACTTCATTCTATCATCTATTCCATCCTTCCAAGAAATTTTTCAATATCATATAAGTGAAAAAAATCTTGCAACATCCTTTGATTGTATTATCTTTGCAACAACAGGTAATTTACTAACTTTTGGCCAACTCTTCACAAAGGGAAGTGATTATGTTTCAAACCTATGAAATGGCTATTAAAACAAGCAAGAAGATCCTTAATATCTTCCACTAAATCCATTCAGTGATAACATGCAGCTAAAGTGGTGTTTCATTCTAACAAAGTATAGGTTATTTGTTCTAAATAATAAGTAATGATATTTGACAATAACATAATGATCCTATATACAAGTTTAACATCAATAGTGATTCCTATAAAAAGAACTTAATAATCACCAACACCTTATGCTTCCTCTAACTTCATAGAGGGTATATTCATGATTTGACATCCATTCCAACCGATTACTAGTTGGTTTGATTGGTTACAAGGTTAATTTTAATGTTTTCCAAAAATTTGTTAAAATTGCCAAAAAATTATCAGCAACTTTTATTGCAAAATGCAATTTTTGCACTAACCCTTCCTAAAACTTAACAAAGTGTTTGGTAACACATAGGACCTATTTAAGATGTAATGACTCTCAAAACACTTATTGATTCAACTTATTAACAAAAGTAATAAAAAAAACAAAAATCCTTAGGGCTAAGGCAACTTGGGTTTATAGGTGACCTCAGATTCCTTGATGTTACAAACAAGGATTACTTTATTACCATAAAAAAATAGCATGTTAAAAATTAGGTGTATGATCACCCCTTTAGCTTCTATCACAAATCTCCATAATTAAATGAGATGACATATCCAATTGCCACCAAGGTGTCCTACACCACAAGTTTCAGCATCACCAAGATTGGGTTGCAAAATAAAAATGGAATCCAATATCAAAAAAGAGAGAGCAATTATTGTAGGTGTTAGAAACACAATCCTATAGCACCTAGAATGGCATTCATACCTCACACAAGCTCTAAGATATGCCCATCAAAGGTCACTACCCTATGGCATTTAGTGACTCTTAGGGTCAATTCAGTTCAGCATGCCTGAGAATATTCAAGTGCTCAACATGATGGGATGAGCTTAGTGCTAGGGTTTACCTAGCCACCTAGAGCTAAAGGAACAAATAGTCTGACCCCACAAAAATGGTGAGATAGATTTGGTAGTTGGCAACTTTGTACTGGCCAACACTACAAGTTTCAACATCACCCAATATGGGGCCACAAAATCAAAATAGAATCAAATCTCCAAAAAAGAGAGGGGTTATTGTAGGTATCCACAACATGGTCCTATAGCACCAAAAATTGTATCCATACCTCACACAAGCTCCGAGATATGCCACGTCAAAGATTTCTACCCTGTGGCATTTAGTGACTCTTGGGGTTGATTTGGTTTGGCATGCTCGAAAACTTTCAAGAACTCAATGGGATGGGACAAGCTTGGATCTAGGATTTACCCAACCACTAGGAGCTAATGGAATAGACATTTTGATCCCATGACAAATGGTAAGAGAGATTTAGCAATAGGCAACTTTGTACTAGTCAACACTACAAGTTTCATCATCACTTGAGATGGGGCCACAAAATCAAAATGGAATTAGATCTCCAAAAAGTGAGAGAATTTTCTATAGGTTTCCATAACATGGTCTTTTAGCACCTAGAATTTCATATATACCTCACATGAGATTTGAGATATGCCCCATCAAAGATTGTTACAATATGGCATTTAGTGACTCTCAAGGTAGATTTAGTTTGGTGTGCCTGAGAATGTCCAAGTACTCAAAAAAAATAGGAGCAGCCTAGGGCTAAGGTTTCCCCAGCCACTTGAAGCTAAAAAAATAGATAGTTAGATCCCATGATGAATGGTGAGAGATATTTAGTAGTTTGCATCTTTTTATAGGCCAACACTTCAAGTTTTAGCATCACCTGAGATGGGGTCAAAAAATAAAAATAGAATTAGATCTCCAAAAAGAAAGAGGTTATCACAAGTTTCTACAACATGGTCCTATAGCATCTAGAATCATATCTATACCTTGCATGAGCTCTGACATATGCCCTCTCAAAGATTGTTGTACTATGGCATTTAGTGACTCTTAGGGTCGATTCAATTTGGCATGCCTAAGAATGTTTGAGCACTCAACAAGATAGGAGGATCTTGGGGATATGGTTTACCCAACCACTCACAACTAATGGAATAGACATTTTGATCCCATGATGAACGTGAGAGAGATTTGATAGTTGGCAACTTTGTATTGACTAACACTACAAGTTTCAGCGTCACCCATGATGGGGCCATAAAATCAAAATAAAATTAGATCTCCAAAAAGTGAGAGAGGTTATTGTAGGTCTCTACAACATGGTCTTGTAGCACCTAGAATTACACCCATATCTCACACAAGATCTAAGATATACCTCATCAAATATCGCTGCCCTATGAAATTTAGTAACTCTTAGGGCCAATTTGGTTTGGAATGCCTAAGAATGTTCAAACACACAATAGGATGGGATGAGCTTGGAGCTAGTGTTTACCTAACCATCCAAAGCTAATGGAATAGATAGTTTGATCATACGATCAACAACGAGAGGGATTTGATAGTTGGCAACTTTGTACTAGCCAACACTACAAGTTTCAGAATTGCCTGAGATAGGGCTATGAAATTAAAATGAAATTAGATCTCCAAAAAAGTGAGAGAGGTTATTATAGCTCTTCACAGCACCTAGAATCATACATTGATCCTCGCATGAGCTCTGAGATATGTCCCATCAAAGATCATTGCCATATGGAATTTAGTGACTCTTAGGGTTGATTCAATTTGGCATGCTCGAGAATGTTTGAGCACTCAATGGGATGGTAGGAGCATGGGGCTAGGGTTTACCTAGCCATTTGGAGCTAACAAAATAGATAGTTTGATCCCACGATGAAGGGTGTGAGAGATTTAGTAGTTAACAAATTTGTATTGACCAACACTAAAAGTTTTAGCATCACACGAGATAGACTAGCACAATCAAAATGGAATTGGATCTCCAAAAATTAAGAGAGTTTATTGTAGGTCTCTACAACATGTTCCTATAGCACCTAGAATCACATCCATACCTAGCACGAGATCTGACATATTCCCCATCAAAGATCACTAGCCTATGGCATTTAGTGACTCTTAGGGTTCATTTAGTTTGGCATGCTCAAGAATGTTTGAGTGCTCAATGGGATGGGATGAGCTTGGGGTTAAGGTTTACTTGGCCACCTTGAGCTAATAGAATAGACAGTTCATTCTCATGAAAAATGATGGGAGAGATTTGGTAATTGGAACCTTTGTACTAGCCAACACTATAAGTTTCAACATCACCCAAGATGGGGCCACAAAATCAAAATGGAATTAGATCCTCAAAAAGAGAAAGATGTTATTATAAGTTTTTGTAACATGGTCTTGTAACACTAGGAATCACATCCATACTTTCCACAAGCTCTAATATATGCCCTATCAAAGATTGCTTCCCTATGGTATTTAGTGACTCTTAGGATAAATTTTGTTCATCATACCCAAGAATGTTCAAGCACTAAATGGGATAGTACAAGCTTGGGGCTAGGGTTTACTCAGCTACCTAGAGCTAATAGAATAGACAGTTCAATCCCATGATGAATAGTGAGAGAGATTTGGCAGTTGGAAACTTTGTACTAGTGAACACTACAAGTTTCAGCATCACTCAAGATGGGGCTACAAAATCAAAATGAAATTAGACATCCAAAATGTGACATATTTTATTATAGGTCTCCAAAACATAGTTTTGTAGTACCTAGAATCACATCCATACCTCGCATGAGCTTCAAGATGTGCCCCATCAAAGATCATTGTCTTTTTCCATTTAGTGACTCTCAGGATCAATTCAGTTTGGCATGTCTAAGAACATTTGAGCACTCAATGGGATAGGAGAAGTTTTGGGCTAGATTTTACTTGGCCACCTAGAGCTAATGAATAGACAATTCAATCCCACAAAAAAAAATGAGAGAGATTTGATAGCTAGTAACTTTGTACTGGCCAACACTACAAGTTTTAGCATCACTCAAGATGGGGTTGCAAAATCAAAATAGAATTATATCTTTAAAAAGAGAGAGGTTATTTTAGGTCTCCATAACATGGTCATGTAGCACCCAAAATTGCATCCATACTTTGTATGAGCTCCAATATATGCCCCATCAAAGATCACTACCCTATGGCATTTAGTGAATCTTAGAGTTGATTTGATTTGGTGTGCCCAAGAATGTTTGAGCACTCAATGGGATAGGAAATTATTGGAGCTAAGGCTTACATGACCACCCAGAGCTAATGGAATAGACAGTTTGATCCCACAATGAATAGCAAGAGAGATTTGGTAGTTGAAAACTTTGTACTAGCCAACACTACAAGTTTTAGCATCACTCGAGATGGGGCCACAAAGTCAAAATAGAATTGGATTTCCAAAAAGTGAGAGGAGTTATTGTAGCTCTTCACAACACAGTCTTGTAGCACCTAAAATTACATCCATACCTTGCACAAGATTGTTGCCCTTTGGCATTTAGTGACTCTTAGGGTCAATTTAGTTTGGCATGTGCAAGAATGTTTGACTGCTCAATAGGATAGGAGGAGCTTGGGGCTAGGGTTTACCTAGTCACTTGAAGCTAATAGAATAGATAGTTCGATCCCATGATGAATAGTGAGAGAGATTTAGTAGTTGGCAACTTTGTACTAGCCAAAACTAAAAGTTTTAGCATCACCCAAGATGGGTCCAAAAAATCAAAAAGCAATGAGATATCCAAAAGGAGAGAGAGGTTATTGTAGGTGTCTGACATACAGTCTTGTAGCAGCTAGAATTATATCCATTTCTAACATAACCTCTAAGGTATGCCCTATCAAAGATCGCTTCCCTATGGTATTTATTGACTCGTAGGGTCAATTCGATTCAGCATGCCCGAGAATGTTCAAGCACTCAAATGGATGAGAGGAGCTTGGAGATAAGGTGTATCAAGCCACCCATAGCTAATAAATAGAGATTTCAATCCCACAATGAATGGTGAGAGAGATTTGACAATTTGGCAACTTTGAATTGGCCAACACTATAGGTTTTAGCATCATACGAGATGGGGCCATAAAATCAAAATAAAATTGGATCTCCTAAAGGTGAGATAGATTATTATAGGTCCCTACAATATGGTCCTATAACACCTATAATCACAACCATACCTCACATGAGGTCTGAGATATGCCCTATTAAAGATCACTGCCCTATGGCATTTAGTGATCTTTTAGGGTCAATTTGATTTGACATGCCTAAGAATGTTTGAGCACTCAATATGATGGGATAGGCTTGGAGCTAGGATTTACCCAACCACTTGAAGCTAAAAGAATAGATATTTTGATCCTACAAAAAATGGTGAGAGAGATTCAGCAGTTGGTAAGTTTGTACTGGCCAACACTATAAATTTCAGCATCACCTAAGATGGGGCTAAAAAATCAAAAAAGGATTTGATTTCCAAAAGGTGAGAGAGGTTATTGTAGGTATAGACAACATGGTCTTGTAGCACATAGAATCATATTCATACCTTGCACGAGCTTTGAGATATGCTCCATCAAAGATTGGCATCCTATGGAATTTAGTGACTCTTAGGGTTGATGCAATTTGGCATGCCTAAGAATGTTCGAGCACTCAACAAGATAGGAGGAGCTTAGTTCTATGGTTTACTCAACTACCCAGAGCTAACAGAATAGATAGTTTGATAACATAATGAATGGTGAGAGAGATTTGACAGTTGGCAACTTTGCACTAGCAAACACTACAAGTTTCAGCATCACCCAAGATGGGGTCACAAAATCAAAATGGAATTAGATATCCAAAAAGTGAGAGAGGTTATTTTAGGTCTCTACAACATGGTCTTATAGCACCTACAATCACATCCATACCTTGCACAAGTTGTAAGATATGCCCCATCAAAGATCACTACCCTATGACATTTAGTGACTCTTAGGGTTGATTCAGTTTGGCATGCCCAAGAATGTTTGAATACTGAGTGTAATGGGATGAGATTAGGGATAGGGTTTACCTAGCAACCTAGGGCTAATGAAATAGATAATTTGATCCATGACAAATAATGAGAGAGAATTGCTAGTTGGCAACTTTGTACTAGCCAACACTACAAGTTTTAGCATCATCTGAGATGGGGCCACAAAATCAAAACAAAATTGGATCTCTAAAAAGAGAAATAGGTCATTTTAGATCTCTAAAATATGGTCTTGTACCATCCATAATCACATCCATACCTCAAATGAGCTCCAAGATATGCCCCATCAAAGATCATTTCATTATGACATTTAATGACTCTTAGGGTTGATTTGGTTTGGCATGTCCGAGAATGTTTGAGTCCTCAATGAGATGAAAGGAGCTTGGGACTAGAGTTTACCTAGCCACCCAGAGCTAATAGAATAGATAGTTCAATCCAAAAATGAATGCTAAGAGGGATTCAATAGTTGCCAACTTTGTATTGGCCAACACTACAAGTTTTAGCATTACCTAAGATTGGGCAGCAAAATCAAAATGTAATCGGATCTCCAAAAAGAGAGATATTTTATTGTAGGTCTCTACAACATGGTCTTGTAGCACTCATAATTGCATCCATACTTCACACAAATCTAAGATATGACCCATAAAAAATCACTGCCCTATGACATTTAGTGACTCATAGTGTCTATTTGGTTCATCATGTACGATAATGTTTGAGCACTCAATGGGATGGAATGAGCTTAGGGTTAGGGTTTACTTGGTCATCTTGAGCTAACAAAATAGAGAGTTTGATCCCACAAAAAATAGTGAGAGAGATTTGATAGTTGGCAACTTTGTACTAACCAACACTACAAGTTTTAGCATTACCCAAGATGGGGCCACAAAATCAAAATGGCATTAGATCTCCAAAGAGAGAGAGAGAGAGAGAGAGAGAGAGGGGTTATTGTAGGTCTCCATAATATCGTCTTGTAGGACTTAAAATTGCATTCATACCTTACAAAAGCTCCATGATATGCCCCATCAAAGATTGCTACCCTATGGCATTTAGTGACTCTTAGTGTCAATTTGGTTCAGCATGCTCAAGAATGGTTGAGTGCTTAACAAGATAGGAGGAGTTTTGGGATAGGGTTTACCCAGCCACCAAGAGCTAAATAAATGGATAGTTTGATCCCACAAAAAATGGTTAGAGACATTTATTAGTTGGCAACTTTGTACTGGAAAACATACAAGTTTCAGCATCAACAGAGATAGGGTTGCAAAATCAAAATAGAATCATATCTCCAAAAAGTGAGAGAGGTAATTGTAGGTCTCTACAAAATGGTCCTATAGCACTTAGAATCACATCCATATCTCACATGAGCTCCAAAATATGCCCCATCAAATATTGTTTCCCTAAGGTATTTAGTGACTCTTAGGGTCAATTCAATTCGACATGCCCCAAAACATTCAAGTGCTCAATGAGATAAGATGATCTTGGAGCTAGGGTTTACTCAACCACTTGGAACTAATAGAATAGACAGTTTGATCCCACAATGAATGACGAGAGAGATTTGATAGTTGGCAACTTTTTATATGCCAACACTACAAGTTTTAGCATTACTTGAGATGGGGATGCAAAATCAAAATAAAATTAGATCCCTAAAAAGAAAGATAAGTTATTTTACATCTCCATATCATGGTCCTATAGCACCCAGAATTGCATCTATACCTCACACAAACATTGAGATATTCCCTATTAAAGATTGCTGCCCTATGGCATTTAGTGACTCTTAGGGTTGATTCAGTTCATCATGCTAGAGAACCTTCGAGTGCCTAATGAGATGGGATGAGCTTGGGGCTAGATTTTACCTAGGAACCTGGAGCTAACAGAATAGATAGTTTGATCACACGATGAATGGTGAGAGAGATTTGGCAGCTGGCAACTTTGTACTCACCAAAACTACAAGTTTCAACATCACCCGAGATGGGGTCATAAAATTAAAATAGAATCAGATCTCCAAAAAATTAGAGATTTTATTGTAGATATCCATAACATGGTCCTGTAGCACCCATAATTGCATCCATACCTTGCATGGGTTCTAAAATGTTAATATCATTATCAATCAAATATTGTGTTCCTCTAAAATGAATTGTATAAGGTGTTATAATCTCTTCCATTCCCTCAACATTTTGAACATCAACATCAAGTTGGCTATTTTGTGTACCTTGAACTAAAGATGATTTGCCTTGGCAATAAGATGCAAAAGATGGAATATCACCTACTTGATATGCTGATGTTGTGCCTTCAACATGACATGATGGAGTGTGTACATCATCGGATGTACAAATTAGTGTCTCTTCAACACTAGATGATGATATGACTCCAACATTGGAAGATGGTGTGGCTTCACAATTTAATTGTCTTCTTGAGCATAGCAGTCTCATTCATTCTCTTTGTTGATTCTTCCTCTTTCTTTCTTTGTGTTGGTGGTTCTTGTTCCTCCTGGAAAGACAATTCTTCATTATTTCTTTGCAATTTTCTTTTTTCACATAGTAGTTTCATTTTAGCTCTTTTAATTGCCAAATCTCTCTCCCTCTCTTCTATTGTTTGAGTTTTTGGTTTCTTCCTTGGCATGATGATGATTTCTATATATCAAATTATTCAAACATCTAAATTACTTAGAATTTGTAAATTACAAATCATTCAAATACATATACAAATTACAATTATTTCAATGAATGCACAATATATATTAAAAAACTTGTCAAATTTCTAACCATTTCCAAATAAAAATTCATTCCAACATAAATTTTTTAATGAATTCACTATATATTAAATAACTTGTCAAATTATAATCAAATTTGTTTCTATATAGTAATAAAGAATATTTAAAAAGGACTACACTAACCTTTTCTATAGAAAGAATATTCAAAAATCCTTCAAATAGTGCATTAAATGATTGAATTTGGTGTAGGCTAGCTTCAAATAGAATGAAAGAATGTTCAAAAAGCCTTCAAATAGTGTATCCAATGATTGAATATGGTGTTTTCTAACTTCTAACTACATGAAACCTATGTTTTCTGTTAGAACAACAGAACACACAATAGACAAAAATAAAATATGGATTAGTGGGGACCCAAACTTTCGTTATGACCAATTTTTTTGTGTTTTCATATAGTGTGTAGACACTATAGCATGCATGCCCTCTAAAGCCTGTATGTACTATAGTACGTACGCACTATGTGAAAAATTATCTCTCCCTATACCACCCTCTCCTAGTCCCTATTATCTCTCTCCCCCTTTCCCTCTCCCACCCCCTACTCTCTCTCTCCCATCCCCTACTCTCTCCCACACACACTCTCTCACCCCATTCTCTCTCTCTCTCTCTCTCTCTCTCTCTCTCTCTCTCTCTCTCTCTCCCCCACCTTGAATCTCTCTCCCATCCCCTACTCTCTCTCTCTCTCTCTCTCTCACACACACACACACACACACACACAAAATTCTATCCCATTCTCTCTCACTCTCTCCCCCTCCCTACTCTCTCTCTCACTCTCTCTCTCTTCTCTTATCCCCTACTCTATCTCTCTCACACACACTCCCATCCCCCTCTCTCTCTACTCTCTCCCTCACTCTCTCTCTTCTCCCATCTGCTACTCTCTCACACACACACTCCCATCCTCTCTCTCTCTCTTTCTCTCTCTCTCTCCCTCCACTCCCTCCCCCACTACCTACTCTCTCACTATCTCTCTCCCATCCCATACTCTCTCTCTCTCTCCCACCCCCAACTCTATCTTTCTCACTCTCTCTCCCATCCCTTTCTCTCACTCTCTCTCTCCAATCCCCTATGCTCTCTCACTCTCTCTCTCCCACTTATAAATGCACTCCCATCCCCTACTCTCTCTCTCTCTCTACTCTCTCGCTCTCTCTCCTTTCCTCTCCCATCCCCTACTCTCTCTCATACACACTCTCATCCCCCTCTCTCTCCCTCCCTCCCTCCCTCTCCCACTCCCTCTCCCACTACCTACTCCCTCTCCCTCTCTCACTCTCTCCCATCCCCTACTCTCTCTTTCTCACACCCCCTACTCTCTCTCTCACTCTCTCTCATATCCCCTACTCTCTCTCTCTCTCTTTCTCTCCCATCCCCTACTCTCTCTCTGTCTCTCTCCCCTCTCTCTCTTCCACCCCCTACTCACTCCCATCCCTTGCTCTCTCTAACACACACACTCCCATCTCTCTCTCTCCCTCCCACCCCCTACTCTCTCTCACTCACACACACTCTCTCTCCCATCCCCTACTCTCCCTCACACACACACATCCCCTACTCTCTCTCATCTCCCATCCCCTACACTCTCTTAGATACACACACACTCCTACCCACCCACTCTCTCTCACTCTCTCTCTCTCTCTTTCTCCCACCCCCTACTCTCTCTCACTCTCTCTCCCATCCCTCTCTCTCCCTCCCTCCCACCTCTACTCTCTCTCACTCACACTCTCTCTCCCATATCCTTCTCTCTCACACACACATCCACTAATCTCTCTCCCTCTCCCTCCCTCTCCCTACTCTCTCTCCTCTTCCATCCCCTATTATCTCTCTCACACACACTCCCATCCCTTTCTCTCTTTCTCTCTCACTCTTCCTCTCCCACTCCCTCTCCCATTGCCTACTCTCTCTCTCACTCTATCTCTCCCATCCCCTACTCTCTCGCATCCCCTATCTCACTCACACACACACTCCCATCCCTCTCTCTCTCTCCCTCCCTCCCTCCCACCCCCCACTCTCTCTTACTCACACTCTCTCTCCCATCCCCTACTCTCTCTCTCTCACACATCCCTACTCTCTCTCTCCTCTCCCATCCCTTGCTCTCTCTCTCTTACTATCATCCCCCCTCTCTCTATCACTTTCCCTCTCCCACTCCCTCTCCCACCACCTACTCTTTCTCTCACTCTCTCTCTTTCTCCCACCCCCTACTCTTTGTCTCACTCTCTCTCTCATCCCTTGCTCTCTCTCTCTCTCTACCAACCCCTACTCTCTCTCTCACATGCTCTCTCCCCCATCCCCTACCCTCTCTCACACACACTCCCATCCCTCTCTCCCTTCCCCTACTCACTCTCTCTCTCACTCTCACTCTCCCTCTCTGACTACCTCTCTCACTGCCTACTCTCTTTCACTATCTCTCTCTCCCATCTCCTACTCTCTCTTTCTCCCACCCCCTACTCTCTCTCACTCTCTCTGCCACCCCCTACTCTCTCTCTCTCTCTCTCTCTCTCTCTCTCTCTCTCACACACACACACACACACACACACATCCCCTACTCTCTCTCACACCTGCTTTGATCCCTCTCTCCACTCTCTCTCTTCTCTCCCATCCCCTACTCTCTCTTACACACACAACCCCATCCCCTACTCTCTCTCTCTCTCTCCCACCCCTACTCTCTCTTGCACACACACACTACCATCTCTCTCTCTCTCTCTCACACACACACACACACACACACACACACATCCCCTAATCTCTCCCACCCCCTACTCCCTCTCCCTCCTACCCCCACTCACTCTCTCACACACACACTCCCATCCCCTACTCTATCTCCCATCCCCTACTCTCTCTCTCTCCCCATCCCTCTCTCCCTATCCCACCTTCTTCGGTCCCCTACTCTCTCTCTCTATTTCTCCCTCCCTATCTCCCTCTCTCCTTTCCTCACTATTTAAATTTAGGCTTTAAGAGTGTGTGTACACTACAGCATGTATGTGATATGAGATCCTAAATGGAAAAATGCTTTAAATAGTGCACATGCACTATAGCATGCACACATTATTGAGAACATGCAATATTTAAAGCTTTGGATTCTACCAAGCCTAAGGCTTGTTTTTTTCTTGGGAATCCAACCCAAAGGTTTGGATTCTTGAAACTAGTATGAGACATGTTTTGCTACAAACATACAAAAAATGATTGATTTTTCTTCTATGCTTTCCTTCAAGTTTCCTCATGGTTGAGCATCGATAAAATTAGGTTACATGGCATTGTATATCTTTTTGTTAGCTATATAACCATATAATTTATTTTTTATTTGAATTATTTCAAGCCTATCAACTATAATTTATTTTGAATGTATGTCCATTTTTTGTCAAAAACCAATGTGTACTAATTGGGTTGTAGATTTTAAGTCATTCATCAAATTTCACAACTTAGTTTTTAAGAAACTATATTCCATTCTATACAATTTGAAAAAAAAAAGGTTATGATTTTAGATTAGTTTTCAATCATTTTGAGGGGGAGAACAAATATATTTCACATTTTTGAGATGTGTCCAATTAAAAAATTCATTAAAGAAAATACACATTATAAAATTACCTAAAAAATCTAGGATAAACTACATAGTGTTAGGTAATTTTTTACTAGTGCAATTAAAAATTTCAAAAAATTAAAATTAAAATTTTAGGGGGGGCACAATTTGCACTATGTTATATTTTTTCTGAAAAAATAGTACCACTTTCTATGGCCCCCTTTTTTAAGGACCTAAAACTAAACCATTTTGAAAAAAAAAAGTAGTTTAAAAACTAGATTCAAAGGACTACTATTTTTGTTTTTGTCATATCTTAAAATTTTAAGCTTAACTTTCTTCAAATTCTTGTTGAAGTTCAAAAATTGTTGATTTAAGAAAAAATGTGCCCACTTATACCCCCCTTTCGACAACACAACTTGGTGCACTTACCCACACACACACACACACACACATATATCTATGTTTGTGTGTAAATATATATAGACATATATACATATGCATATACATATACATATATGTGTGTATATATGTATATGTGCTTATATGTATATGTGTATATGAATGTATGTATAGATATTATATGTAAATGTATACATACATACATATATACCTACACACACACACACACACACACACACACACACACACACACACACATATATATATATATATATATATATGTTTGTGTGTAAATATATATAGACATATATACATATGCATATACATATACATATATGTGTGTGTATATATGTATATGTGCTTATATGTATATGTGTATATGTATGTATGTATAGATATTATATGTAAATGTATACATACATACATATATACCTACATATATATACACATATATACATACATACATACATTCATACATACATACATATATATATGTATATATATGTATGCATATATATAACTTGAGTAAGCTATCACCTCTCTATCTCTATCTCTCTTTGTGTTTTTTTTTTGTTGTGTGTGTGTGTGTGTGTGTGTGTGTGTGTGTGTGTGTGAGAGAGAGAGAGAGAGATCTTAGGTGATTTTGGGTAACTCTGTCTAGACAATCAAATACAATATGGAAACCCTAAATGATGACTTAATATTTTTTATAACAAGTACATAAAATATAGGTTTTAGTTATTTTCTACCTTTAACTATGTCAAATCCTTTTGGGAGGGCAATTGAACTAATTAGTAATGATTTGTATAAAGAAAATGTGATTAAATTGCAATTTTTACAATTAAGCATTAACTACACATTATTGTAATTAAATGTTAGCCTATCATCTAAAACAATTACTTTCTATATATTGTAGGTCTCTCAATCACCTTTTCAATGCCTATAACAAATCAAAATTTTGAATAGAAACACAAAAATAAGCCCATTTTGCTAAAGTATAAGTGTATGTGTGTTTTGTTTTTAAATTTTATCAAAACAAATATCAAAATTTTCCTAGACTAGATACAAAAAGTCAATGCATACGGTGTTGTGTTTGGGATGATAGTAAACACATTTTTTTCTATTGCCACTTTTTTGCCCCTCACAATGTTGCACATACCCCATAAAAGTTGTATTTTTCATTGTTTGCAGGGCTATGTAGTTTTCATGTTGATAAAGCTTGTGAGTTGTGATACAATTCACCAAGACATGGTGTGAGATGTTGAGAAAAACAATTAGGTATGTTAAAAGGAAAAGTTATAATATTGAAAATGTTGGAATTCCTTTAGAATAACTAAGGGGTGGGGTTGAATTAGTTATTCAAGGTCCAGATGTACAAATAAAACTTTTCTTATCTTAGTGAACCCATTAAATATTCATATTCATGCATCCATCAAATGAATATGTGAATACTTAATTAAATTAAATTGTAGATATGTAAAGCATGGAACACAACACATTCATTAGCATATTTGACACAATTATTTAACAATGCAACCTAATTTGGAAAAAATCGTCAGTAACATGCTACTCCTTTTCACTCTTCTAAAGTAATGCCCAATGAAAGGCCAACCCTGTTAAAGGTTACAATACACATTGTTAAATGTGACCTAGTTAAGGGATTTCAATCACCTTGTTAAAAGTGAGCCTTGTTAGAGGACTTTAGGCCATTCACTTGGAATGCCACCCTGTTAAAGGATTTTCCAATGACTGTTAAGTCAACCTTAATCCAAAGGATTTACCCTAGACTAATACAATTGTTAAAGAGTAATAGTAGAGCTTTGATCTAATACAACTTACAACTTCACTTGCAAATTATAGATCTATGTTCAATCCTTAATTTTTCTTGGCTTTTATACTTTGTAGCTCTAACAACTTGTTCACCCTTCAAGAATTCATCTCCTTAAACCTTCTTTCTTGGTATGCCATTGTAGATTCTTCTCTTGGGTTACTTGAAGAAACAAAACCCTTGATTTCTTCTCCTCCTCAGGTTCTTGCACATGACACCAACCTCTCTAGGCTCCTTTATTTCATGACCAGACATTCTTATATAAAATAAATTAGAATATTTTCCCACTCAATATCCATTTTCTAAATTAGGGTTTTGGATGGATTATGTAGGATACAATGTATCTACCCATATCTTGTATTTTCTAGAAACTTCTCTTAGAATCCAATTGAATTCAACAAAAAATGATATACATCAAATTTTGTGCCACCAACTCATCAATCTTATCTTCTAGTTCACAAGTTCCAAGAAAACAAACTTGTCAACTTATATTTGGAAATTTTTTGATCTTTTTCATAATGCAATAGCTCGACATTATCAATCTTCTAATGCTTAGCACATACTGCATTACTCGGCATCAACTATAAAATCACTTGGCATCAACTAGATTTTACTAGCGCTCAACATCAATTGAAATTTACTCGACATCAACTATCTTTCTTGACATCCACTAGAATTTTCTTTCACTCGGCTCCAACTGACTTTCTACTCGGCTTGCACTAACTTTACTCGGCACCTACTATCCACTCAGTCAAGCTTGGCAAATAAACTTTATTTATCTCGTTCTTCTAATCTTTATAAGTGTAGCCAGCCATTTTATAACCTTAAGTAGATCATTAATACATCATTTCATCACTCTCTTATATGATTCTTGTACTTCATTACATAATCATAACTCAACATTTTCTCTAGATTCTTTTGTTACATCTTATTGATCAAAACCTCCTCATCAATCAACTAAGTGCTAGTACTTGAATCTTGTAAGAAATTGTCTTATCAAAAAATAGCAGGTTTGACATTAGTGAAAAAAAAATGATTGAAACACATAATCTTCTTCAACAATCTTCTTCTTGTCAATCTTTCTAGTCAATGATCTTTTCAATCATCTTTAAACAATGTCCTTCTTTGGCATTAATGGAAAACCAAACTAATCAACCAAGTCAATCAAATGATGAACATCTTATTCAACCAAACTAAGTTAAAACTATATTACAATACCAAAAGGAAAACTTGTATTCCCTCTATCAACAACTTCCATCTTCTCATTATTTTACAAAAACTCTTTCTTATAACTCCCTCTAATGATGATCAATTCTTCTTCTTTGTTCTGATCCTTTCTCTGACATGCTTTCTTCTTCTTTGATCACTTTCTCCCTCTTAGATCAATAGATCAATTTAGGATTTTCTCCCTTTTATCTCTTGCACTTGATCAATAAAACTCTTCTACTGATGATGATTATTTTAATGTACTTTATCCCTCTTTGACAATAATGCCAAAGACATATACCAAACACTTGGCATCTTTAATACATGTAGATATAAGCTTTTATAGGTTCTTCAATTTCTCCCTTTGTCACCTTACTTGTGACTAATTTGTAGTTTCAGTTCTATGATTACTTTGGGCAGTTCCTAAAATTGGATTCACTACATCAATTTGTATTATATGAACATTAGCTTGTTTGATGCAGGGCACTCCCCCTATTTCTTTCATAGCCTTTGATAGGGGTATCACCTCTAGTTTACCTCTTAGATATTCATAAGCATTCTTAGGTAATGTTTTTGTGAAGATATCAACAATTTTCTCCTTTGTGTTAACATATTCCATCTTCACTTCTTTATCTTGAACGAATTCTCTTACATAATGATACTTAATTACAATGTGCTTTGCCTTTGTGTGCATTACTAGATTCTTTGATATATTGATAGCACTTGTATTATCACAATAAAATTTCACTAGTTCTGTGATTTTTCCCTTCATTCATTTGAGTAGTTGTTTGATCTATACAATGTTTATGTAGTTTACAGCAACCACAACATATTCTGCTTCAGTGGTAGATTGGGAAGTACAATTTTTTTTCTTGCTAGTCCATGTAATTAGTCTTTTTCCTAAGAAGAATGCTCCTCCACTTGTTCTCTTTCTAGCATCACTATTTCTAGCCCAATTAGCATTAGTATAGGCTCTTAGTTCAAACTTTTCATTCTTCGTTTAGTATAAACCAAACTATTCTATTCCTTTTAGATGTCTCATTATTCTCTTCATAGCCATCAAGTGATTCTCCTCGAGATTAACAGAAAATCTTGCAACTATCCCTATACCTAATGCAATATCAGGTCTGCTATGTACTACATATTGAAATTTTTCAATCATGGATCTATATAGTGTTTGGTTCACTTCTATTGAATCATCATTCTTTGATAGCTTGTGTCCTTCCACCATAGGTGTACTTACTAGTTTTGAATCCTCTAGCCCAAATGTCTTCAATATCTCTTCAACATATTTTGACAAAGTAATGTACATACCATACTTCATCTGATATACTTGTAATCCCGTAAAGAATTTGATCTCCCCAAACATAGACATTTCAAATTATTGCTTCATCTAATTTGCAAAGTCCTTACACAAAGAATCTTGTCCTCCAAATATGATATTATCAACAAATATTTCAAATAACAATATACATTTGTCTTTTTATGTCTCCATATAGAGATTTTTGTTATCATTAGTCCTTTCAAATCCAATCTTCACAAGATAAGTATGAAGTCTCTCATACTATGTTTTTGGTGCTTGCTTCAATCCATATAGGGATTTGTGCAGTCTACATATTGTGTTCTTATTGTTATCATCAACAAATCCTTTTGGCTATTCTATGTCATTCAAAAATGCAAATTTAACATCCATCTAGGGATTTCTTCTTCTAATATGTCATTCAAAAATGTGAATTTAATATCCATCTAATAAACTTTGAAACCTTTATATGCAACATAATCAAGTAGAATTCTTACTCCTTTGATTCTTGCAATAGATGCAAATGTCTCACCATAGTCAATTCCTTCTTCTTGTGCATATCCTTTGCAAACTAATCTTGCTTTATTTCTTGTCACTTCAACATTCTCTTCTAGCTTATTTCTAAATACCCACTTGGTGCCAATCACATTCTTGTCTTCTGGTCTAGGAACTAGAGTCCATGTTTTGTTCTTCTCTATCTGTTGAATCTCTTCTTTCATGGCCTTGTACTAGTCATCATTTTCCAATGCATCTTTCACTTTTTTGAGCTCCTTCATGGTTAATGAACATGATTCGCTTGTCAATATATTTCTTGTCATTGGACTAGCATCTTTATTTCCAATGATTTGATCAGTAGGATGATGTCTTTTGACATATTTAAACAATCTTGGCTCAACTCTTATTTCTACATTTTGTCTTTCAGCTTCAGAGTCACTATGTGCATCTCTATCAAGTATCTTATCATCTCTTTCATTTATACTGATCTTAAGGTCAAAATATACATTTTCTTCATTCTTTAACTTGGCATCTAAATACAGCTTGGTTCCTAAATGTGACTTGGCATTCATAGGATGTGACTTAGTAGTTACTAAAACTTGTTGTTCATTTGTAACTTGATTTGCAGAATCTTCTTCAGTAGGCATTCCTTCATAGAAGTATACAAATTATGTGTATTCTTCTTGTTCTTTCATTGGTTCAGCCTCATGTACTTCTATAAATTTTTCAAAATTCACATTTGCACTTTCCATAATTTTTTTATTGTTAGTTTTTAAACACTTGTAGGCTTTGCTTCTTGTGGAGTATCCAAGGAATATACCTTCTACACTTTTTACATCAAATTTCCATTTTTAACATCTTCAAGAATATAACACTTACTTCCAAATACTTTAAAGCATTTTACATTACATGGATATTCATACCATAGTTCAAAAGGTGTTGAATGAGTACCTTTCTTGACTTGTACATAGTCTAAGGTATATATAATAATACTTATAGCTTCTCTCCAATATTTCAGAGCAACATTTTTCTCCATCATAAGTGTTCTAGTACAGATTATTATAGACCTATTTCTTCTTTTAGCAATTCCATTTTGTGGAGGGGTCCTAGGTGCAGATGTCTATCTTTTGTTTCCTTTATCATTACAGAACATCTCAAACTCATTTGAAGTAAATTCTCCTCCTCTATTTGATTTCAAAAAATTTAGACTCTTACCTGTTTCTTTTTCAACTATTTCCAAGTACCACTTAAACATTTGAAAAGTATCAAATTTCTATTTCAAAAACATGACTATCATCATCCTAGAGTAATCATCAACAAATAACATTATGTAGTTATCTCCTCTATAGATTTCCACTTCAATTGGTCCACACAAGTCCATATGAATAATCTCTAGTATTTCTTTAAAGGTATAAGCTTTACTCTTATAGCTTGACTTTAATATTTTCCCTAGCTAACATTGGTTACATACTATATTATCAGGTTTCTTCAACTTAGGAAAACCTCTAACTCTTTTCATGTTATTGATACTAACCAAATTATCAAAATTAATATGACATAATCTCTTGTGTCAAATCCATACATCATCAAGTTTTGCAATAAGACAAGTAGCATCCTCTATATCTAGATAGAATAGATTACTTCTAATTTGATCACTGTTTCCAATCAGCTTCCAATTTGTGTTATATGTCTTGGCAGTTTTGTTTTCAAATTCAACCTTGCATCCCATGTTATTCAATTGTGACACATCTAAAAAGTTATAATTTAATCCTTCAAAATTGTAAGTGTTGTCACATGAATCTTGTTTGTGAGTTTGATAGAGCCTTTTCCTTTTATCAAACATGGTGCATCATTACCAAATTTTACACTATTTCCATCATAACAAGTTAAGGTAATGAACTTACTTTTGTCTCCAATCATGTGATGTGAGCATCCACTATTAATTATCCATTTATCATTCTTGTTAACACAAGTCACAAGTGTAGTTGCCTCATCCTCATTAGATTCATTCCTCATTGCAATGTATACTACTTCATCATCATGTTCATCAAAATCATTTTCATCAACAATGTAGCATGACTTCTTACCTTTGTCTTTGTAATTGTTAGAATTATTTTAGAATAACTAAGAGGGGGGGTG
Organism: Cupressus sempervirens; assembly: GCA_028749045.1. Taxonomy (NCBI): domain Eukaryota; kingdom Viridiplantae; phylum Streptophyta; class Pinopsida; order Cupressales; family Cupressaceae; genus Cupressus; species Cupressus sempervirens. The sequence goes on from CM053784.1 coordinate 322,673,975, forward strand.
AATCAGTTATCCAAATTCCAATGATGTCCAATACAAATTTTTCTTCAAATCTTTGATGACATATAACTAAAATTATCATGCATGCAATTAAACATTAAATAGCCATGAAAAGTAAACATACATCACACCATAACACTAAGGATTTTGATGACCCAGAAACCCTCCAAGAATAAGAAAGTAAAATTGGAGTGGGGATGATACCCAAAAAATAATTGTGCAATTGATTTCAACCACTTTTGATGGTTTGCCTTATTAAAGGCCTGCCCTATTAAAGGCTACAACACATTGTTAAATGTGACCCTATTAAAGGATTTCTACACCCTATTAGGAGTGTGCCTTGTTAGAGGACTTAAGAACATTCAACTTGGAATGTGACCCTATTAAAGGATTTACATAGAGCTACTAGGCTCACCCAAGTCAATGGGATTTATAGTCACCTTCTCAAAAGAATCTTTCATCCCTCTCTAAGGATCTCCTATCCTCCTCCTAACGATCTCTTTATCCTTCTCTTAGGGATCTCTTTATCCTTTTCCTGAGGCTTATCCACCTAGCTATTAAGCTAACCTAGAAAAGTAGGATTTCAATAACTAATACAATGGTAAGAGAGTATTAGAAGGGTTTTGACTTGATACAAATTGCAACTCTAACCTTGCAAATTTCAGATCACTCTTCAGTTCTTTTCATAGCTTGGCTTTCCTCCCTTGCAGTGCTAACAACTTGTTCACCCTTCAAGATCTGTCTCCTTGAGTTCTTCCACTCATTATGCTAATGCACTCCATGGTCACTTGATCAACTCGGAGTCTTGATGCTCTGTTCTTACTCCTCTTGGCTTCTTCACATGACCACACTTAAGACCAACTCCCTCTCATACATGCATATTTGATCTCTGACTTGTAACTCCTTATAAAGAAGTTATGTTCTTCATTTCTCGCTCAAATCTTCATTTGATCTTGAGAAAATAGTATTGCTTTCCCTCCAAATTATTTCTTCTAGAAACTTCATGATAAGTCCACCAGCATTCACCTTGAATTGGTGTGCATGGTTTACATAAAATTTTGTGACATCTACTCATCATCTTTATCATCCAACTATTTCACAAAATTTGATGCAACAAACTTATCATCACTAATCTAGTGAATCTTTGACTAAACAAATAATGTAGCAACTTGGCATCATTGGATTACTGATGCTTGGCTCCTTCTATGTTACTCGGCTTCTACTGATATTTTACTAGTGCTTGGCACCTATAGAATTTTCACTTTGCTTGGTACTTGAACACTTACTCAGCACTTGAAGATCACTTGGCACCTATTGGATTGCTTGGCTTCAATTGAGAAGCTACTCGGCTCTAACTAGCTTGTGAGTATGTCATCAATACACTATTTCATCAATGGCTTAGCTGATCCTTATACATCATTGCAACATCATGACTTCAACCTTTCTCTAGGTACTCTAGTTACATCTTATTCATTTCCACCTCCTTGTCAATCAACCAATTAGTAGTATTTGGATCACTTAAGCACTTGTCATTCCTGCAAGTAGCAAATTTGACATCAATGACAAAACAATGATTGAAAACATTCTTTATCAGTTCCATTATTCTTCATTCATGATATTTTCAATCATTTCCAACAATCTCCCTCTTTGGCATTGATGGCAAACCAAACTGATCAATTGATTGAGTTGATCAACTTAGTTATCACCAAAATTACTTATGTTTTCTGCTTGGTATACAACTCCTTCTTTTGTTGATACAAATTAAATCCTTTGTTCTACTTCTTCCTCTAGAATAGTGCATCCTTACTCTCTGATCATTCATAGCTACTTGCTAATTCTTATCTCTTTTGAATCTCCTTCTATCATCTCTTACCTTTCTTTGATTAGTTTCTCATATCTCCCTCTTTGACATAAATTCCAAAGATGTAGCATCTTCAACATGCTAAATATAAGCTTTGCATCTTCATGTTTTCTCCCTCTGTCACCATGCTTGTGACTGATCTGGAGTTTTTTCTCTTGTTGTCATCCTCTACATCATTCTTCTGATATTTCAATGATCTACTCCTGTTGATGTAGGGCAGTTTCTCTATTGCTTTAGACTGCTTGAGTTAGGGGCATTACCCCCAACTTGCCTCTAAGATATTCATAAGCATCCTTGGGCAATGGTTTGGTGAAGATATCTACAATTTGTTCCTTTGTGTGAATGTTTTCCATCTTCACTTGTTTGTCTTCCACCAATTCTCTGACATAGTGATACTTGATTGCAATATGTTTGGTTTTTGCATGCATTACTAGATTCTTGGATATGTTTATAGCACTTGTATTATCACAATACAGTATCATAGGTTTGGTTACCTCTTCTTTCATTCCTTTCAATAGATGTTTGAGCCACACAATGTTTGTACAATTGATTGCTACTGCCACATATTCTACTTCTGCAGTGGACTGAGATGTGTATTTTTGTTTCTTGCTAGTCCAAGTAATTAGCCTTTTACCTAAGAATAATGCTTCTTCACTTGTGCTTTTCCTATCATCAATATTTCCTCCCCAATCTGCATCTATGTATGCATTGAGCTCAAACTTCTCATTCTTTTTGTAATATAGGCCAAAATCATCAATTCCTTTGAGATACCTCATTATCATTTTTGCTACCATGAGATGATTTTCTCTAGGATTAGTAGAGAATCTAGCCACTATTCCAACTACTAGTGCTATATTTGGTCTACTATGTACAACATATTGTAGTTTTCCAATCATGGATCTATACATTGTTTAATTGACTTCAACTGATTCATCATTTTTGGATAGCTTATGTCCTGTTGCCATTGGTGTGCTAACAGGTTTGGAATCTTCTAATCCAAACTTCTTGAGTATCTCCTTGATGTATTTTGATTGTGTCACAAATATGCCATGTTTTAGTTGATGTACTTGCAATCCTACAAAGAACTTGATTTCTCCAAACATAGACATCTCAAACTCATGTTTCATTTTTTCAGCAAAACTTTTGCAAAGTACTTCCTTTCCTCTAAAAACTATGTCATCCACAAATATTTTAGATACAAGAATATCCTTACTTTCTTCTAATTTGATTTACATGTTGTTGTTGTCATCAGTTCTTTCAAATCCTATTTGCACTAGATACTTATGAAGTCTCTCATACTAAGCTCTAGGGACTTTCTTTAATCCATATAGAGCCTTATGCAATCTACATACTCTTTTTTTTTTTTTTTTTCATCAACAAAACCTTCTGGTTGCTCTATGTAGACTTCCTCTTCAAGTATACCATTTAGAAATGCAGACTTTACATCCATCTGATAGACTTTAAATCCTTTGAAAGTTGCATATGCCAGTAAGGTCCTTACTCCTTCCATTCTTGCAACTGGAGAAAAAGTTTCTCCATAGTCTAGTCCTTCTTCTTGTGCATACCCTTTACAAACTAGTCTTACCTTGTTCCTTGTGATTTCACCATTTTCATCTAACTTGTTTCTGAACACCCACTTGGTTCCAATTACATTCTTGTTAGCTAGTCTTGAGACTAAGGTCCATGTCTTGTTTTTCTCAATTTGTTCTATTTCTTCTTTCATAGCATTGTACCAGTCATCATCTGTTATGGCTTCACTTACTATTTTTGGTTCCATTTTGCTAAGCAGACATGTTTCAATTCTAAGTCTATTCCTTGTCATTGGTCCTGCTTCTTTGTTTCCAATAATTTTATTTGCAGGATGATTTCTTCTTACATACTTTTCCAATACTGGTTCTTTCCTTGTTTGCATGTTGTCTCTTTTAGAATCTGAACCCTCATGCATAATTTCATCAGGTATTTTTTCATTTCCTTCATGTTGGCTATTCTCAAAATTTGAATGAACATATTCTGTATTCTATAGCTCGGCTTCTGAATGTGTCTACTACTCGACATTCATTGTCTATGATTTGGCAGATACTAGATTTTGTTGCTAATTGTCATTCTGAGTTGTAGCTTCACCATTATTAGATATACCTTCATAAAATTATACAAAGGTCTTGTATTCTTCTGCTTTCTTGGTGTCCCCAATACTTTTAACTTCTGCAAGCTCATCAAACTTCACATTTGTGCTTTCTACTACTTTGTTAGTGTTAACATCCAAACCCTTATAAGCTTTGCTTCTAGCAAAATAACCAAGAAATGTGCCTTCCTCACTCTTTGCATCAAACTTTCCATTTCTAGACTCTTTATATATATAGCATTTGCATCCAAATATTTTGAAATGTTTAACATTACAAGAATGCCCATACCATAATTCAAAAGGTGTTGCATTTGTACCTTTCTTGACTTGAACTCTGTTGAGTGTGTAGACTATAGTACTTACAGCTTCTCTCCAGTACTTGAGTGCAACATTTTTATCCATCATTAACATCCTGGTACAGTAAATAACTGATCTATTCCTTCTTTCTGCTATACCATTCTGAGGTGGAGTCCTAGGTGTTGATGTCTTCCTTTTGATTCCTCTTTCATTGCAGAATTATTCAAATTATCTTGATGTGAATTCACCTCCTCTATCAAATCTGAGACATTTTAGGCTTTTCCCAGTTTCTTTCTCAACTCTGGCCAAGTACCATTTGAACATTTGAAATGCATCTAATTTTAGTTTTAGGAACATGACTGTCATCATCCTTGAATAGTCATCTACAAATATCATTATATATATGTCACCTTTGTAGCTTTACATTTCAATAGGACCACACAAGTCAGTATGAACTAACTCTAATACTTCATTAGAAGTACAAGTCTTTCTTTTGAAAGTTGACTTGGTCATCTTCCCTAATTGGCATTGTTTGCACATGGTGTTATCAGGTTTCTTCAACTTTGGTAGACCTCTGACTTTCTTCATCTTGTTGATGCTTATCAGATTGTCAAAATTTACATGACATAGCCTCTTGTGCCATAACCATACATCATCATTTTGAACAATGAGACAAGAAGCATCTTCTATGTCTAGGTAAAACAAATTACTCCTAGCCTGATCACCTTTTCCTATTAGACTTCCTTGAGAATCATAGATTTTGGCAATTCCATTTCCAAATTCAACCTTGTATCCTATGTTGTCTAACTATGAGACACTTAACATATTATAATTCAGGCCTTCAACATAGTATGCATTATCACATGATATCTTTTTAGTAAGCTTGATACTACCTTTCCCTTTGATCTGACATGGTGCATTGTTACCAAATCTAACACTATTTCCTTCAAATTGAGTAAAGGAAATGAACTTACTTTTATCTCTAGTTATGTGATGAGAGCATCCACTATCTATGATCCATATATCATTCTTGTTCATGCAGGTTACCAAGGCAATTGCTTCATCTTCATTTGATTCATCTTTCATAGCCACATAGAGTACTTCATCATCATTCTCATCAGAGTCTTCTTCAACAATGTAGCATATTTTGCCTTTATCTCTATAGTCCTTGTTGTCCTCTTTCTTGTTCTTGAAGTTTCCTCCATCCTTGTAATTTTTCTTTTGTGTGCATCTGGCTGCAATGTGACCAACTTCATTACAGTTGAAACAAATGATTGGCAGCTTACCTTTGAATTTTACTCTTCCTCTGTGAAATCTTCTTGCTAGTAATGCCTCTAGTTGATCCACATCATCTTCATCGGTGCTTCTATCATTGGATACATACTTTCCTTTTCCATTCTTTTTCTTTGTTTGCACCTCCTCATTGTCTTTTATTTTCATCTTGGCTTTGAATGCAAATTCAAAGTTTTTTGGCTTGTAGTTGTCAAAGTTGGATAGCTCAAAGGTAGTGAGTCTTCCAATTATTCCTTCAAATGACAATGCATTCCCTGGTACACACCTTAACTCTTGGATGGTTGATACTCTTATAGCATAGATGGGAAGCAAAGTTCTCAAGTATTTGCTACATATTGTTTCTTCTGCTAACTGTCCTCCTAGGCTTCTTATGGCACTTACTACTTCCTTCATCCTTGCACCATATTGAGCAACATTTTCTCCTTCTTCCATTTTCATGTCATCAAACTTTCCTCATAGGCTCTCTCTTTTGGCTCTCTTGACATTATCATCTCCTCCATAGATTCTTGAAAAATTTTCCCACATCTGATGTGCAGTATCAGATCCCTTGATGTCATCATACTTAGCATAGCTTAGTGCTGAAGCTATATCTAACATCGCTTGATTGTGCTCCTTCTTCTTTCTCATGTCATCTGTAGTGAGAGGTCCTGCAGGGTCTACATGATCAACTGTGATTGAGGTCTATGCATAGTCACCTATTGATCCAAGGTGTAGCTTCATTAGACTTTACCATGCAACAAAGTTGTCTTTGTTTAGCTTGGAAACTTCTCTCTTGGACATCTTGATCTTCCTGCTGCTAGTACCTTGAAACAAATCAGCAATGGGCTCTGATACCAATTGTTAGAATTCTTTTAGAATAACTGGGAGGGGGGGTGAATCAGTTATCCAAGGTCCAATGATGTCCAATACAACTTTTTCTTCAAATCTTTGATGACATATAACTGAAATTATCATACATGCAATTGAACATTAAATAGCCATGAAAAGTAAACATGCATCACACCATAACACTAAGGATTTTGATGATCCAAAAACCCTCCAAGAATAAGAAGGTAAAACTAGAGTGAGGATGATACCCACAAAATAACTACGTAATTGATTTCAACCACGTCTGATGGTTTTTCCTGTTAAAGGCTACAACACATTATTAAATGAGACCCTGTTAAAGGATTTCTACACCCTTTTAGGAGTGTGCCTTGTTAGAGGACTTAAGAACATTCAACTTGGAATGTCACCCTGTTAAAGGATTTACATAGAGCTATTAGGCTCACCCAAGTCTATGGGATTTATAGTCACCTTCTCAAAAGAATCTTTCATCCTTCCTAAGGATCTCTTGTCCTTCTCCTAAGGATATCTTTATCCTTCTTCTGAGGATCTCCTTATCCTTCTCCTGGGGATCTATTTATCCTTTTCTTGAGGCTTATCCACCTAACTATTAAGCTAACCTAGCAAAGTAGGATTTCAATATCTAATACAATGGTAAGAGAGTATTAGAAGGGTTTTGACTTGATACAGATTGCAACTCTAACCTTGCAAATTTTAGATCACTCTTCAGTTCTTTTCTTAGCTTGGCTTTCCTCCCTTACAGTGCTGACAGCTTGTTCACCCTTCAAGATCTATCTCCTTGAGTTCTTCCACTCGTTATGCCAATGCACTCCATGGTCACTTGATCAACTTAGAGTCTTGATGCTCTATTCTTACTCCTCTTGGCTTCTTTGCATGACCACATTTAAGACCAACTCCCTCTCATACATGCATATTTGATCTTTGACATGTAACTCCTTATAAAGAAGTTTTGTTCTTCATTTCCTGCTCAAATATTAAGTTGATCTTGAGAAAATGATATCGTTTTCCCTCCAAATTTATTCTTCAAGAAACTTCATGATAAGTCCACCAGCATTCACCTTGAATTGGTTTGCATGGTTTACATAAAATTTTGTGACATCTACTCATCATCCTTATCATCCAACTAATTCACAAAATTCAATGTAACAAACTTATTGTCACTGATCTGGTGAATCTTTGACTTAACAAATAATGTAGCAACTCGGCATCATTGGATTAGTGGTGCTTGGCTCCTTCTGTGTTACTCAGCTTCTACTATTATTTTATTGGCGCCTGGCACCTGAAGGACTTCTTGGCACCTATAGAATTTATTCTTTGCTCAGGACTTGAAGACGTACTTGGCACCTGAAGATCACTCGGCACCTATTGGATTGCTCAGCTTCAACTGAGAATCTGCTCGGCTCTAACTAGCTTGTGAGTATGTCATCAATACACTATTTCATCAATGGCTTAGCTGATCCTTATACTTCATTGCAATATCATGACTTCAACCTTTCTCTAGGTACTCTAGTTACATCTTATTCATTGCCACCTCCTTGTCAATCAACCAATTAATAGTATTTGGATCACTTAAGCAATTGTCATTCCTGTAAGTAGCAAGTTTGACATCAATGACAAAAAAAATGATTGAAAACATTCTTTACCAATTCCATTATTCTTCATTCATGATCTTTTCAATCATTTCCAACAGTAATCTCTATTGTCATCTTCTCTTATGTTTGTGTACTTGTTTCCTTCTTTGTAGTTCTTCTTCTGTGTATATCTTACAACAATATGACCAACTTCATTGTAATTAAAACAAATGATGGGTAACTTACCTTTGAACTTGCCTTTACCTCTATGAAATCTCCTTGCTAGTAGTGCTTCCAATTGTTCAATGTCTTCCTCATCTATATTACTATCACTGGATGCATATTTTATCTTTCTCTTCTTCTTCTTCTTCTTCTTCTTCTTCTTCTACTGATGCTGCTTTACCTCCTTAGAATTCTTCAATAACAACTTAGCTTTGAAATCAGGTTCAAGACTATCTAGTTTGTAATTGTCAAAGTTAGATAGCTCAAAAGAAGCGAGTCTACCTACCAGACCTTCAAGGGTTAGATCATTTCCTAGAATACATCTCAACTCTTGGATTACAGAAAATCTAATAGCATAGATAGGCAATAATGTTCTCAAGACTTTACTTAACATAGTATCACCATCTATATGATCAGTAGCACCTTTTATTGCACTAGCAACTTCTTTAACCCTAGTAACATATTGAGCAATATTCTCACTTTCTTCCATTCTCATGTCATCAAACTTACCTCTGAGGCTCTTAGACTTGACTCTTTGAACATTTTTGTCTCCTCCATAGATGGTGATTAGGGCATCCCACATCTTCTTTGTAGCATTGTAGCCTTTGATATCATCGGATTCAGCATAACTTAGAGCAAAGGTAATCTCCAACATCGCCTAATTGTGTTCCTTTTTCTTCTTCATATCTTCAGTAGTGAAGGCTCCTACTAGATCAACATGTTCCACTATAATGGTACATTGTGTGTGATCTCTAAGTCCTCCAAGGTTTAACTTCATCAAATTTTGTCATGCAGGAAAGTTATCTCTGTTGAGCTTGGGTACTTCTCTTTGGACATCTCGATCTTTGTGCTTCTAGTACCTTAAAACTAGTCCTCTTAAGCAAAAGCCTCTAATACTAATTATTAGAATTCTTTTAGAATAACTAAGAGGGGGGGAGTTATTCAAGGTTTAGATATACAATTAAAACTTTTCTTATCTTAGTGAACCCATAAAATATTCATATTCATGCATGCATCAAATGAATATGTGAATACTTAAAACTTGTAGATTATTGTTTAATCAAATTACATATATGTAAAACATAAAATACAACACATTCATCAACACATTTGACACAATGATTTAACATGGAAACCCAATTTGGGAAAAACCACTAGTAACATGCTACTCCTTTTCACTCTTCTGAAGTGATGCCTTATGAAAGGTCAACCCTGTTAAAGGTTACAATATGTACATTATTAAATGTGACCCGATTAAGAAATTTCAATCACCCTATTAAAAGGGAGCCTTGTTAGAGGACTTTAGGCCATTCACTTGGAATGTCGCCCTATTAAAGGATTTTTCAATGACTATTAGATTAACCTTAATCCAAAGGGTTTACCCTAGACTTATACAATTGTTAGAGAGTAACAATAGAGCTTTGATCTGATACAACTTACAACTTCACTTACAGATTACAGATCTCTATTAAGTCCTCAATTCTACTTGACTTTCATACTTTGTAGCTTTGACAGCTTTTTCACCCTTTAAGAATTCATCTCCTTAAGCCTACTTGCTTGGTATGCCATTGTAGACTCTTCTCTTGGGTCACTTGAAGAAAAAAAACCCTTCATTTCTTCTCCTCCTTAGGTTCACACACATGACACTAACCTCTCTAGCCTCCTTTGTTTCTTGACTAGACATTCCTATATAAAGGAAATTAGAATATTTTCTCGCTTAGTATCCATCATCTAAATTAGGGTTTTGGATGGATTAGTAGGATACAATGTATCTATCCCATATCTTTTCTTTTCTAGAAACTTCTATTAGAATCCATTTAAATTTTCCTAAAAACGGTTTACATCAAATTCTATGCCACCAACTCATCAATCTTATCTTCCTCCTAGTTCACAAGTTCTAGGAAAACAAACTTTTTGGCTTATAATTTGGAAAATCTTAGATCTTTGTCATAATGTAGTAGCTCAACATTATCAATATTTTGATGCTTGGCATATACTACATTACTTGACATCAACTATAAAATCACTTGGCATCAACTAGATTTTACTAGTGCTCAACACCAACTGAAATTTACTTAACATCAACCATCTTGCTCAGCATCCACTAGAATTTGCTTTCACTTGGCTCCAATTGACTTTCTGGCTAGCTTACACTAACTTTTCTCATCACCTACTATCAACTCGGTCAATATTGGTAGACAAACTTTATTTAACTTTTTCTTCTAAACTTTCTAAGTATAGCTAGCCATTTTGTAACCTTAAGTAGTTCATCAACACATCATGTCATCACCATCTTTACTAATCCTTATACTTCATTACATAATCATAACTCAACCTTTCCTCTAGGTGCTTTTGTTAAATCTTATTGATCAAAACCTCCTCATCAATCAACTAAGTAATTGTTTTACTAGCAAATAGCAGGTTTGACATCTATGACAAAACAATGATATAAATGCATAATCTTCTTCAATAATCTCCTTCTTGTCAATATTTCTAGTCAATGATCTTTTCAATTAGATTTCAAAAAAAAGGTTACAAGTTCATGTACCTAATAATAATGTCATATGTGAATAAAAATAAAATGCAGAAGATAATTTTTTCTTTGTAGAATTTTTGATATTATGTGTTGAAAACAGATTGATACAAGTATGATAATTGTGTTTCAATCATTGTTTCGTCAATGATGTCAAACCTACTCATTTTTGGTAAGACAATTGCTTATATGATTTAAGTACTATCATTTATTTGATGATTAAGAGGCTTTGATTAAATGAGGTAACAATAGCACCTAGATGAAAGGTTGAGTTATGATATGAAAAAGATTACAAGAATCAGTTAAGACAACATGATATTATAGTGCATTGATAATATACTTAAGGTTGCAAAGGTTGGTTACACTGATTAAGTTCAGAAGAACAAGTTAAATGAAGTTTTTTTACTAAGCTTAACATTTTTCATAGTGGGTGTTGAGAAAAGTTAGTGCAAGTCAGGCAGGAAAATCAATTGGAGCCGAGTAATGTCAATTTCAATGTAAGACAAGTGAAATAGTGTAAGTCAAGTAAAGTTTAGTTGATGTCAAGCATTAGTAAACTTTAGTTCACGCTGAGTGATTTAATAGAGGATACTGAGCAATGCAGCATGTGTCATGCATAAAAAGCCAGTTAATGTCGAGTGTCATCATTATGAGAAAGATTAGGAATTCGATGAATTTGAGCTAACAAGCTTGGTTTCTTGGATTATGTGAACCATGTGGAAGATATAGCTGATGAGCTAGTGGCATATAATGCATGATGAACCATTTTGAGGCAAATTCAAAGAGGATTGAAGGAGAAGTTTCTAGAAGGGAATGAAATGAAATGAGGGGTGGATTCATTGAATCCTACCTAATCCAACCTAACCCTATAATAAATGATGGATGATGAACAACAGAATATCTTAATTCTCTATTTATAGAGATGGCTAGTTAGAAGCAAGGGTTGTCATGTACGAGAACCTAAGGAAGACAAGGAGTCTAGGGTATTGCTTCATTTAGTGACCTAAGAGAAGAGATTGCATTAGCAAGAAAAGAAAGAAGGCTCAAGGGTATGAATGTTTGAAGAGTCAAAAAGCTATCAAAGCTTAAAAGTCTGAAAGCCAAGTAGAAAGGAGGAATAAAATAGAGATCTGTAATCTACAAGTGTGTTGTAAGTTATTATTAATTCAAGCCTTATTGTTACTCTCTAATCATTATATTAGTCTATGTTAAATCATTTGGATTAAGGTTGACCTAATAGTCATTTTTAAATTATTTAAACTAGGTGACATTCTAAGTGAGTGATCTAAATTTCTCTAACAAGGATAACTCCTAATAGAGTGATTGAAATCCTTTAACTAGGTCACATCTAACAATGTGCATTGTAACCTTTAATAGGGTTGACCTTTTATAGAGCATCACTTTAGAAGAGTGAGAATGAGTAGCATGTTACTGGTGGTTTTCCCCAAATTGGGTTTCCACATTAAATCACTTTGTCAAGTGTGTTATTAATTTTTTTATGTTTCATGTTTGCATTTTTGCAAATTGATTTGATAGTAACCTACAATTTTAAGTGATTACATGATCTAATAGATGCATTCATGATGAATTTTTTTAATAAACATGGGTTCACTAAGTTGTGAAAAAATTTATTTGCACATCTAGATCTTGGATAACTAATTCATCCCCTACCCCACCCCCTCGGCCCCCCTTATTATTCTAAAGAATTTTAGCAATTGGTATCAAAGTCATCTACTTAAGAGGACTAGTTTGAAAGTACTAGAAGCAAAAAGATCAAGATGTCAAAAGTAGAAGTACCCAAGCTAAATAGAGATAACTTTCTTGTATGGAAAAGTCTAATGAAGTTACACCTAGGTGGTCTTAGAGATCATGCACAATCTACCATTATTTTTTAGCATGTTGATCCTGTTGGAGCCCTAACTGTTGAAGATCTAAATAATAAGAAAGAACATAACCAAGTAATGTTTGAGATTACCTCTTCCCTAAGCTATGTCGAGTTTGATGATATCAAAGGTTGTGATAGCACAAAGAAGATGTGGGATTCTCTACATACTATCTATGGAGGTGACAAGAATATTCTCAGAGACAAAGTTGAAATTCTCATAGGTAAGTTTGATGATATGAGAATGCAAGAAGGTGAGAATATTGCTCAATATTGCTCTAAGATAAAAGATGTTGTTAATGCAATAAGATGAGCTACTAATAAAATAGATGATGATACTATAATAAGTAAAGTTTTGAGAACATGGTTGCCTATTTATGCTATTAGAGGTTTTACAATACATGAACTAAGATGTATGTCAGGGAATTATCTAACTCTTAAAGCTCTAGTAGGTAGGCTCACTACTTTTGAGCTATCTAACTTTGATAATTACAAACCTAAAAATATTGAATTTTATTTCGAAGCTATGCTATCATTAAAGGAACTAATGAGAAGAAGAAGAAGAAGAAAAAGACAAAATATGTGTCTAGTGACAATGATATAGATAAGGAAGATGTAGATCAACTTGAAGCACTATTAGCAAGGAGATTTCATAGAGGCAAAGAAAAGTTTAAAGATAAGTTACCTATCATGTGTTTCAATTGCAATGAGGTTTTTCATATTGTTTCTAGATGTCTAGAGAAGAATAATTACAATGGCGATGACAAGTACAAAAGTAGAAGAGATGAAGATAGCAAAGACTACAAAGACAAAGGCAAGAAGTCTAGCTACATTGTTGAAGAGGAAACAAAAGATGGATCTAACAATCATGATGATGAAGTGGTGTATGTTGCAATGAAGGATGAATGTGACAAGGACGAGGCAATTGCACTTGTGTCTTGTCTGAACAAGAATGATAAATGGATCATTGAATAGTGGGCGTTCACATCACATGACTGGAGATAAAAGTAAGTTCATCATTATGATAGAAATAGTTTAAGGTTTTGTAATGATGCACTATGTCTGATAAAAGGAAAAAAGGTTTATCAAGCTCACAAAAAAAATTTTATATGATAATGCTTACTATGTTGAAGGACTTAATTATAATTTGTTGAGTGTGTCACAACTAAATAATTTGGGATGTAAGGTTGAGTTTTAGAGAAAAATTGCTAAGATATATGATACTGATGGAAAATTTGATTGAAAAAGAGGTGACCAAACTAGAGGTAATCTATTCTACCTTGATATAGATTATTCTACTTGTTTAATTGTAGAATTTTATGATGTTTGACTATGGAACAAGAGGTTATGTCATGTTAATTTTGATAACTTGGTTAGTATTAGTAACATGAGAAGAGTCAAAAGGTTTGCCTAAGTTGAAGAAGCTTGATAGTATTATTTGCAAACAATATCAATTAGGCAAAATGACAAAGTCATGTTTTAAGAGTAAGATTCATACCTCTAAAGGAATATTAGAGATTTTTCATACTAACTTGTGTGGACCAATTGAAGTGAAAAATTAGAAAGGAAATAAGTACATTATGTTGCTTGTTGATGATTATTCTAGAATGATGACAGTTATATTTCTGAACTAGAAATCTGATGCTTTCCAAATGTTTAAGTGGTACTTAGCAAGAGTTGAGAAGGAAATAGGTAAAAGTTTGAAATTTTTGAGATTTGATAGAGAAGGAGAATTTACATCAAAAAAGTTTGAGATGTTTTGTAATGATAGAGGAATCAAAAGATAGACATCTACTCCTAGAACCCCTCCACAAAATGGAATTGATGAAAGGTGGAATAGGTGTAGAATGGATTGTGCTAGGAAACTCATAATAGAGAAAAATGTTGCTTTGAAATACTAGAGAGAAGTTGTAAGTATAGCTATCTATACCTTGAACTATGTACAAGTCAAGAAAGGTACTCATTCATCACATTTTGAACTATGGTATGTATACTCACCTAATGTAAAATATTTTAAGCTACTTAGAAGAAAATACTATATTCTCAAAGATTTCAGGAATGGTGAACTAGATGCAAAAAGTGAAGAAGGTATATTTCTTGATTATTCCACAAGAAGTAAAGCTTATAAGTGTTTAAATGCTAACACTAACAAAGTTGTGGAAAGTGCAAATGTGAAAGTTGATTAATATATAGAAGTATATGAGGTTGAACCTATGAAGGAACCAGAAGAATACAAATTATTTCTATACTTTTATGAAGGTATGCCTTCCGATGACAAAGTTGTATATCAAGTTGCAAACCAACAAGTTTTAGTGACTGCCAAGTTAAATAATATGAATGTTGAGTTGCATTCAAAAATTGAGCTGCATTCAGGTGCTGAGTTATAGAATGAAGTTGAGGCACACTATGATTTTGAGATTAGTGTACATGAAAGAGATGTTGAACTACCTTCAAAGTTGAGAGACCAAATGTAGAAGCCAAAGCTAAACCAAGATTGTCTAAGTATGTCAAGGGACATCATCCTACTGAACAAATCATTGGAGATAAAGATGATAGACCAATGACAAGAAACAAGTGAAGAAATGATACATGTTTGTTGAGCATGCAAGAACCCAAAATAGTGAAAGATGCCTTCGAAGATGTGGACTAGAGTAAATTCATGGAAGAAGAGATTGAACAAATTGTGAAAAATAAGGCATGGATCCTAGTTCCTAGACCAAAAGGAAAAAATTTAATTGGTACCAAGTGGGTATACAAAAACAAGTTAGATGAAAATGTTGTTTAGTCATAAGGAACAAGGAAAGATTAGTCTATAAAGCATATGCACAAGAAAAAGGGATAGATTAAGAAGAGACATTCACTCCATTGCAAGACTGGAAGGCGTAATAACTCTACTTGCTTACTCTACATACAAAGGTTTCAAAGTTTATCAAATGGATGTTAAGTCTACATTTTTGAATGGTATATTGGAGGAAGAGGTTTATATAGAACAGCTAGAAGGATTTCTTGATGCTAGCAACAAAAAAATGGTACATAGTCTAAACAAGCTTTATATGGTTTGAAGCAAGCACCAAGAGTATGGTATGAAAGGCTTCATAACTATCTTGTGAAGATTGGATTTGAAAGGACTGATGATAATAACAATCTATACTTGAAGACAGAGAAAGGAAAAGGTATTTTATTATCTGAATTTTTTGTTGATGATATCATATTTGGAGGTCAAGATACTTTATGTAATGCTTTTGCAAATGAAATGAAGAAAGAACTTGAAATGTATATGTTTGGAGAGATCAAGTTCTTTGTGCGTTTGCAAGTACATTAGATGAAATATGGTATATACATCCCTTAGTCAAATTATGTAAAGGAGATACTAAAAACTTTTGGATTGGAGGATTCCAAGCTAGTAAGTACACCTATGGTGATAGGACATAAATTGTCAAACAATGATGACTCAACTAAGGTGAATCAAACATTATATAGGTCTCTGATTGGAAAATTGCAATATGTACTACATAATAGGCTTGAAATTGCATTATCTATGGGGATAGTTGCAAGATTCTCTACTAATCTTGGGGAGAATCATTTGATGGTCGTTAAGAGAAAAATTAGATATCTGAAAGGAACAGAGGACTATGGTCTATACGACAAGAAAAATGAGAAATTTGAATTGAGAGCCTATACTAATGCTGATTGGGCTGGAAATATTGATGACAAAAAGAGCACCAATGGAGAAGAATTTTTCTTAGGAAAAGGATTGGTTACATGGACTAGCAAGAAACAAAACTACATTTCTCAATCTACTGTTGAAGCTGAATATGTTGCTACTATGGTAAATTGTACAAACATTGTATGGATCAAACATGTACTCAAAGGTATGAAGGAAGAAATCACTGAACCTATGATACTTTATTGTGATAATATAAGTATTATAAATGTATGAAAGAATCTTGTGATGCATACAAAGACTAAGAAAATTGCAATCAAGTATCATTTCTTAAGAGAATTAGTTCAAGATACGGAGGTGACGATGAAATATATTAACACAAAAGAGAAAATAGTTGATATCTTCACAAAATCATTACCTAAGGATGCTTATGAGTATCTAAGAGGTAAACTAGGAGTGATACCCTTATCAAAGGTTATCTAAGAAGCATAAGGAGTTCCCTACATCAAACAAGTTGATTGACATATGTTACACATTGATGTAATGAATCTTACTTTAGGAGCTACCTAAAGTGATCAAAGAGCTAGAGCTATAAATCAACCACAAGCAAGGTGACAAAGGGAGAAACTAAAAATATTCATAACTGCATATAAGATGACAAGTCTTTGGCATTGTTGTCAAAGATGGAGAAAGTGTACACTAAGAGTTAAAGTGTACTAAGAGATGAAAGCTGAGGGAGATGAAGGAGAAATCCTAATCTACCTAATCCTAACTGTTGATGGAGTACATGTGCGAAGGGAGAAAGTGTGCATGCTTATTACATCTACCTAGTAAGAGGGAGATAATCTTGAGGGAGATATAAGAAGTAATCAAGAGGGAGTCATAAGGATGAGTTGATTGATTGTCTATTGGTCAGAACAAAATTTTGTAACCTATTTAGAAGATGAAAGTTGCTAATAGAGGGAGAGATTTGAATACAAGGAATTTCTTTTTTCGGTATTTTGTTAGCCTTACTGATTAAGTCTAGTCAATTTTCTTTTCCATCAATGCCAAAGAGGGATATTGTTGAAACAAATTGATACAAGTATGATAAATGTGTTTCAATCATTGTTTTGTTACTGATGTCAAACCTGTTAATTGTTGGTAAGACAATTGCTTATATGATTTGACTACTATCATTTATTGATTAATGAAGAGGATTTAGTCAAATGAGGTAACAATAGAACCTAGAGGAAAGGTTGACTTATGATATGAAAAGGAGTACAAGAATCAATTAAGATAATGATATTATAGTGCATTGATAATCTACTTAAGGTTGCAAAGATTGGTTACACTGATTAAATTAAGAAGAACAAGTTAAAAAAAGTTTGCCTACCAAGCTTAACATTCTGCATAGTGGATGTCAAGAAAAGTTAGTGTAAGCTAAGAAGAAAATTAGTTGCATTCGAGAAAAGTCGATTTCAGTGTAAGCTGAGTGAAATAGTGTAAGTTTAGTTGATGCCAAGCACTAGCAAACTTTAATTCGTGCCAAGTGATTTAATAGAGGATGTCAAACAATGCAGTATGTGTCGAGCATCAGAAGCCTATTAATGCCGAGTGTCAACACTATAAGAAAGATCGAGAATTCAATGAATCTAAGCTGAGAAGTTTGATTTCTTGGATTGTCTGAACTGTGTAAAGATAAGGTTGATGAGTTGGTTACATAGAATTCATGGTGAACCATTTTGAGGTGAATTCAAAGAGGATTGAAGGAGAAGTTTCTAGAAGGGAATGAAATGAAATAAGGGGTAGATTCATTGAATCATGTACCTAATCCAACCTAACCCTAAAATGGAAAATGGGGATGAATGACAAAATATCTTAATTCTCTATTTATAGAGATGGCTGGTCAAAAGCAAGAGTTGTCATGTGCAAGAACCTAAGGAAGATAAGGAGTCTAAGGTATTGCTTCATTCAGTGACCTAAGAGAAGAGATTGTATTGCCAAGCACAACAACAAAGCTTAAGGGTATGGATGCTTGAAGGGTGAACAAGCTATTGGAGTTGAAGACTGTGAAAGTCAAGAAGAATGGAGGACTAGAATAAAGATCTGTAATCTACAAGTGTGTTGTAAGTTGTTATCAGATCAAGCCTTGCTATTACTCTCTAATCATTATATCAATCTATGGTAAATCTTTTGAATTAAGGTTGACCTAACAGTCATTTGTAAATCATTTAACCAGGTGACATTCCAAGTGAATGATCTGAAGTCCTCTAACAAGGCTCACTCCTAATACGGTGAGTGAAATCCTTTAACTAGGTCACATTTAATAGTGTGCATTGTAACCTTTAACAGGGTTAGCATTTCACAGGACATAACTTTAGAAGAGTGAGAATTAGTACCATGTTACTCGTGGTTTTTCTCAAATTGGGTTTTTACATTAAATCATTGTGTCAAATGTGTTATTGAATCTATTATGTTTCATGTGTTACATTTTTGCAAATTGATTTGACAGTAACCTACAAGTTCAAGTGATTGCATAATCTAATGGATGCATGCATTATAAAAATAGTTTATGGATATGGGTTCACTAAGCTGTGAAAAGTTTTATTTGTACATCTGGACCTTCCCACCCTCTTAGTTATTCTAAAGAATTCCAACAATTATGTAGTCCATGGGCTCACAAGCTTTGCAAAAATGCAAGGTCAACCACAAAACACAAATTGTTTTAGATTCAAAAAATAATAAAGGACAATAAAAGAAATTGAAGAATAAATTTGACTATTTAAACTTCACATAGTATACGAGTTCAACACAATGCAATAGTGAAAAATGCTTCCGTTGGAGGCTATATCTCTTAATAAAAAAAGAGGTAATTATGAAAAAGGTTCTAAATCTGAGAAAGAGAAACAAAAATCTTTCCAAATATACTAGTCTTTCACATTTTAACTATCTTCTCAGTGTCATTTATTTGGTAAAAGACCTCATTTATGAGTTGCTTCATGTATATTCAACTTATGAAATTGTAAAATTGACATAAATGATAGAGGTCTCGATGGAATGATTTTTGTTCCAAAGGGTCTCTTCCATTTTCTTTGGCTTCTTTTAGGTTGTGCTTTATAGCATAAATACAGGTAATAACTACTCACAGGCACAAGAATCCATGGTTACGAATGAATTAGAGTGTTGTATGAGTAGTAGTGGTTAATTTGTTATGCACTAGGTTTTTCACTATTTAGTCATTTCCAAGAAGTATATAGGTTTACTTTTTCTTTTCCATAAGGGTAGGTCATTTAGCTTTCTTCAATTCACAAAGTGTAAAGATATAGAAGTTACCACTTCAATAATTGGACATTTATTCACCATCTAAGAATTTCATAAATAAGATAAAAATGTATTTATTTTACAAAAATCCCATGGTTTTGTGTCTCCTTGGCATGTTGTAGATATTTTGGAAAGTTTTGAGTAGAGAGAAGTAATAAGCTCTTTATTATTTGCATCTTTTCTTGAGTACTTTTGGTATTTAATAACAATTATATTCTTTATATCAAGGTCACATTTATACTAGGTGTGAATGTCAACAATTGAGGAGATGGATAGTAAGCATATGTAGTTACACAATTCACATCTTTATTGTTTTTTCTTATCTAATATTTTTATGATTGAATGTGACTTTGCAGCACAATCAAACATTGAGCTTGAGATGCTTGACACTCCCATCCTTTAAAAGGGACACATCAATTGTCTTGTAGATTATGATTCAACCCAATTTAAGAATTGAAGCATAATTGTGAGATCATATAAATCATTCTAGAATTATCTCGTAGCAATCATATTATCTATTTTTTGTCTCAAAGATGAGTTTCTCAACTAAATATTAGTCACGATGAACAAACTTGATCCAATGATATCTTTTGAGACCAAAAAACCTGGATAGAATTGCAACTTGTCTTTCATGTGTCATTGTTGAATTGTAGTGAACATCTTGTCTAAGGTTAGCTTTAAAATACCTACTAGGCCTATCTAATCCAAAGTTGTATTTGATCCACTTGTATTGTTAACCTTTAAACTTATGTACTCTATAATAGAAATGTTATATTTTATCCTTGTGGATTAGATTATAATAGTACAATTTTAAGCCCCAATAAAACATATCATTTGATAATTATTCAATATAAACATCAATATTGAATATTATCCCTTAGCCCCCTCTCTCCCCACTCACACTTTCTCTCACACAAAAAAGCATATAGAAAACATAAGTATAGACAAATGCACATGTTGTAGACCTATACCCCCACACATACATACAATTAAAAAGCTTAGTACAAATAATTCACATAAAGCTAAGAAACTTTTTTTCCCATATGAAATAAAATAAACTACTTATATTAATATTTAAAAGATAGCATGGTTTTTCATGGGTGACATCCCCATAACATTGATAAAAGAAAACTACTTATATTAATATTTAAAAGATAGGATGGTTTTTCATGGGTGACATCCCCATAACATTGATAATAGATATTTGAGAAACTTACAAATCATTTTTAACAATATTATTAATTTTTTTTCTATCAATTCAACTTTTCGGTTCAGGAGTTTAACATACAGACTGCATCATTTCTCAAATAAAATATACATAAATAAATGAATAAATTGAAATTATTGTAATGAGTATTAATTATCCATCAAGCTAGAGAGAGACTAATAGTGCAGCATTGGCCTATGTATCAGATGCAGGAGGCAGCCTACAAATGCTGAATATATCCCAAAAGATTACAGACTCTGGAGCATTTTAAGGGTCTCATCAACATGCTTTTCTGGCTGAAATTGGTTATTATACACAAGCTGGACCACACCCTTCTTGTCAATAACATAGGTCTCTCTCCCAGGCAAAGACCCAAAAAAGTCCCCTGGAACTCCCCATTCTTTTCTAATCTTGTTTCCTTCATCACTGAGCAATGTGAACGGAAGTCTGTATTTCTTTGCAAAGGCCTGGAAAAGGAAGAGCTCAGCCATTGCCCTGCTTACTCAAGGGAAACAATGTACAAAGAGGAAGAGAAGTGATGATTTCAAAGTTAATGCAGGGCAAACTCACCTTGTGAGATTCAGGGCCATCTCCACTGATTCCAATAACTTCAGCACCGGCCTTTTTGAACTTCTCATAAGAATCCCTGAAAGCACAAGCCTGACCCACAAATAGAAAACACATCAAAACATCTATTTGCATTTCCAAATATGCAGAAGTTGCCTACAAGTGAGATTAATAAGAAGAAAAAATTGTGGGATTCCACCTCTTTAGTACAGCCCGGGCTTTCATCTGCAGGATAAAAGTAGAGCACCACTGGTTTGCCCTTGAACTTAGACAGACTCACCATTCGGCCATCTTGGTCTTTTAGGTTAAACGATGGCGGCACAGATCCTTTGCTTACCTTAGTTTCACAATGCAAAACAGAAGAAAACGGCCAAGGAAAGTAAGATCTAATATTGAAAAACAGAGCTGTTGAACCTGAAAATGAAGATTGAAAGAATTACATCCTACCTTAGCAGCATAAACTATCATTCGCTTTGACTGAGATCTTGTAAGCAGAGGCCGAGCTGGTGTTGAACTGATTTTAGTCCCAAATTGGTGAGAAGTGGCAGATGAAAGTGATGTGCCGAATGTGCAGGATTCTAATCCGCTGGGCTTCATGTAAGCCGTGGGGGCGGCATTGAATGGTAGTACAGATTTTGAGAGAGAAAGCGATGATATTGCCATAACTAAGGCAAACAGAGAGGAACTCGTTCTGTTGGGAACTTGAAATGAGGCGCAGAACTAGTGTGAGGAAAGAAACCAACGGGGGAGTTTCCGCTTCCTCAGGGGAAGTAGATAGATAGGCGCCTGCGTGGCAGCTTTTTGACCTCACCCATGTCTGCTTTTACACCGGCTCGCAAACAAAATCCTCAAAATCACCGCATTTATGGGGATTTGCCTACCACTCAAACTTTGTAGTCGCCTGGTATCACGGGAGTATAGGCAAGGTGGGATGTTCTCCTCTTTTAAGTCAAGCCCGCTCCAAACTGTTTGTGTTTTACTTTATTAGTCTGTTTTGTGTTTTACTTTATTAGTTCCTGCCTTTGCCAGTAACTATTGTTTTCATTTAATCCATTTTATTATTAGTTGCACCAATCATATTTTAATTTGGTTTAAATCTTTGTTATACTTACAAATTCTACTAATTTCATTGCAATTAAAAAATTAGAATATTATTATTTATTTGAAGTTTGATTGGGCGTGAACCAAAAAGACAATGGAAAAATTAATTTCAGTGTTGAAAAAATTAGTAAAATTAGACATCGCCTTTTACACATCATTGAATAAGCGATAGAGTGGATGTACCATTGTCAGATTTATGATAATGCGTCTGATAGACTCTTAATTTGAATTTAATGCTCATTGAGTTGGATGCTTTCCTGTATTTTTTCCCCTCACCTTGTTTCCATTTTACTTATTCTATTTTCTGTGAGCTTGTAAGGTTTATCGTTTCCATTTCACTTATTCTATTTTATGTGAGCTTGCAAGGTTTACTTTGTCTGTCTGAATGCATTTGGGGAAAATATACAGGACAAGAGCTACGAGAGGAGGCACAACATTGCAGATTGTCCAGTTGTTGATGGTACGCTATGCCTTTTTGCCCTTTTTATGATTTTTATTTGGTAGTGAATGTAAATGGAGAGGACTTTGAATTTATGGCTTTGAATTTCTGTTGATCGTACGCTATGCCTTCTTGCCCCTTTTATGATTTATTTTTGGTAGTGAATGTAAATGGAGAGGGCTTTGAATTTATGTTTTTACCATGATGGTTCTATTAAAATTTTTTGTTTGGAGATTACATCTTACTAATGTGCAAGGAACCCAAAAGGAACTGAGCTATTTCTTAGAACGGTTTATTCAATATGGTCAAAGGCCTTTACTCTTGAAAGTATTTACACCTACTTTGTGCCAATATTTCTTTTTGTGCTCTGGACGGTGCTGCTTTTTTCATTTGTGAGGAGTTGTGAAAAAGAAAATGTGCCGCCTACAGAGAAGCCTCCTGCTACGGAATCGTCGAATTTCCCCTATTTACCATTAGCGATCCTCATTCCGTATTACTTACTTTCATTGTTCCTCTCTTTTTACGCATATTTTCCTTTGCTTATGTCATATAGGCTACTTGTTATTTAAAAGATTTTTTGGTCAAAATTTGAATACCCACATGAGAATTTTACTGCTTCTATTCTTCTCAATCCGTGACGTATTGCTTTGAATTGAACCATCATGAGTTTTTATCCTTGTTGGTGTTAGTCCTCCTTTACGGGCTGTGCAAATTTTCTAACCATTTTATTGACTGAAGGGCTTGCTTTAGTTACCTGTTGAGCATTTGTGGCTTCTAAAAAAATCAATACCCACAAGAAAATTTCATTGATTTAGGGCTTGTGTGTAATGCCCCGCCAAGGGATCCAAAGAATTAACCTAGAATTTTGCTAAGTTTGGTAGCATTTTTTTTTTAAAACATGAAAGAAAATACCACATATAACTTAAGCACCATAACGGAAGCAATAGCAATGTTCATAACATACATAACGGATTACATTCTTTAAGGATCCCTTAACGTTAAATTACATCCAAACAACTAACATTATTGAATCCATCTAATATAACAACCACATGAAATAATAATGATAAGTCCAATGTTTATATATTACATTTCTAAATGCTCCATCATCCACTGCATAGGCCACAGGGTATGAAAAGCTTAAAAGAATATACATATGTGGAATAAGGTACATCATCCTATTCTAATCCATGATACATCAAAGTAAAGATAATCACATGTTACACATGATACATCATCATAGAAGATATAAACATCCATCATAAAGATCAAACATAATAAACTAAGTGCACGATTCCTCCCAACCGTTAATAGCATCATTAGACCATCGTGGGTCCTAGTCATCCCTCCGTGCGTAACATTCCAAATCACCGAAGAGATCATGTGTATTAACATAGTAGGAATGTCACTCCTATCATATACTACATCACATGCAGAAAGTAATCTAACAAGCAAATATAAGCATAAGATAACATCATCTAACATATGCTAATCATTAATGAAAGGATACATATCCACCATCATGAAGGACGCATCAGCCACAATGTCTCAATGAATCTCAAATGATAAGAGTGGAAAAACACTACCACCTGACCGCGTGGTACCTAAGTGGTCCATTCCCACCGTACTGAGGAGATAATCTCAAGTCCCAAACAGGCTATCCAAAACACATAGCATAATTATCTATAAGTCCAGGAATCCTAAAAGTATACTAACTCAAAGGTTCCAATCACAAAACCAACATCTAATTCCCAGAGGCACACAAAGACATGTAGGAACCTACTATGCAAGCGGAAAAGTGTCATCACATATATCATGTACAAGTTACCCTAGTAGTTAGCTAAACTCCACAGGTCCATATTGATCCTCATGCAGCCACTAGTATCCTCTCATACTAACGAGGCATACTATGGAATGCAAGGTCACAACCATGCGTTTTCTCTACTCCCATCCTAGTCTATACAAGCACTCGAGGCATGGGCGAGAACAAAACAATTATCTTTTTAGGTTCATTTAGTTAGTATTAGGTGTGAATGTTTTCACTTTTTAACCAACTTACAATGAGTTACCCTGGCAGCCTCTTAGGGCCACGGCCCCCATTGCAAGCCACTTCCCGACACTACATGCAAATAACCTACCCTAAGCTCATGGAATCATAAATCTCAAAATCACAAAAGATAATCCATAATAAAATTATCAAATATGCATAAAAGCATCAAATCTCCATGAGCAAGCATCCATAGAAAATCATGATCACAACAATTCTCTATTGGCAACTGAAGCATCACTGATAATCAAAAGTATCCATTGGTTCTCAATAACCAAAATATATCTCAATCATACTGATCAAAGACTCCAAAATGGTTGAGTCAAAACATGTCACAACATGACATCATAAAATAACATTTTAGCCCCATCATGGTGACTGGAAAAATAACCAAGGATAACTGATCGATGAACCAAAAATGATTGGGTCAAGTATCTCATACATAAGAAACTCAACTATAAAAATCAATAATTACAAACATTACATAGAGCATTCCATCACATAACCATGGTTGGGTTTATAAAGATGAGGCTTAAAACATCATCATGACATCACAATCACATAACCCCCAAGCCTCTAGTAGACATCCTATAATTGGTCAACACTAGCCAACCCAAAACTCAAAACAATAACATAAAGAATACACAATGTAAACACATGTTTTGGTTTTGCTAAATTTACATACTTGAATTTAAATGTGGAGGTTTCAGTTTACGTTTTTCAATTTAGATATCAAGTGGAGAAATTTCACGTTTTACCTAACCCACGTATTTGTTTGATAGATAAAAGTTTCTCCCCAAAACCATTAGACTTAATTTTCTAATTGATCTAATAATATTTGGTTTATAAAAACTTTGTTGAAAAATGACATTTTCAATGAACCAATATTATCAACAAAATTTGCATAATTCAAAACTTTGACTTATAACTCGTTCTAATAATTAACCTTAATTAAAATAAATTTAATTAAGTTAATTATTAATATCTCTTCATTTTAGTAATAATTGTTAAATTATTACTCATATTTTTAAATCATTTATCTTTTACAGATTGATCCATCTATACAAATCATTTTAAATAAAATATTTATCTATAACTATTATATATATATATATATATATATATATATATATATATATATATATATATATATATATACATGTAAATATGTAAAAATATATATATGTATATATATATATGTATACGTATATATATATATATATGTATATATATGTATACATATATATATATATATACGTATATATATATATACATATATATATATATACCTATATATATATATATACATACATACACACACACACACACATATATATATATACATATATATATTTTTACATATTTACATATATATACATATATATATATATATATACATATATATATATATATATATATATACATATATATATATATATATATATATATATATATATATATATATCAAAAATACATATATTATAATATACAATAATATCATTTTATAAAAATGAAATATAAAAATCAAATTAAGCATATTGATTGCCATCCCCAACGTCCATTTAAAACAAAACATATATAAATATAATCCCCCCCCCCAGCCACGGTACGCAGTACCTGCGGCTGCAGGCACTGCACCAACAGTGGGGGTACAGTGTACCCCTATCGTCGCAGTCCTGTGACGGCAGGCCTCTGCGACTCGCAGGGGTATGATACCATACGTACCGAAAATAATTCGCAGTGTATACTAATTTTTAAATAACATTTTTAATAAAACGTTTTCCCATTGATGCGATTTGCAATTCAAAATTGAAATAAAGTTTCATCACTGCGATTTATAAAATATGATTATTCAATATGTGTGTGTGTGTGTGTGTGTGTGTGTGTGTGTGTGTATGCAGATACGAAAATATTAACATTTATATTTTACAATGAGCATATACACAATCTATTTAAAGATTACAATTTTCAGAATTTTCCTATAAGCTATTTGATCTTTAAATTTACCCAATAGTTTTCTAATGGATTTGGCTACAATTTAAACCCTAGCCCTGTGTTCTCTTCAGATCTATGCATATAAAGATTCTCAAATAAATTTTAACTACCCATATTGAGAATGCATACAATTAAAATAGGAAAAACCTTAGAAGACATATGGAAGACACGAAGAAGACAGGGAATGCAAGATGCGAAAATAGCATAAGTAAAATCACAAGAATCTACCTGGATTCTAATGCTAATTCGCTCTTCCTCAGAAAACTCGCAGAGCAAGCTCCTCCTTTCTTAAAAATTCTCGAGTCCTCCAACGCTCCAAATGCTCTCCAAACGCTATGTCTAAGCTTCTAGGAATGCCTGAATATAAAGAGCTCTTAAGAAACACCTAGAATGTTTCTAGAAACAGCTAGAAGGTGTCATCAACTAAGCATATGGTTTTTCCAACCTTCTAGATGAGTCATGAGGTTATAGACACCATGTGCTTAACTGATGCACTAACCCCCGTGTTGTTGACATATGAGAAATAGAAAGGTGCGTTAACTCCTAGACAAGATTATAACTCCAATTTACTTTTTATATAATTTCTATTTAAATTTTTATAACTTTTATTTTTTATTTTTATTACTTTTATTATTATTATTTATTTATTACTTTATTATTATTTTATAATTATTATTAATTTTAATTTCTAATTTTCTTTTATTTAATTCTTAATTAATACTTATTTAATTAATTATAATCAAAATATCAAAGATCATGATATTATATTAATTTTCTCAAATAATTAATTTATTAATTAAATCTATTTATTAAGACTTAATTAATAAAAAATTCACCATAGACCTCCAAGATAAAATATGAAAACCCATCATATAGCAATTCACACAAAATCAGTCTGAAGGGTTAAAAATCACAAAATATGTCCTCCAACACATTCGGTGGGTAAAATATCCAGATACTTGTCCTACCTCACTAGGACAAACGGTTTAAGGGTTTGGGATATGGACTTGAGAATTTATCTCCCTTCTCTTATCATTGAGATAATGTAATAGGGTACGCTCATCCTGGCAATTCAGAGAAGTCGATACCCGGTACTTGCAACTTGCATAAAACTCATGCATGTACATACAATATATATAATGCTAAGCTAAATAGGCAATGGTAGGAAGTGGTGCATTGTGTAGATCCTGACTAGCAGGTGACTACGACTACCTTCCTTAACCATATCAGAAATGCCTTACAATATGAAAACACACACACCATACACATGCAAGTATGGGGTAAGTATCCATAATAAAACAAATGAGATAATAAACCATCTAACTAATCATCAACAATAACTGAAAGCAATGTAATGATCATCATGCATACATGAAATGTAAAGTCTAAATGATCTCATCATATACCAACTAAATCCATAACATAATGTCTGATAGTCTCAAAACAATACCACTAATCCATCAACATAAAGCTAGTCTAACATAGTCTGATAATAACAACAACAATATGTCTAGAAAAGATGTGAACGAGGGCAGGCACTACATCCACCCCCTCTTGGATTAGGCTTACTCTTGGAAGCCTACAAACAGGTAGGGATATAACTCCCATACTCTAGCTGCATCCTCCCATGTAGCTGAAGAATCATCAGTAGGGTCCCATTGGACCCTTACCTACTCGATGGTTCGACCCCTGAGGGTCAACTCCTGCTGCTCCAAAAAATGAACCGGCTCCAAATCTAGCTGCCCGTCCTCTACCTACAACGTATTCCAATCAAGAACATGTACAATATTAGGAATATACTGCCGAAGTACTGAAATATGGAAAACATTGTGAATGCGAGCTAGGCTGGGTAGTAGAGCAAGGCGGTAAGCAACCGAGCCAATCCTCTCTAGAATCTCGAATGGTCCCACAAAGTGAGGTTCTAGCTTAGAACCCTTTCCATATCGGATCGGACTCTTTCGCGGACGCACTCTCAAGAAAACCTTATCTCCCACAACAAACTACTTATGAGCATCAACATACTTCTTCTACCTATCTTGTGCCGTAGTCAAGTGCTCACGGATCCACACTACCTATTGCTCCATATCACGAAGCATCTAAGGACCCAACAAGATGCGATCCTCAAGACTATCCCAACTCAATGGTGTACGAAAAAGACGTCCATATAATGCCTGAAATGGTGCCATGCCAATAGAACTACGATACCCATTGTTGTAAGCAAACTCCACTAGGTAGAGATAGTCTTACCAATGTGTCTGCCTATCCATCACGTACATCTGTAGCATATCTTCCAAAACTTGATTCACCCTCTCTGTCTGACCATCAGTCTCTAGATGATATCCCGAATTGAAGTTTAATTGGGCTCCAAGCTCATGCTGCAACGATGTCCAAAATGTGGATGTGAATACAGGATCTCTGTCAAAAATGATCTTTCTAAGAATACCATGTAATCTCACAATATCACACATGAAGACATTGGCTACAGAAGCTGCTGTGTAGGAAGACCTGATTGGTGGAAAATGTGCCACCTTAGTCAGCCGATCAATGATGACCATGATAGCATCATGACGATGAACAGTCATAGGTAATCCTATTATGAAATCCATGTAGATGATATCCCACTTCCAAGAAGGAATGAGATTTGACTGCAAAAGTCCAACCGGGTGCTGGTGTTTTGCCTTGACTCTCTGACACTCAAGACACCTAGCCACAAAATTAGCAATGTCTCACTTCATCCCAAACCAAAAGAACAAACGTCTCAAATCAGCATGCATCTTCGTGACACCTGGATGTGCTGAGTAAGGTGTACGATGGGCCTCTGCTAAAATCAAGGTGCGAAGCTCATCAAGTAATGGCACATAAATCCTCCCCAAATGTCTTAAAAGACCATCTAATTCTCGAACATAACCTACAAACTTACCTTCCAAAGGTCTTCCTAAATCTATCTCTCTGTACACTTCTTGAGACCAAGAATCTGTAGGAAGTGCCTGAAGAATCCGACTCCTCAACTCCACACTAAGAGTCATAGATGATACCACATGTCTCCTATGACTCAAAGCATCTACCACCACATTCTCCTTTCCCTAAATGTACTTAACCTCAAAATCATACTCGCATAGAAATTCCATCCATCGCCTCTGGTGAGCATTCAAATTAGGCTGAGTGAAAATGTACTGAAGACTGCAATGATCACTATGTAGCTCAAATCTGTGCCCCAACAAGAAATGTCTCCACCTTGTCAAAGCATGAACTACTGCTGCTAACTCAAGATCATGCGTAGGATAATTTAGCTCGTGATCCTTGAGCTTGCATAATTCATATGCAATCACCTGTCCATTCTGCATCAACACTGCCCCAATCCCTTCAAGAGAAGCATCTGTACACACCATGAAATCACCTTCTGGATCAAGTATGACTAAAATCAATGCACTAGTCAAAAGCTGCTTGAGCCTCTAAAATGCTTGCTCACATTTTTTCGTCCACACGAACTTCTTTCCTTTCCTCTGAAGAGAAGTAATAGGATGTGCTATCCTAGAGAAGTTTTGGACAAATTTGCGATAATAACCAACTAGACCCATGAAACTAAGAATCTTTGACACATTAGTCACTGTAGGCCAATCTATTATCACCTGAATCTTTGTAGGATCCACTGAAATACCATTGCCTGAAATGACATGCCCGAAATACTGAATCTCCGATTTGAAGAATTCACACTTAGCTACATTGGCATAAAGTTGATTGTCCCTCAAACACTGTAATACCAACCACAGGTGTTCCTCATGCTCCTTTTGAGTCTTAGAATATATCAATATGTCATCAAGAAATACAAGTACAAACCTGTCCAAATAAGATCGAAACACACCATTCATCAAACTCATGAAAATTGATGGAGCATTAGTCAACCCAAAAGGTACCACTGTAAACTCATAATGCCCATAGCGAGTTCGAAAAGCGGTCTTGTGAATGTCTGCTTCCTTAATGCGAAGCTGGTGGTATCCAGATTCAAGGTCAATCTTGGAAAATACTATAGCTCCCTTGATCTAATCAAATAAGTCATCAATCCTAGGCAGAGGATACCTGTTCTTAATAGTCACCTTATTCAACTATCTGTAATCAATACAAAGGTGCAAAAAACCATCTTTTTTCTTCACAAAGAGCACTGGAGCTCCCCATGGTGATACACTAGGTTGAATGCTCCCTTTGGCAAAAAGTTCCTCTAGCTGAAGACGTAACTCACCCAATTCCTATGAAGTCATATGATAAGGAGCTTTAGAGATAGGCTTCGCTCCAAGAATCAAATCAATACTAAAATCAATGTCCCTCTTCGAAGGCATGCCTGGAACCTCACTTGAAAAGACATCTACGTACTCCTGTAAAATCGGGTGATCTAAAGTCTTCCTCATAGAATCTTCCTCATCAAGATCATTTACCATAATAGCAAATATCTGACATCCCTTACGAAAACTTCGCTTCAATTGCATTTCAGAAACCATCCACAAATATATAGGCCTTGGTATCCCAACTATCTTCACATCATTTCTTTGGTCATCTTGGCACAAAATAATCTTCTTCCTGCAATCTATACTAGCTCTATGAGATCCAAGCTAGTCCATGCCTAAAACCACATCATAAGAACCAAGGGATATGACTCGAAGATCCACTATAATATCAAATATTCCTAAGCTAAGCCCACACTTATGAACTACAGAGTCTGTGGAGACCTTAATGCCTGAGGCTAGTTCCACTTGCCAACCTTGAACTTGCTTCATCGCATCCAGCTTACACTTAGAAACTATAGATGGTGAAATAAATGAATCTGTAACTCCTGAATCAAACAATACTGAAAGAGATATACCTCAAATAGCACTTGTGGTCTCAACCACTGTCCCTTGATGATCTGCTTGATGGTGATCTACTGTTGCAAATACTCTATGAGCTCTACCTGCATCACCAACTGTAGGCTCTAAAACTGTAGGACTAGGTCTTTAAAAATGAGGTGCTCGCTATGGACATTGAGCTGCATAATGTCCAATCTGACCACATGAAAAACATTATGTATTTCTACTAGATCCTTTACCCATAGGTGGTACATTTGATTGTTGACGACTATTCCTGCTAACAAAAGACTGGCTACTCTGAGCTGGCTGATTGGGCTGATTTTGCTTATTGTGTTGAGCATTGCAGTTGTTCTTGGAGTTAGAACCTTTGCCACCACCTTGGGCCTAAGAATTCAATCCCTTCTGTTGTTGTGTCTGCTGAGACTGTTGTTGATATTGTTTCCCCTTAGAGAAAGAAGGCTTCTTGTTACCACCTGAATTGTAGTTGCCTTTAGATCCTGATGCTGTTGGCGCTCCTACAAAACCTCCTTGACCAAGGTTGACACTTTTCTCAACAAGGATAGCTCGACATACTGCATCCTTGAGGGTTTTTGGCTCAAATACCTTGACATCCCCAATTATACGGTTATTCAAACCCCTAATAAAATGCTGTGTCAATTGAGCTAAATTTTCACTGAACCCTGAAAAAGACATGAGCTCATAGAACTTACGCTCATACTCAGTCACTGACATAGTGTACTATCTGAGATTATGAAATTCATCAGCCATTTGCTGTTTCCATTCCTCTAGTAGGAATCGTTCACGAAAACTCTCTAAGAATAGTTCCCATGTGACACTGCTCATATCAATTCCCAGCTTCTTCTCCTCAATTGTCCACCAAGTGGCCCAAAAATTCTCTAAATTATTGATCGCAAATCTTGCCTTAACATTGTTGTCGAAGTCCTGCATGGAAAAAATCTTGTCAAGGGAAATAAGCTGTTGTTTGGCCACATAACCAGAACCTTGCCCATTAAAAGGCTTGACCTTGGATCTTGAAAGATCTTTCATCTGAGTGGACAGAATGAACCTCTGACGATCCTTCCGAGGGCTCCTAGACCTGGGTCTGTGCTCTTGTTTTGTATGATGTGCTTTGGGCTGTTCTTGAACATGAGGTAGATGTTCAAGAATAGTCTGCATCATCTATCTCAAACCAACCTCTTCAGACTCAACTTGGTCCTCTCTACGGCTCTCTTCCTGCTGCCTACTAGTGTGCTCTTCTCTGCTCTCTTCATGAGCTGATCCCTCATAGGTAGACTCATGGACACTAAAAGCTCTGCCACGACCATGGCCTCTAATAGAAAACCTAGTCCTAGATACCATCCTACAACAGTACATAGGACTATTACAATCAAAAGACACATGTTTGCAATAGACTAAGTTCAATTCTATGTTTAGGTTTAAGTAAAATTACTAGTTTTGAAACTAAGTGTTGAAGTATGAAAAATATACAAGTAATAGGTCAGGTTCTATTTCAGTTCACCTAGTTTCAAGTTTTAAAAGATACACTTAATGGTTCAAAGTTTCTAGTTGTTCCAAAATACCTAGAGCTCCCAATGTAGAAACTCAGGCTCTAATACCAAATGTAATGCCCCGCCAAGGGATCCAAAGAATTAACCTAGAATTTTGCTAAGTTTGGTAGCATTTTTTTTTAAAACATGAAAGTAAATACCACATATAACTTAAGCACCATAACAGAAGCAATAGCAATGTTCATAACATATATAACGAATTACATTCTTTAAGGATCCCTTAACATTGAATTACATCTAAACAACTAACATTATTGAATCCATCTAATATAACAACCACATGAAATAATAATGATAAGTCCAATGTTTATACATTACATTTCTAAATGCTCCATCATCCACTGTACATGCCAAAGGGTATGAAAAGCTTAAAAGAATATACATATGTGGAATAAGGTAAATCATCCTATTCTAATCCATGATACATCAAAGTAAAGATAATCACATGTTACACATGATACA